>BMAO01021824.1:0-36342 GCA_019973975.1 Trichonephila clavata
AAATATTTTATAAAATATTTTTATGTTCAGCAACAGGCCCGTTCTCAAATCATCTCTAAACTATAATCTATCAAAAATCGAACACCCGTGACCGAAAGGATTATCAACGAATCGCTTTTGGAAATCTTTGTGAGCATTTTTATGGGAATCATAGTCTTTGTAACGTAAGATAGAATTTATTATCGATTCACATGCATCAGTTCCAACTCGAACTAGACTTGTTGAGGGCTCTGTACTTGTTGACTGCACAGGGTGGTTCACAAAGTCCGTATTAATCGGTGCTGGCATTAGATGAGTCTCAATAGCATTCCCATCATCAGTCATTAAACTCGGCATTAAGAGAATATTTTGCAATGTTTTTTCCGTGCTCGATATTCTCTCGTGTACTCTAATCGAGATTTGGCAGTAGCGCTTGATGAATTTGCACTATTTTTCTGGGTTTTTTATTACTTTTTCGACTGGACTTTCTGCTAGTTTTCCTTTACTTTTTCTTTCACGAAACTCTTTTTTTTTCTTTGTGCATTTCATTTAGGCATTCTGATTAGAATCAATAATAATTCAACGCAAATGAAAATTAAAAAAAAAAACAAATTAGCTGCCGAAAACATCACTATGTGGCCAACAATATAAGCAAATATTTTAAAAAGGCACGCTTTTTCTGCAAGAGCTATTTTGTCTACACCGTAAACGCAAACATTGCAACACATATAACCGTTGACAGATGTTCATTGGTCTGGTGAGAAAAGGGGGGGGGGAGTCAGCCAATTGGAAAGGCGGGCAATCATCCAACTTTTTCACGGATATGACGCAAGTCACAGAGTGTCCCCCGCTCTATTTTTCCTCCCGCACGCTATCTCCTCCCCATTGCGACAATTTGGGGGATGGCGGGGGAAATCACTACTTCCGTTTGCTTTCTCCCTGTTACGGCAAAACTGGGCAAATTTTCCATTCACTCCGTGAGCAAAGAAGTTTTACTTCAAAAAAATCAAGAGCTATAGGGGGTATGGATTCGATTCGAGGACCTCCCCTCCCCCTTGTGTGCGCCACTGGCCATGACCAATAGTCCTTGTATTCATATAGTGCGACATTATAATCAAACCAATATTTTTTTGCAAATTGAAGAAAGCTTTTCAAGAGTAACTTTTGATTTCTCTCACACTAGAGGTCGTAAATGACTACAAGATACGTTCTTTCAATGGCATACACAGACTTTTCTTATGGTTTATTATTATATGGAGAACACGAGACCGAGTTTTGAGTAAACGCAAAAAGTTAAGGGACAATTGTAAGTGAATATTATAAATTATAATCTTCCAGCTGGGGTATCGGAAGTATTTTGTTGCTAAGTGAGGCGGTATCTAAATAAGCCTGTAACAGCCTCCAGACAGGAGTGATCACTTTTGTCTAGTACAGGGGTCGGCAGCCTACCACAAGCGTGCCACATGTGACACGCTGTACAATTCCTAGTGGCACTCTGCACTATTCTACAAATTTGTCAATTTTTGAGAGGATGGAATTTTGATAAATTTGTAATGAACTTCATTTGATAAACATCTTCAGAATTATGGACATATACGGAACAACAAAAAAAATCTGAATGATAACTTCTAAAGATAAATTTGCAGTTATTTTGTAAATTATTGAATATCATTGCTAGGGAGATTTAACAGTTTGAAGAGAGAAAATTGCATGTATTTTCCACTTTAGGTTCTACATATCTAAGTAAAAAAATCTTTCCTCACATGAAAAATATTTCTAGACCACAAAGAAATTGTTTAACAATTCAGTGCTCAGAATCGTGTCAAACTGAAAGTAACAAATTATGCCCTTGATTTTGTGGTATGAAAGTAGAGAGGAGTAAGCCCTAGGTTCTCACATTAAAATTTTTATTTATCTTTATATTTAACTATAATGAAGAAAAAATAACTTATCTATATATATAAAGGAGAAAAGCGACTCACTCACTGACTGACTGACTAATCACGATATCTCTGGAACTATTCAACCTACAGACTTGAAATTTGGTAGACATGTTCCTTTCATAGAGTAGACGTCAGCTAAGAACGGATTTTCCGAAATTCGAAACGCAAAGGGCGTTACTGGGGGTTAAGGGGCGTTATAAATAATTGTTTCCATGTTTAAACTACTCATTGTACAATTTTGAAATTGGGTAAGCAGATTCCTTTCAGAGAGTAGAGATCCGCTAATAAATGAGTTTGGTGAAAATTGACCCCCAAGTGGCGTTGCAGGGGCTTAGGGGGCGTTATAGATAACTATTTCCATTTTTACACTATTTGACGCACTGTCTTTATATTTGATAAATAGATTTCTTTCATAGAGTAGAGATCATCTATAAGAAGGTTTTGTGAAAACAGACCTCTAAGTGGCGTTGCGGGGATTAAGTGGCGTAATAGATAAATATATACGTTTTTAAACTACTTGACCTACCTCCTTGAAAATTGGTAGGAATGTTTCTTTCATGGAATAAATATCCGCTACAAAACGGGTTTGAAGACAATTTCCCCAAGGGGTGTTGCGGGGGCGGGGGGTTTAAGGGGCGTTATAAATTCCGATTTTTAAGTTATTAGACTCACAGTCTTGAAATTTGGTAAGAAGATTCCACTCATAGAATAGAGATACACTACAAAATGAGTTTTGTGAAAATCGACCCCGAAGTGGCGTTGCGGGGCTCAAGTGGCGTTATAGATAATAGATAATTGTTTTTGCATTTTTAATTTATTGGACTCACAGTCTTCAAATTTTCCTAAGCAGATTCCTTTCATAGAGTGCAATTCCCCTTCAAAATGGGTTTTGTGAAAACAGACCCCGAAGTGGCGTTGCGGGGGCTCAAGTGGCGTTATAGATAATTATCCCCATTTTTAAACTGTTAGACGTACAGTCTTGAAATTTGATAAGCAGATTCCTTTCGTAAAGTAGAGAACCGCTACAAAATGGGTTTCGGGAATATAAACTACTAAGTTTAATTTCGGGAGATTAAGAGGTGTAATCGATAAATATTTCCATTTTTAAACTATTTGATCCTCCTGCTTGAAAATTGGTAGGCATGTTCCTTTCATGGAATAGAGTTCCTCTAACAAAGAGTAAAACGAAAATTGACCCCTAAGGATGTTTGCGAGGGGTCAAGAGGAGTTACAGAAAAAAAAATCCCTGTTTTTCATCTATAATAAAACTTTTCATTTATAAAAAAAAATAATTATTCATACCTTTTTGTAAATTAATATATATTTATTAATTTACCTAAAGAAAAAAAAACCGCAAGGAAAGTTTCTAGGCGCCTTTATCCACTTCCTGGAGAATTAAATTTTTTTCTTTGATGCTCAAGCTCTTAAGTTTTGACATTTTCAAGCTACAAGAAACGAAGTTACTAATACGACGGATCAACACTACAAACGAACGGAGCCTAATTCAAAGACACGGGGACACTAAAGGCGGTATCACACGTAAATTTTTCATGCAACTTTTAGCCCAACTTTTCGCCGAATCTGAAGGTGAAGGGTTACCGTAAACAAAACGACATGCTGTGACGTCAGCCACGCTCTTTCTTCACATTGAAACATCACTCGCTGATTTTCTGCTTCGAAAACGACCATCCAATATTACTTTTTTTTATTTCGCTCACGCTTTTTTGTTAATGGGGGTTTACAGAAATGGAGCATCATTCTGTTTAAAATATTATACGTCGTTAAAATATTGTACACCATTAAAATATTATACGCTATATCTGATGTGTTTGATGCGAAGCTACCATCGTTTACGACATCTTGTTTATGACGTAGGGTGCCGAAGAACCACATTGGCTGGAATTTCAAGCAACTTTCATTTGGAGCAACTTTTTCAGCTCACTGGGAAAAAGTTGTTCGAAAGCCATTGCTATGGCAACGGAGTAAAAATTGCACGAATTGGACCAAAAATTGCACCAAACGTGTACGTGTGATAAGGCCTTTAGGGTGAAAGGGGATATCAAAGATGTTTCCAGTGAACTGGATAATGGGGGTTAAAGGTTGCACTTCTTGGATGAAACGCCTAGAATTCTGTTGCTCTCGGTGAGTTAGGCACCTAATAAAACCAGTTCAAGATTTATGACCACCATAAAATGTGTTAAAAGAGAGAACTTGAAATGAGAAAAAGTTCAATATATATAAAATGCATTTCGCTCTATAGGGAGATTATTTTACGAAGGGAATCGTGAAATGTTCTTGGTTCCAGGAAAAAGTTCGCTATATAGAAAAATCCGCAGTATAGAGGTTCGTTATATGGAGTTACGACTGTATATTTGGGGGGGGGGATTTAACAAAATCCGCTGTGTGGTACTATCTTTTTTGATATTCAAAAAACCTTCGACATTGTATGGCCTCATGGCATGAATTATGAAAAAATCAACATTAATATCTCACATCTGCTCTGATTCATATTCTAAACTCGTACCTACAAAGCAGGAATTTAGTGTTCATAGTAAATGATATCCTTCACTTCCCAAGAAATATTAAAGTAGGAGCTCCTCAAGAGCTCGTCTTAGGTCCCTCGCTATTCAACGTATACGTAAATGATATTCTCAAAAAAAAAAATGTAGCTTTATTAAAAACATATTTGCAGACAATGCAACCATTCTTTCCAAATATAAAAACTGTCCTCTATGAATTATGGGCTAAATAAGCATATTTTGTTATAAGAAATTTGGTTTTAAAAATGTGCAAAAATTAAAATGTTTCTAAAAAGTTCCCACCGCTCTTTTTACTACCAAAACACCACCACTCTCAGAAGTCAAAGCTGGCGTTGCGAGGTAGTTGGGAGAATGGTTCGCCAACTCAGAGGTCTTCCTCATTCCTGCCGTGGTTTGTGACAAATACAGATTTCTTTTATGGGAAGGGGTATATTCTAAAACACATGTAAACAAAATCAGTGAGACGTTATCTCTCCCCCCTGCTAAAAATTAAAAATCTACAGGTCTGAGATGGAGTCTGAACCAAAAGCTCCACTCTTCTGTACGCCACTGCCAGTGGTTTAGTAACGAAGCCCGTTACCAATACTTCTCGTGTTGCTTCAAAGCGTAACGTTAATGAACAATCAATCAATCAACCAACATGTCATATTTTTTGATACTTTGATTCCAAGGCTTAAAAGCTACCAAGCGCTTAAATGTTATGATAGATAAAAATTTCACTTGGAAAATGCATGGAATACACTCATTTTCGTCGAAAGTTCCAAAAAATGTCATTTCTCTTACTCGGAACTCCGAAATGTTCCTAGAAAGCTATGTACTTGTTTACCCATCCATTCCAAGACCAATTTTAATCTATGCATGCCTTGTGTGGGATATATTGCTGAAACCAACATTAAAAAAAACATTCTAAAAACTATTCAAAATCATATTAGAATCTTGTGCAATGCATTATGGTTTATCAGAAGCAGCGAACTTCTCATCGCCATTTAAATTCTCTTTTTCAAAGATATTTTGATACTCACTTCTTTCAAAATTTCTTTGATAGCAACCAAGTACTGACAACTGTCTTATCCAAATCCTAGAAATCTATTTCTTTTTCTCCCCTACAACCATTCTGCTGCTAAATTTCTCAAATATTTTCTACTTAGTTTCTTGATTGTCCCCTCTCGACTCCTTAATTAAAGGTGCCACCAGTTTATTTTTATCCAACTCCCCCCCCCCCACACACACATAGATCATTTCAATCCGATTTTGTTTATCTTAGCATTAATAGCATTACTTTAACAGCCATTTCTTCTTGACCCCTACCCTCTATCCGCAATATTTTTCTAACAATCAACTGATGATCTAAAAAATATGCAGTGTTATCAAAATACTGTACAGGACGTTTTAGCTAATTCGCATCTCTGAGCTCAGAAATACATGGAAACCCAGCCATACGACATGGTTGCCATGGTAATAATTCTTATCGATTTTATCCCTTGATATCGTCACTGTTGTCAGGTCCGAAATTTTTACCTATTGCACGCCATTTTTAACAAATGTTGGGCACTCGGTCCATTGAGATTAGAAAGAATTTAACAGAAAATTAGTCAAATTTAAATAGATGCCCACGGATAAGATTAATGATACTACATCATGAAAAAATAACAATAATAAACCGTCGGTTAACTATTGAACTATTCAAAATTATATAAAGTGCTAAATGATTTTCTTTGAAAGTGTTACTCACATTGTATTTGAAGATGAGATAAAACTTAAAAAATCAGCTAAATAGGCTATCAACTGAAACAGTAATCATCTGTTTATTGTTTTTCAGTATATATATATATACTAGCTGTTGCCCGCCCGCTTCGCGGGGTATTTCATGATGTTTTATAAATTTTTACTGCTTATATATATGTGTATAAATTATTGATATCTAAGTCCTAGCATTAAGAATTCGATTGTATTGAAAAATATACTTAGACCTGTAACTGTCACCTCTTGATAAATAAAAAGGGCAGAACTCAAATAATTTGTATTTTCTAAAAATCTCTCAAATTGAAGTATAGAATGATGTTTGCTCTTTCGTAACCCAAAAACCAAGTGGATTCCCGCAGAACCAATTTTCGCGGTGGATCTCTACTCCGTAAATTGAACATGCAAGCTAAATTTCAAGTCTAAATCTAACAGAAAAAAACAAAAGTTTTACTATCAATATCCCCGTAATCCCGTGTGTTGAGAGCCGTTTTCCAAAATAACCTCTCTTAGCGGATTTCAATTCAACAAAAGAAAAATGCAAACCAAATTTCATTATTATAGTCCTTGTAACTCGAAAAAAGGATTTTTTTTTGTGTCAATACGTCCCAGTAACCCCTGCACCGCTCCGCAGAACTTGATTTACTTAAAATACATTCTTAGTGCATCCCTATTCAACAAAAGAAACATGCTTAAAAAATTTCAAGTATATGGGTCTAACAATTAAAAACAGGAATATTTTTCTGTAACTCCTCTTGACCCCTCGCAACCATCCTTAGGGGTCAATTTTCGTTTTACTCTTTGTTAGAGGAATTGTATTCCATGAAAAGAACATGCCTACCAATTTTCAAGCAGGATGATCAAATAGTTTAAAAATGGAAATATTTATCGATTACACCTCTTAATCTCCCGAAATTAAACTTAGTAGTTGATATTCGCAAAACCCATTTTGTAGCAGTTCTCTACGAAAGGAATCAGCTTATCAAATTTTAAGACTGTACGTCTAACAGTTTAAAAATGGGGATAATTATCTATAACGCCATTTGAGCCCCCGCAACACCACTTCGGTGTCTGTTTTCACAAAATCCATTTTGTAGGGGAATTGCACTCTATGAAAGGAATCTGCTTAGCAAAATTTGTGCGTCCAATAAATTAAAAATGCAAAAAAATTTATCAATAACGCCCCTTGAACCCCCGCAACGCCACCTAGGGGTCTATTTTCACAAAAAACATTTTGTAGTGTATCTCTATCCTATAAGAGGAATCTGCTCACCAAATTTCAAGACTGTGCGTCTAATAGTTTAAAAATAGAAATAATTACTTATATCTGCCCTTAACCCCCCGCAACACCCCTTGGCGGTCAATTTTCCCCAAACCCGTTTTGTAACGGATATGTACTCCATGAAAGAAATATTCCTACCAATTTTCAAGCAGGTTGGTCAAGTAATTTAAAAACGAAAATATTTATCTATTACGCCACTTAATCCCCCGCAACGCCACTTAGAAGTCTGTTTTCCCAAAACCTTCTTATAGCTGATCTCTACTCTATGAAAGAAATCTATTTATCAAATATAAAGACTGTGCGTCTAATAGTTTAAAAATGGAAATAATTATCTATAACGCCCCTTAAGTCCCGCAACGCCACTTGGGGGAAATTTTCACGAAACCCATTTTGTAGCGTATCTCTACCCTATGAGAGGAATCTGCTTACTAAGTTTCAAGTCTGTACGTCTAATAGTTAAAAAATCGGAATTTATAACGCCCCTTAAACCCCACACCCCCGCAACACCCCTTGTGGGTCAATTTTTTAAAAACCCATTTTGTAGCGGATATTTACTCCATGAAAGAAACTTACCTACCAATTTTCAAGCAGGTAGGTGAAGTAGTTTAAAAACGGATATATTTATCTATTACGCCCCTTAATCCCCCGCAACGCCACTTAGAGGTCTGTTTTCCCAAAACCTTCTTATAGCTGATCTCTACTCTATGAAAGAAATCTATTTATCAAATATAAAGACTGTGCGTCTAATAGTTTAAAAATGGAAATAATTATCTATAACGCCCCTTAAGTCCCGCAACGCCACTTGGGGGCAATTTTCACGAAACCCATTTTTAGCGTATCTCACCCTATGAGAGGAATCTGCTTACTAAGTTTCAAGACTGTACGTCTAATAACTTAAAAAAAGGAATTTATAACGCCCCTTAAACCCCGCGCAATACCCCTTGGGGGTCAATTTTTTAAAAACCCATTTTGTAGCGGATATTTACTCCATGAAAAAAACTTACCTACCAATTTTCAAGCAGGTAGGTGAAGTAGTTTAAAAACGGATATATTTATCTATTACGCCCCTTAATCCTCCGCAACGCCACTTAGAAGTCTGTTTTCACAAAACCCGTTTTGTAACTGATCATTATTCTACGAAAGGAATCTATTTATCAAATTTAAAGACAGTGCGTCAAATAGTTTAAAAATGAAAATAATTATCTATAATGCCCCCTAAGCCCCTGCAACGCCACTTGGGGGACGATTTTCACCAAACTAATTTTGTGGCGGATCTCTACTGTATGAAAGGAATCTGCTAACCCAATTTCAAAATTGTACATTGAGTAGTTTAAACATGGAAACAATTATTTATAACGCCCCGTAACCCCCGTAACGCCCCTTGCGTTTCGTATTTCGGGAAATCCGTTCTTAGCTGATGTCTACTCTATGAAAGGAACATGTCTACCAAATTTCAAGTATGTAGGTTGAATAGTTCCAGAGATATCGTGATTAGTCAGTCAGTCAGTCAGTCAGTCAGTCAGTGAGTGTGAGTCGCTTTTCTCCTTTATATATATAGATATATATTCATACATAACAACATACATATATAATTCCACAATTTTTCTGATTAATTGTTCTTGGGAGATTATTTATCAAATTAAAAAAAAATACTGAAACATTTTATACCAGTTTTATTTTTAAATTCTCTTTAAAAAGGTTTTCAAAAGTGTAATTTTAATGGTGAATTAACTTAGGTACAAATTAAGTTGTATATAATATAAAGTATTTCACTCTCAAACATTTTTAAGAAAAAATCCATCTATATAATACATAAATTTCCTTAATTTTCTCAAAATAAATAGCTACGCAATCTATATGTTTCACAGTGCCGATTTAAACTCATTTCAGGCCCCGGACGTAGAAGATCTACAGGCCGCCTTGGCACTGGAGGATCGAAATTTATAACCAGAAAATCTGGCTAAGTCCAGCTTATCCGTGTGCCTAGGGACCCTCCCCAAGCGCCCAATGGATGAACCGACACTGATGTTTTATTTATTAACTTAAATGACGAAATCACACATATACACTGCTCAAAACAATTAAAGGATACTGAGGTTGTGGGTGAATCTTGAGGCTGGTGAATTATTTAGATGATTGATACATGATCGACAGACGCGGAAGGAAAAAAATGGCATATGTTTGGCTCAAAGGGGGGGGGGAGGCATTTCATTGAGTATTTGGGTACAAAAGGGGGGAAAAAAACAATTTGTGCCTGTGAGAAAAAAATGAACAAAAAAGGTGTTTCCTTGAAATATTCCTTTTTAGTATGAAGTAAGGTTCCCCCGGACGACCAACAACGTTGAACACCTTTGTGGCATGGAGTCAAGTGAGGCTAATCCTGTTCCACTCCTCCAGAAGAGCCGTTTCCAGTTCTCGGAGAGTTCGTTGGGTGTGGTAGGCAGCCAGAAAGTCGTCTGCCTAGAATGTCTTAAACATGCTCCATTGAATTTATGTCTGGAAAACACGCTTGCAATTTCATCTCCGTATGATTTCTTCCTCGAAAAAAAAATCATCCACGAAATTAGCACGATGTGGTTCGCAATTTCCATCCATTAACATGCAGTCATCTCCAACTGTTGCAGCGAAAGGCACTACAATATGTCGGAGGATATATCGGCGACAAGTCAGAGTTTCATTTCGAATGATGTGGAGATTGGTGCGCCTATCAATGGAGATGCCCATCATTGAGCCTCACTTCCCCACCCGCCAAATCTGATACTTCCGCGCACGAAAGAAGAAATGTTTCTAGTGCCACGCTCCCCCTCCGGATGAATACAGGCCTATTATCAGGAGGAACAGAAAAACGGGACTCGTTAGGGAAAAAGTAATGCTGCGCCTTTCATTTCTCCTCCACAGTGGTCTATATCAACCCCTAGGGGTCTATTAAGACCTGCAAGGAGTCCACGTCAGCTAAAAAATAATTTGGAAATCCATGAAATATAAATGGGGTCTACGATAGTGACTTTCATTAAACCAGATCACGTCTTTAAAAGAAAATTTAATCAAGTGGAAATTAGACTTACCTATTTAATAGATTATTTATTAAAGTTAATTATGTTATTTTGTAGTTACTAGGCGAAAGCATACATTTTATTAAAAAAGGGTCATCATTTCAGTGTTTCTTGCGTGAGTGAATATTAACGTCGCACTGATTAGCAACACGAGGGCTTTTGGCGACGGTCCGCGTAATTTTGAATCATGGTCAAGTGACGCGGACGACACCTGAGTTGGCACCACCTTCTCCTAACTACCACACCACACCAACGGGAGGACGTTTGAGCTCTCGGCAGATTTAACGTGTATCGCTCCCCTACACGGCGGATCTTTAGTGGTACTGGGATCGAACTCATGACACGCTAGCCATGATCCGATGCCTAGACCACTTGGCCACCGCGGCCACTCAGTGTTTCTTGCAAGAATTAAGCTAAAGGTGTATAAAATTGGAACCGCGAATTTTACCAATTTCTCAATTTGTCACATACAATATGGCAGGAAAATGAGTTAACCTAAATTCAACTTTTAAATGCCTTTTATTCAGATTTTGAAACTAGGTTTGAGAACACTTAGGCTATATATTTATGTCAGATTATAAAAGGAATTGATCGTAATAGCTGCTACTTACGAAGATCTTAAAGTAAAGTTTAGAAACGGATACCAGCAATTTTGGCTTTAAAAAGATATACCAGTTATTTATCCCGAATTATGGAATATCCTGAAAAAGTTTAATTGCTTTTCCTAGAAAAGAGTCTCCGCGCGGTGCCAATCTCTAAAGCAAAAACAGAAATAAAAAAAGAAAGATTGGAAACTACTAATCGAGGAGATTTAAGGTTAAACCTGACTAGACAGAGATGTCAAATGTTGAAAATTTCTTATATTGAAACACCAGATTCATCCCACTCATTAAAAGCATTTGTTTGTTGCTCTCTTTCAGTTATTTTATGTAACGCTTATTTTATGCATTAGTTAAAATTTAATTTAATTAATGAACATATATTTCTTAAGTTTTAAATGCTATATTTCTCTACAGTTTGAAACAAAAAAACTTTTAAAGTAGGTAGCGCTGCACCAGCAGTCAAAAAGGCATTTAAGTTGAAAAAATTCAATATTAGATAAGCTACCTAAAACCAAAAAACATGGCAAGGGGTCTATGAAACAAAAAAGTTTGGGAACCTCTACGCCTCCAGTTCACATCCACTGTTACCCACTCCCTGCAGGCGCGACAGTGCCTAACATATAACAATGGTGGGAGAGCAGAAACGCCTATGGCGCCAGTGAACAGTGTGCAGTTACCACGATCTGGCGCACGGAAATTATTGTGCGTATGGGCTTTAAAGTCTTCATAATTATATCTAATTATCAAAAATCATTTTAATTAACCCAGGAGCTGGCGCGCACACCATACTAACGTTAATGGTCGCGCGGGGTGACTAAGTGCTCCCAATCCTTTTTCTATAATTATTTTTACTGAACACGTTTAAAGTTGGGAATAATTTAATTAAGAGAGAGTATACTTACATAATTTTAAGGACTTCCAATTTTTCTTTGAAATTTGAGAAAAAATATCAATCAAACTGAACCAAGAAATTTTAAATGCGCGTGACTTTAATAAAGGACTTAGGGTGCCTGACGTGCAAAAACGTTAATTTTAAAGAAAATGACGAATTTTTTTTTACTTCAAATTTTACATAGTTGAATTTTCTGCTTTCTAAAAATACCTTACTTTTGTTTGTACTTCAATTGTTTACGACGTTATAGCAGTTTTTATGTTACGAGAAAGCAGGAAAAACGAACTGGAAGTTAGATATCGAAACCGGAAAGGTTTGCATTTTAATACTTTTTTTACACTTTTTTGGTGTTTTATCGAATTAATTAAAAAAAATTAACTTGGGTAAGGTAATGAGGGGACATGGTGATATCTAAAAAAAAAAAAAAAATAGTTTATTAGTTTTTAGTAAAATTTGGCAAATAAATTCGTACATTCGTTGTTATTTTTCGATTTTCTTATGCCCTTCCTTCTCGATATTTGTTTCATATTCAATTTATTTTTATATATATATTTGATAAAAAAAACTGTATTTTTAAAGACAAAATACTAATTAGTTATACCCAAAGCAAGATCTGGGAGGTCTAAGAAGTTCCGTTTTAGTGGAATTTGCTTCATCATTGGTGCTAGCAGTAATGAGAATGTTGACACAGCTGATTTCAATAATATTTGTGGTAACCTCTGGTTACTCCTTACATCCGAACCCTCTTATCTACCTGTAAACCCGGCTAGATGTGTAGGAGGAATAGAATAATCCACAGACATTATTTCCAATCAAAGTAATGTATTAATTCTTATTAACCAATATCGACCAGACACAATACAATTCTAATTAAGGTACATGAACTATGGTAGAGTGCAGAGGTGAGATATTCTAATACGGGGATACTATTACAGACCCTCAATTGAAACTAAGACAGCTTAAATGCGCTCAATTACAACTACGTCGCACACTAATAACTAGCTTCTATTTAATTAAGAACACAGTACCTGTACCTTTAATATAGCGGATCCTATACACTGTAACTTGCAGGTACTATCTTTGGCTTGTTCAATGTCGTAGTTCCACGCTCTGCAATCCTTTTACTAATTCTCGAACTTCAAGTTCACTCCTACTGGCACACATCTAATGTATCAACTTCAGCTTGTCAACAACAACGTGTCAACAGATCACTTGCTCCCTTCCTTTCCTTCCCTTTACTTCACTTTGTGGTAACCTCTGGTTACCCCTTACATCCGATCCCTCTTGTCTATCTGTAAACCCGGCTAGATGTGTAGGAGGAACTAAATAATCCACAGACATTATTCCAATCTAATTTGATTTATTAATTCTTATGAACGAATATGAAACAGACACAACACAGTTCTAATTAAGGTATATAAAGAATGGTAGAGTGCAGAGGTGAGATACTCAAATGCGGGGATAATATTTCAGAACCTCAACTGAATCTAAGACAGCTTAAATACGCTCATTTACAATTACGTGACACACTAATAATCAGCTTTTACTTAATCAAATTACGATACCTGAATCATTAATGCTTCGGATCCTTCACGGGAAACTTCAGGCACTTTCTTTAGCTTGATCAAATGACGATGGCTCCACGCTCTGTAATCTTTAATTCCACTGCTTTTCAATCTTCACTAACCACTTCTACTTGCACACATCGAACGTATCAACTTCAGCTTGTCAACAACTACAGTGGTGGCAAAAAGTCCTGAACACACTCATTTTTTAGCGTAATTTTTGTGTTTGACTTCATTTTTCGTTGTGAAATTATCGCACTATCTTAAATATTGTTATTGATTTTAATGTATTTTTTTATGCTGATTTCAAATCTACTACTAGTTTCTTAATGACTAAAATATCTTTTGTAGTAAAGCTGCCTGAACACAATAATGTGAAATATGTGCAGAATAAAACAATATAGAATAACATAATATGCAAAGAAAAATAACACGAAAATTGACAAATACGGTATATTTAATAAGCATTTTGAAAATTACATTGTTGTCACATGTTAGAAAATCAATATTTTATGGGCCAGCCGTTTGCTTTAATTACGGCTCTACATCTTTTTGGCATGGAATGCACCAATTTCAAAAGAAGATCTTTCGTGACAATATGGTTGAAGTAAAATATTAAAGCTTCAATTAATTCACGTTTGTTTGAAGGTTTTTTCTTTGAAATTTCATAACCAATTTTAAACCATAAGTTCTCTATCGGATTAAGGTCGGGAGACTGTCCTGGCCAGTTCATTCTATCCACAGTATGGTCTTTCAACCATTTCTGGACTACCTTTGCACGATAACAAGGGGCGTTATCGTCCTGAAAAATCCATGACTGATTCCCAAAAAGATCTCTTGCAGTTGGTAGCAATTTATTCTGTAGTATTTCAATATTATCCATGGCTTTCACTGTTCCGCTAACGATGTGAAGTCTTCCAACACCATGAGAAGACATGCAACCCCATACCATCACTTTTGACGGGTACTTTACTGTGGGCTTCAGACACTGAGGGCTGAATTCCTCATGAGTGCGTCGTCTTACATAGGCACTACTTTGGTTGCCAGAAATACAAAACTGACTCTCGTCACTAAATATTACCATTTCCCAGTCTTTAATAGTCCATAATGAATGTTCCCTTTCCCACGTCAATCGCCTCTTGCGTTGAAATTCAGCCAGTAATGGTTTTGGGCGCGCTTTACAGCCTCGTAACCCAATTTCCAGCAGTCTTCCTCTAACAGTTCTTGGGCACACACTCACATTTGATGTCAAAGTCCATTGTTTCAAAATTTGCGAGGAATTAAGCTTTCTGTTTGAAAGTGAAATTCTGTGCAATAACCTGTCTTCACGTAAAGGTGTTTTTCTTGGTCGTCCTGATCGCCCCCTGTCCGCAATAAAATTTGTTTCAGAAAATCTTTTCAAAGTTCTCACAACAGTAGAAAGGCCACATGGTACTTTAGCAGTAATTTGGCTCATAGAATAACCTTCTTCCTTCAAATGTATTATTTTGTACCTTTTATAATCAGGCAAATATGAAAATTTAGCCATAATTCCAATATTTTCCACAAACGCACTTCAAATTGCTTTCAATACACTATTTTCCACAAGCATACCACAACTGCATTCAATACAATAAACCACGTTTCACCTTTTTCTTGTTGTTGTTGCTTGAAATAACGGAGCATTTCATTGGTGGAAAACACACTCACTCATTCTTACAATGACCTTGTGCTTTCTTGTCAAGGTTTTTTCAACATATCAATGAAACTATTTACTTAAGATGAAATCTACAAACAGATTTGAAATCAGCATGAAAAAATACATTAAAATCAATAACAATATTTAAGATAGTGCGATAATTTCACAACGAAAAATGAAGCCAAACACAAAAATTACGCTAAAAAATGAGTGCGTTCAGGACTTTTTGCCACCACTGTACGTGTCAACAGCTCACTTGCTTCACTTTACTTCACTTCACTTAACTTACTTGACCTCTTACCTCACTCTCCTTCAACTCGCGAAACCCGAATTTATATAATATTCCTCATTTACATAAATCACGTTTGGTTTCTCGATGAAAGTTGGTTGAAATAAATATTTTGTTTTAAAGAGAAAAGAAGATATTAGTAGAACCGCGTATAGATCCGTCACACAGTTAGTCAACTGGTGACAAAAAGTTGCAATATATTCATAAAGGCTTCAAAATTTACTCAGAAAGCCTTTTTCAGTCAGTAACACATTTTATGAATATTTTACTTAAAGATACAATTATTATACTTGAAACATTTCGCTTAGGTGTATTAATAACGTTAATTCCTTTTAATTTGTGATATTCTGGTTTATTACCATTAAATAAAAGTGTAAATACTACCCTTCCTAAGATCATGTACATGGTTTTATAAAATTTTATTTGGAACGTATTTTAATTTCTGCGTGACAGCCCTTAGAATTTAGAAAATTTTCTCGGGAAAAAAGAAAAGCTGTATAGAAAATAAAATTACTAACGATGAAAAAAAGGCAAAGTGCATTCATATGGAGAGTTTAAAAGCTGTTCTTTATATGCCTTTTATTATAATTTCTTATAACCTTTGTGATAAGCAAAATATTTTTTTAAAGGAAATTTTCTGAATATTTATCAAACTAATATATTTTATATAACATATTTCTTAAGCTCTAAGAAACTTAATGGAAATATATACCTGATTTTCCATATAAAAATTATTATTTTTTAATGTAATAAAGTTTTTTAGTGTACTTTTTATGTCTAATTTGTATTTAAAAAAACTAAGTATTTAGACGTTGAGAAACACTTTTTTAACTCTATAAAATTGGTAAAAAAAAAATTTTTTTTTAATTGAAACAAATATATAATACTAATATGTGCTTATAAAAGGTTTATTTTTGAGACATAAAGAGGTTTTAGGTTGTTTTAGCAGAGTATAATTTTGTAAGATTTTGATTTTAAATCTTTAAATGAGTTTTTCTCGAAACAGATTTTTCCATATTTTATCGGACGGCAAACATGATATATCAAAAAGTTCTTGAGATAATTGCATGAAATTTTGCATCATAGTTTATTATTATACTGTGCATGTTGGGAAAAAGAGATTAAGAAAAAACAATATATTTACCTTTTTTATGATTTTTTTTCTTAGTGATAAATGCAAAATTTTTGAAAATTTTTCATTTTGTGAACTTGTCGTAGTCTCCCACTACCCCTTTGCATATTATCTATGTTAGGATATGTAGGATTCATAATTAAAGACTACTCAAATAATAAATCACTTATTTATTATTTCTTTAAGACAGAAATCCACAATTAATAATCAACTTTAAGAACAATAAATTATCATGGAGTATTATCAGAATTCAATTATGGACGACGGAATACTAACTGATATCACGAGGGGAATAACACGTACAATCAAACTACACATTTAAATCTAAACTACAAAAGTTACAGACCTGAAATCTTCTTCAGAAGGAACCTGGAACTAGTAGAATTTAGGAAGTGGCTATAATCTAGGATATCTTCAATAACTTCTATTTCGCTTCATTTAACTAAACGCTTAAAAACACCTTCTTAGGCAACCACTTAGTTTACCTTTCAATCCCAAACACGGAGTTCTACTCTATCAAACCGCTTAGTCATCCTTATCTCTTCATTTCATTTCTCCCTTTTATATCTCTTTCGAACTCGCTAAACCCGAAACTATCTTATTTACATAAGTCACACTTTAAGCTCTCAGTGGGGATTGGTCAAAATAAATACAATTTAAAAGACTTTGAGAGAAGGTTAGTGAAACGCGTAAGCACCCGTCACAACCCCCCTCCGAGAAAAAAAGCGTGACTTATTGACGGTCTAAACGACCTGCAAGAATTCGCTTAATTTACCTAACATCTGAAAAACACTGAACCTGCACAAATTTTAACTACTCTAGAATGCCTGAACTTGTAAAAAGTTAACTCATGAACTTTATAACGCCTGAAAATACTGAACTTGTAGAAAGTTTTAACTCACGAACTTTATAACGCCTGAAAATACTGAACTTGTAGAAAGTTTTAACTCACGAACTTTAGAATGCCTGAAAACACTGAATTAGCAGAAAATTTTAACTCTCTAAGTTAGAAACTTTAATTACACTAGCACACAGAAATGACTACTCAAAAGGGTACTCCACTCTAATTTATTTATCTTGTACAATATATCCCTACAGTGCATCCCATTCGGGTGAAGATCAGGGGAAAACCTTTCAAGGAAAAAACCCTGATCATGCACTTTACTTAAGTGCTAATAAATATAAAAATTTTACACAGTATCTTCATACGACATCAAACTTTCATCACATCACTATGTTCAGGGACTGCTGCCCTGAAAGGAAACCTTGTCAATTTTTTCTAAAACATGACATTAAATGCACAGAACTTTTATACAACTTCCTTATTGACATAAAATATGGCATACATTATATTATATATATATAGTTTAGTAACAAAATAACCCTTATCTGGTTTCATTTTCAAAAATTCCCAATCAATCGCGCTGCGCTGTTAATGTTTTTGTTAGTATTCCTAATTACGCCGCGCCCAGAAACCAGACATTACTTATACATCTTAATAATTACACACAAAATATATACATTTTACATAGAATATATTACAACAAACAATACAAGTAATCTCACATATAAAGCCACGTCTTTAATGTGTAGCAAAACAATTGCAATTCAACAAATGTTTTTCCACAATTTGGAAAAAAATTTAATACAAAAGTCTTTTCAACCGATATGAAAATGCACACAACTCAGTGACACTTTTGTACGTTAACTTTACAAAAAAATTAGACTAGCCCACATAGAAAATACTCCGAACTGTCTGTCAGAGGAAAAATAAACAAATTAGAATTATACAACCTGACTAGTCTTTAGATCCAATCTGCATAGGCTTTGTCTCCCACCATGGCTTCTGTGCTGGATGACCTTGTCCTACAGTTGTCCACTCTGCGCTCCAACTTTCTGGGTCTCCTCTTCCATCGAGTCCGTTGAAGTTGATATGCTCCTGCTGAGGCGTTGTTTTCTTCTGTGAGAACTGGAACTTGGCTGTTGTCCACTCGACGTCGGCTCCGAAGATTGTATGGACAGCTCCTTTCCTGATGAGGTCTGTTATACTTGAATCTGTGGGATGGTCCTGGAACTGCTCTTTCAGAACTATTTTCTTCCACCTTTCTATAACGCTTCCTGGAGGGACGAGAGGACATTGACGAGGAAATCTTTCTTTTCTCACGATCTACTTGGGCCTCTGGTCTCTTCTTCCGTACATTGTCAATCCAGGATTCAGGCCTTCCTCTTTTCTCTCTCTCAGTATATACAGGTCTCTTTTTCCTGAAATTATACGCGCCATCCCCCGAAGAAACAGTAGATTCCGTCCGTCCACGTTTTTTTCTCACCTCTACTCCATCGCGTCTATTCGCAACTATATCTCTACTACCATTTACATTTCCTGATTTCGATCCTTTACGACCACCCCTATCATTCTCCGATTGCACCAATGACGACTGCGCATCATCTGACCTGATTGATGTCACTGCACCATGATTACTACTAGTGTTACTTTCCGACTCGGCAACACTGTCTTCTCTTTGATGGTAAATTCTCACCTGGTCCACATTAACCGTTATTCTTTTACCAAATTTTAATATTACTAAATTATTATTATTTTTTACACTCAGAACTTTATATGGGCCTTCGAACTTTGGCATAAATTTACCTACTATTTTTTTACATTTTGAACTTAACGGGTGAGTTTGAACTAATACTAGATCACCAACTTTCACATTATTTTCACGCCTCTTTTTATTATAATATTTCGCCCACTTCTCTTGCTGGCGCTTTGTATGAACTCTAGCCTCCTCAAACAACCTTTCTATGTTCCCACAAACTAAATCTGATCCATCAGTTACCATAACTAATTTCTGAAAAGGAGTGATTAAATTTCGACCTAAAAATAATTTCGCCGGTGTTTTACCCGTTGTCTCATGTACTGCTGTCCTAATCGCATAACCGAACTCTTGCAGAAATTGATCCTAGTTAGTGTGATTATCCGCGACAAAACTCGAAATCATTTTTAAAAGAGTGCGATTGACTCGTTCTGTTTGATTAGCTTGTGGACGATATACCACAGTTTTAACGTGTTTTATGTGCAATCTGCGACACACTTGCTCGAAAACTTCGGATATCATTTGGGGACCGTTGTCGGTGACTAATTTTACAGGAGCTCCATAACGCGCAATATAATTCTCAAAAAATGCATTGGCAATTGCTTTAGCCGAAGCTTTCCTTAAGGGAACTATTTCAACCCATTTAGAAAAATTATCGGTAATTACTAAAATAAATCTATAGCGTTCTGGACTAGTTGCAGGGTATGGGCCTAACAAATCTAAAGACACGATTTCATTCGGAAAATTCGTTATTATGGGAATTAATTGACCAGCTGGTAATCCGTTTTTATAATTGACTTTTTGGCATTGGTCGCAGGTTGCTACATATTTATAAATGTATTTCCTCATGTACGGAAAATAACACGAGTCCTTTAATTTTAAGTAGGTTTTCTTTTTGCCTAAATGACCTGCCCTAGGCGAGTCATGAAATTCTCGCATAACATCTTTACGTAATGTTTTAGGTATAAATACCCTTAATTCACCTAGTGTGGTTGTATACTTTGCATAATATAGCAAACCGTCAACGATTTTAAATCATTGGACCAATTTCTGCAGATCGATTCATTAACAGAACTATCGTCCGGATTTTCCAAAAACTTCATAATATGCCCTAGCTCCGGGTCATTTCTCTGTTCCTCTCTTAACTGTTCTCTAGAAGGTAATACTAACGATCTAATCACCGCACAAGACACTTTTGGTTCCTCATTACTTTCTAACGGGTTTCTAGACAACATAACAGCCACTTTTTCCGTTTTCGAATCCGGAATGATTAACGATTTTTTAACAAAATCAAAAGTAATCCCTGCAAGTGACATAAATCCACACCTATGATGCATGGATCTTTCATCTCATTCCATAACTGCGAAAATTCTCTTATTTTAATTTTCAACCCAACTGTGCCTAAATTTCTGCACTGTGACCCTTGAGCTGTAACTACTTCAACTAACGATTTTTTTAAAGGACAGAAAGAAAAATATGACCGGTACGTTTTTTCTGAAATAAATGACTTTTCCGCACCTGTATCCCAGAGCGCTTTTAAAAAAGTATCATTCAACAAAATCGGCACATACGGAAGTTCAACTGGTGATAATCTCAATGAATTAAGTCTAATTTTACTAGGAGGATTTGACTCAATACGATCTCTTTGA
Source organism: Trichonephila clavata (assembly GCA_019973975.1). NCBI lineage: Eukaryota > Metazoa > Arthropoda > Arachnida > Araneae > Nephilidae > Trichonephila > Trichonephila clavata. Next base: position 20,942 of record BMAO01021824.1, read on the forward strand.
AAGTTTAAATTGGCATTTCTTTGCCTTTCGCTGTTGCAATCAACACGCCTCGAATTCTGTTTTGCTGAATCATCATTAGGACCCTTCCTAACCACCATCCTACGGTTCTGATACCGGTCTGTTCTCTGATTTGACTGACTGTATCGATTTCCACCCTCGAATCCTTGATTTTGATAATTACGACGAGGAAAATTATTCGCACCCCTGCCTAGTCCTCTTTGATCATTTTGACTATTTCCGACCCCAGTATCTCTCCAATTTCTATTATTTCTTCTTTCCTCAGGATTCCTACTCACATCCCAACTTCGTCTAGCAAAATTATTACTCGAACCCTGATTTTCCCTGCAGTTATGACGTTCCTCATACCGGTCTACCAACTCTATCAATTGAGTTTTCGTTGTGGGGTTTCGAACTTCTAAATAATCCAATATTTGGGGTTCTAGTCGCATTACTATGTGATCAATCAACTTTATCTCATCATAATTTAATTCCAAGGTTTTATGTATTTTTAACATCTGAAAAATAAAGTCTGACGGGGCTTGACCTCTCCGTTGTTTTGACGAAAAAAACTGAGCTTCTAGCTCTAATTTATTCCGTATTACCGGAAAAATATCTGATAATTTCTTTTTAAGTGTTGCAAATGCAGTCGCTTCTTCATTTACACACTCGAAGCCGATAACTTGAAACCAGTCTAACGCTCTCCCAACTAAATGACCTTTTAAATATGCACACGATAGATTCGCCGGTATTTCATAGTAAGCTATATTATCATCGATATTATTTAGAAACTCAGACACATTTTCTTTACCCGAAAAAAATAACTCCGGCAAAACTCTAAATCCTGCACCTGCTCTTAATTCCGGTATTTCGTTTGGGCGCCAGTGTCGTAGTCTCCCACTACCCCTTTGCATATTATCTATGTTAGGATATGTAGGATTCATAATTAAAGACTACTCAAATAATAAATCACTTATTTATTATTTCTTTAAGACAGAAATCCACAATTAATAATCAACTTTAAGAACAATAAATTATCATGGAGTATTATCAGAATTCAATTATGGACGACGGAATACTAACTGATATCACGAGGGGAATAACACGTACAATCAAACTACACATTTAAATCTAAACTACAAAAGTTACAGACCTGAAATCTTCTTCAGAAGGAACCTGGAACTAGTAGAATTTAGGAAGTGGCTATAATCTAGGATATCTTCAATAACTTCTATTTCGCTTCATTTAACTAAACGCTTAAAAACACCTTCTTAGGCAACCACTTAGTTTACCTTTCAATCCCAAACACGGAGTTCTACTCTATCAAACCGCTTAGTCATCCTTATCTCTTCATTTCATTTCTCCCTTTTATATCTCTTTCGAACTCGCTAAACCCGAAACTATCTTATTTACATAAGTCACACTTTAAGCTCTCAGTGGGGATTGGTCAAAATAAATACAATTTAAAAGACTTTGAGAGAAGGTTAGTGAAACGCGTAAGCACCCGTCACAAACTTTTTGACCCCTAATTTTGTGATTAATTGGAATTATTCAAAGATGATAAATCAATGCATAGGTAACTGCTTTCTGAATAAAATTCTAAGAGCTTTTTTTATTTCATGCATTAGAATTTATTTTGCGGTGTTTGCGTGATGTGCAAAAAATGCCTAATTTTAACCTAAAATCGTCCATTTTCTTACAAAAATATATTGAAAAAATTTTCTTTCTTTTTTTTAATAAGTTTTCAGTTATAATTAAACAAAAAACGAGTTTAAAGATGAATTTTCACCAATATTTCAAAAAAATGTTCTCGCAACAAGTCAGGCACCTTAAATCACAGACACTTTTCGCTAACATTACTGTCATATGTTGTTCAAGTACACTGATGAAATAAATTAAGAGAATTTGCACATTTTATAGAATTGAATGAAAAGAAACTGGACTGAATGAAAAACCACTGCTTCTAGATAAAAATCCAATTCTTGTACGGCAAATACGTAAGCGTACACGTGTGAGTAGGCGGAGCCAGCACACCTCGGCGAATTTCTTGGTGTTATTTTGAAGCAATCGGTTCAAGTCAAATTGTTACAGTAAAAATAAGTAACCACCAACATTTAGATGATAGAATTAGGTGGCGAATTGTGGCGAGACTAGAAGCAGATCAATGTCTAGTCCAGATTTGTAGAGAGTTGAATTTAACATCCAGCGTCGTGTGTAACTTACGGAAACAGTTCCAGGATACTGGATCCATCGAAAACAAACCTGGGAAAGGTCGTCCAAGAGCCACGACAGCCAGAGAAGATCACCATTTGTCAATTATAGCGAGGCGTAACAGAGAGGCTACAGCTTCTTCTCAGCTCTCTCGTTACTTGTATGCAGCCACAGGAAGCCGCGTATCACTGGTGACTGTTTCAATAAGACTTCATGAGAGAGGGTTGTTTGCCAGAAAACCTGCTGTTTGAGTCCCGCTCACGTCTACGAACAGGGGAGTCCATATAGCATGGTGCAGATAGTATAGAGATTGGACTAGTGGCAGGGTATGGGCCTAATAAATCTAAAGATACTATTTCATTTGGAAAATTCGCTATTATCGGAATTAATCGACCAGATGGTAGACCGTTCTTATAATTATGTTTCTGGCAGCGGTCGCTGGTGGATACATATTTATATATAAATTTCCTCATAAATGGAAAATAACACGCGTCTTTTAAACGTTCATTTAAAAACATAGAAAACAATTCAATTTCATTCAACAATTCATGACATTTTCAATTAGCAGTACACCCCAGGGATGTTGCTAAAATGGCTTTTGTGACGAAAAACGGCACTTATGCGTTTAAGCGCATGCCATTCGGGCTATCGGGGGCAGCGCCAAATTTTCAGAAAGCCATAGATATTATTTTGCAACCACTGTTAGGGAAATGTGTCAAAGTGTATATGGATGATGTCATCATTGCTTCTCCATCATTTGCACATCACTTGGAACATTTAGGGGAAGTATTTAGGTTATTGCAAGAAGCGGGGTTGACGTTGAACAAAGATAAGTGTAAGTTTGGATGTGAGAAACTAAAATACTTAGGCCTCGTGATTAGTAAAGATGGGATAGCCACGGATGAATCTAAAGTTAAGGCAATACTCGAAATGAAAGCACCAAAAAATTTGAGAGAAGTATCAAAATTTCTCGGAAGGGCCCAATGGTATCAAAAATTTGTTAAGGGGTACGCAGATCTCTGCGAGCCACTGTATGATTTAAAAAAGAAGGGTAGGAAATTTAATTGGTCGGAAGAGGCGCAAGCTACTTTTGAATCGATCAAACGTGCAATTACGGAAGCACCTGTGCTAAAATTACCGGGTTTTAATGTGCAATTTGAGCTTTTTACAGATGCGAGTTCTATTGGGATTGGAGCGGTGCTTACGCAAAGTCAGAGACCCATAGCATATGCATCCCGCACACTTAATAAGGCGGAGCGCAATTACACAGTAACCGAGGGCGAATGTTTAGCGGTGATTTGGGCTTTAAACAAGTTTCGCACCTACTTTGGTTCATTACCGGTAAAAGTAATCACAGACCATGCAGCATTAACGAAACTCACTAATGGTAAAAATTTATCAAGTCGTATGATACGATGGTCACTCAAGCTAGCCGAATTTAATGTTGAATGGGAGCATAGACCAGGTATTCAAAATGTTGTGGCAGATTTGTTGTCGCGGAACCCTGTGGAAAATTTTGAGGATAGCAATATAACTTGTGCAGTAATTAGAGATTTGGTACTTTTGTCAAGGGAGCAATTGATAGCTGAACAAAAGCAGGACCCCGAGCTCGGTCATATTTATCGATATTTAGAAAACCCCGATGACAGTTCAGTAAATGCGGGGGTCTGTGGGAACTGGTCCCAGGATTTTAAACTTATAGAAGGATTGTTATTTTATGCGAAGTACGCATCCTCTCTCGGAGAAATGAGAGTATATATTCCAAAATCGATGCGAGGTGCGATAATGCACGAATTTCATGATAAGCCTATGGCTGGACATCTTGGAATACGGAAAACATATTTACGCGTGAAGGATGCATGTTATTTTCCATACATGCGTAAGGAGATACACGATTATGTTTTGACATACGAGACGTGCCAAAAATTTAACTATAAGAACGCGTTACCGGCCGGTCATTTAATACCGATTGTAACTAATTATCCGAACGAAATAGTTTCATTAGATTTATTAGGCCCCTACCCACCATCGAAACCCCAAAGATATCGATATATTTGTGTAATAACGGATCATTTTACGAAGTGGTTAGAAATAATACCCCTCAGAAAGGCGTCCGCAAAAATAATCGCCAATGCCCTGTTCGAAAATTATATTTCGCGATATGGAGCTCCTATCAAATTAATCAGCGATAACGGCCCCCAATTTGTATCCGAAGTTTTTGAACATTTAAGTGATAGATTAGATATAAAGCATGTCAAAACAGTAGTGTATCGACCTCAATCAAATCGAACGGAACGTGTTAATCGCGATTTATTACAAATGATTGCTTCTTTTGTAAATTATAATCATGAATCCTGGGATAGGTTTCTAAATGAATTCGCATACGCATTAAGAACGGCAGTCCATGAAACCACGGGAAAGACCCCAGCGGAATTATTTTTGGGCAGGAAACTTATTACCCCATTTCAAAAACTTGTGATGGTGACGGATGGTACAGAATTTGTGGTTGGGAATATTGAAAAGGTGTTTGAAGGAAGGAAGCTAGGCAGAATACAATGAAAAAGCAAGAAAAGTGGGCGAAATATTACAATAAAAGGAGACGCGAAATTAACATTAAGGTGGATGATTTAGTGTTTGTCGAAACTCACCCTATTAGTTCAGCCAGTAAAAAGGTGGTTGCTAAGTTCTGCCCTAAGTTTGAGGGTCCTTTTAGAGTTGTGAGTGTTAAAAACAATAATGTTGTAATTTGGAAGGCAGGTAGAAGAACTACAGTCAATATAGATCAGGTTCAAATCAAACATCAGAGAAAAAGCGATGAAAGTTTAGAAAAAGCACTTACTATGAAGTAAAACCTGGAGAAATTGTCTTGATTGAAGATGATTCAAAGAAAAGATTACTATGACCTATGGCTAAAGTTCTTGAGGTGTACCCAGGTAAGGATAACATCGTTAGAGTAGTACAAGCGAAAACACAAAGTGGTGAGATTGTACGCCCCGTTCGACGGATTTATCCTCTGGAAATAAAGTGCACTGTTGATGAAAGTCATTCTAGTGGAAAACTTCTTACCGCAAGAAGTGGCAGAACTGTAAAAGTACCTTCAACATTTTTAAAGACTTGAACATTTCAAACTATTTTATATCCTTTTTCACCTTACTTACAATTTGATTATCTTATAATCTAAGGTGGGAGTGTGTGGTAAATCTAAAAATATATTTTATGAATAGTATTTGTTCATTATTGGTGTAATAGCAAACGATTAATTTTATACCTTTTATAATCTGGCAATGTGTAATATTATCTTTGGCAATCTGGCAATATTTTGTAATGTTTTTGTTGAGTAGAAAGATTAAAGTCGCCGATTGACTATGAAAACGCTTGGAGTATTAATTTTATGTAAAACACGTTAGATACTTTGCAACCTGTGAATTTTGAAGTTTAACCCTTTGAGGGGCAGTGTTGGCAAGTGCAAACACCATTTTCTATATTTTTTCTCTAAGCGCTCAAGTGATATTTTATTGCAAACACTAAACAAAATCCATCATTTAACTTCAATTTATACATAACAGATGGCAGCACCAAAACAAATTGATTATTCAACTGAGAACGAAGCATAGGAAATTGACTGTTTTTAATCCGTTTAATTAAAAATTCTGGAAAAAAAATATCAAACATATTTTTTTAAATGCAGTTTACGTATTATTTTTCTTTGTGCATATGATGTTTTAGGTGTACATTTACAACCAAATAATGTGCATTTATGTACTCCATTTTATTAGTTTTTTCCAAGTGTTGTCATTTGACAACACTGCCCCAGTAGGTGATTCTCTTTCTTACCCTGAAGAGAAAGAGCGAATATTACACTGTGTTTTGAAGAGTTCAGTGCCCCTCAAATATTTGCAGCTGCGTTTTATTTACATTGTAAGAGAAAGTTGGTATTGATTTCAAAGTGTGGATTGGAGGTGGGGAGTGGGGTAGGGGTTGACGGCAGGGTGGGAAACTCACAAGGGATTGTTTTTGCCTCATTTCTTGGATTTTATTCTCTTGAAAGGGATTGCGCTAGCTCCATTTATTTTACTGATTTGCTTTACTGATTCCGTTAGTTTGAAGTTTCAATTTTTATGCTTTATTAGTTAATTTTTTTACTCTAGACGATATATTTATTTATTTATTTTGAATGATATTAACTTTTCTTAAAATATGTCACGGAAAAAACTTGATATTCAGGAAGCTCTTCAATTATTTTATGATCTTCCATCTGATAATGAGTCAGTTGATTCTGAAAATTCATGTGATGAAGATTATATGCCTCAGCCATTAGAATATACTAGTGACTGATACAGCTTCTAGTGAAGATGAGGATATAAATTTACCTGGGACTTCTCAAGTGACTCTTTATCTTTATTTGCTATGTCATGAACCTTTTTATCATGTAATCCTAAGTATTATTTCCTTTTATCTATAAAAATTAATATAGCAAAAAAAGTAATTTTTGAATATCTAAGCATATTTTATTTATAATTGAACCTTTTACCATTTATTTCCATCACTTTTTATGTTTTTAATATTTAGAGTAAAAGTATTGTTTCATACAACATCTTAAGCTCTAGTGGGGCAGTGTTGGCAATTGCTAACACCACCCCCACAAATATACAGTGGTTTGAAAAAAATTTTGAATGCATAATGTGTGTTTTTAGACCCTTATGGTAAGATAAAGACCATTTTCATACTAGAGAATGATAAATTTCTTATAGTGCCCCTCAAAGGGTTGAGAAATCGGGTAGATTTCTAGAAAGCACGCAACAATAATACTGGAGGTCCCAAATGTTTTTTTTTTTAATTTGTCACAGGCAATCTGTCAGAACGTTTTAACCTACGTTTGACATTTAAATGCCTTTTATTCAGATTTTGAAACCAGGTTTGAGAATGCTTTGGCTATGGCAATACCACAGTAAGCAATGAAGCAGGTTCGAGACTAGAACTTCTTTTTTGACATTTTCATGCATTGTCATCCACTTCTGAGCTATCGGCCAAATTTCAGGTCTCTAGCTCATCCGGAAGTTAGTTTAATGTAATAATCTCATTGACTTACTTCTCAATTTGTATTCTCGAGACATTACAAATTAATAAAAGGTGTTTCTTGAATTGCTTCACGCAATTGCAGGTGAAGGGAAATGTGTTTTTTCTAAATTATATATTTTTATATTTGAGGTAATTCTGCTTTTTTAGACAAAATATATGTAAAGGGCATTTGACAAACACTTTTTAAATGCATTATAGTATTCATATTACCCACTGCAAAAATTTTGCTAAGGAAATCATGAGTCCTAGGTTCAATTCAAAACTTTTTTTCCAGATTTTATAATCTTTCCCATATTTTAACATATCTTCTTTAATTTTTTCAAACTCAGTAACATCCTTTCTCCACTGTATTCATGCATTTTTATACCCCTTATCAACATTCGGAACACAAGAAAGTAGCTTGACCACATCACAAACCTAAAATGCATTGCACAATACCAGAAGATAATTTTGCCCCATAATTTTTTTTAAATTGTTTCCAAAATGTACAATGTTTAATTAAACTGAAGCTAGATATTTCTAGTTTATCCCTCTTTTTTATGTCATTCTTCTGTCTGTATTTTGTGGATATGTGCAAAATCTAAGCATATGTATTCCCAATGCAATACAAGTAAATAGAATGCATTTCTTGTACAGTTTCTGTCCACTAGAATTGCATGGAAATATATTTCATTTAATTTTGTGTATTAACATAAATGCATTGTATAAGGGAAATTGATGAAAATATTTCTCAATAATGGGCTATTCATAGTACCACTTGGAGGTACCAATAATCATGTGCAATTGTATATTGAAATTAAAAAATTTATAATGTTCATATTCAATATTTTTACCCTCATATCTAAATAAGCCTTTAGAAAACCATTTAAGAATTAAATAAAAAATCTACCGTAAAATCTATTGTACTATGGGGAATTTTAATCTTTTATTCCAAATTTAATTTTAACAATATTCTTGCTTTACTAATTGTTTCTGTTTAAGTGGTTTTCCACTTTTGCGAGCTTCTTTTAACTGAAAAAATTTCACTTATTCGGGTTTTAAAATCGAGTAACATATTCTCACCACTCTAGTAAAGGGCTTTATATGTGTTTAAAAAATTCTTCAAAGAGAAACAGATATAAAAGGAAAATGATTTCCCTGCCTAAGACGCAAGTCAGTCTTTGTAGAATAATAAAAATATATTCCTTTTTTTTTAGAAAAAAATAATTTAATCGATTACGTAATATCACAAACAAGATATTCATACTTTTGTTCCTTGTTTTGAAATCTAATTTTCTTATTGTCGGTACTTGGCCTAAATGTGTAAGCTTGTTTTCCCAAAACAATGCAAGTAAGTAGAAAATATTTTTGTTGCATAGCTTCCCTGAAGTGCATATGTTTTTATTGTATTTCATCTAATTTATGAATTGACATTATATCTTAAATGAAGCTTAAAAATATATATTTTTTTTCTTTCAGAATGTTACTCTCCAAATGATCCCGTTCAAAGAAAAAAGTTTGCTGGAATTCCGTGTGGAACTCAGAAATTTTATCAAGTGAGTGAAATATTTTTATTCCGTTTAAATTAACATGCCTTTGATGAAGAATTTTTGAATTTTAAAAAATCCGCATTAAATGTTAAATAATAGATACATATTTTTGAAGATACATGTGTTGAATAATAATTTTTATTTTAAATTTAGCTATAACCAACAAATTATGTTTTGCTCTTTATCTTGATTGGTTTTTCATTGAAATAATTTTTGGGGGGTGAAAATGTTTAGTATAAAAAGGCATTATAAATTAGAAAATATGTAACATAGTATCAGTGTTATTTTGACGTATTTTATCCATAATTAAAATATCTGGAATATGCATAGAACCGGGAGGAATTAATTTGAAGTGTCAGACAACTGTGATTCATGGAAGGGTAATGAAAGGCTCACCTGGTAAGTTTGTACCTCGGTCAAGTGACTTTGATGCCACCTGAGTCAGCACCCCATCTCCAAACTACCACACCACCCCCAATGAGAGGACTTTGAGCCACTTTAGGTTTAACGTGCATCAGCCCCTCTACACGGCGGGTGTTCAGTGGCACTAAATGTTGAACTGATGAAACGCTTGCCATGAGAGTTTGTAACCATAACCACTAGACTTGAAATGCATTTCTCCTAAATTATATAAACTCACATATTTCTGATAATTCTCCTCTATTAGATAAAATATTTGGCAGGTGCATTTCTAAAATTCTTTTTAACTGTAGCATCATATTCATATTTAGTGCTGATGAAAAAATATTACCCATGAATAGCACTTTAAATTCAAAGTTTTTATTAGGGTTTTATATATTTTTCTGCCGTTCATTTAAAAAAAACCATTTACTGAGGGTTTGTTTACAGAATACAATATATGAAAATTTTTAAACTCATTAAAATCATTTCACCACTATTTTCAAGCTTCTTATAAGTTATTAAATTGTCCCCAATTACCATTCTGGGCAGAAGAAAGTTGTTTGACCAGATCAAAAACTTATCATGCATTGCAGAATACCACAGGATAAAAATGCCTTAGAATTTTTGAATAATTAATTTGAAGATATAACATGTTTAATTAAATTGAAGCAAGGTATTTGAAATTCATCTCTCCCTTTATTGTCATTATTTTCTAGATTTGTCCTAAATTTGTGTGTGTGTAAGCTTATGTGTATTCCCAAAACAGTACAAGTAAATAGAATGCATATAGTTTGTGTAGCTTCTCTCAGTAAGGAATTGTTTTGAAATATATCTCAATAATCTATTATGAACACATGTTGAAAAACGTTGTTTATATATAAGCATATTTTAACAGTTTTTATGTAATATTACTCTGAGTTTATCAGAAACAGATTTGTGATCATGTTGACTTATTTAATTGTTCTTTAATATTAGAAATTTGGTTTACTGTGGCAAATCAAACATTGACAATAAAAAAAATAGTGTAAAGGAAAACTGATAGCACTGAGTTTCTTTATTTGTTTAGTGTTCTCCTAAAAATAAAAGAATGTGTTAATATTCATTACATCAACAATGTCCTATGCTAAGCGTTGGGGAAGTTTTTGTTTCATCCAAAACATTTGTTCCTGTTGGATAAGAAAATGTTAAGACATACATTTCATCTTTTGTAATGAAGAATTTTCATCTTTTGATAAAACTGAAATTCCATAAAGTTTATCATGTCTAGTTCTATGCATCTGACAGGTTTTTATGAAATATTTTATGTCTTTCAATATTTATCTTATTTTCATTTAATACAGCCATAATTTCTGTTGAGTTATGTCTCTTCTTTCTAGCATTACTCAACATGTTCTAAAACTCATTGCTACATTGATTAATAAAGGTATTATACATTCCCATTAGCATACCACTGGAAATTTAATAAGCTGTGAGAATTTTTAAAAACTGGGCTTTTCAAAATTAATGAAATGTGAAATATATAACTGTCTCTCCATGTGTTGAAATATTTCACCCTATGAAAAGAAACATCTAAATATGATTCTCTTATTAATTAAACCCCTGGAATGGTTCAACATGTATGCTAAATTTTTATTTGTTTTCAACTTTTTCCCCCTTACATGTTCTAAAACATATTTTGAATTACCTGCTTTGGTATTTAATTTGGTCTGTATTTTTGAGGATCATATACCTTGTTTTTGATCACACTCCTATAAAATATATCATGAAATGTGATTATATTTCTCTCTCCTCAAAAAATTTCTATTGATGTACATTGTTTTCCTTCTCTATTTTAAAGATTTTGTGTTATGCCTGTTTCTAATTTTTCCGTCATATGATTCATCAAATTATTCTAAAGAATATGATAAGAAATATTAGCAAAATATTGATGGGAATGTGTATTAAAAACCTTGTTGTGAGAATTATAACTTAAAAAGTATCTTTCATTTGTAATTTATTTTTTACATAGAAATTCCAATGAGTATAAAAGCGTGTTCTGTCCTTCATTTAGACTGATAACTTGATGTGAAAAACTAAACTTGTCAACAAAGCATTCATAATTAACACAAAATACAAAGAAACATGTGTTCCCTCGGTAAAAGTAAAAAAAGGGATTAGTTATTCAACTGTAAAAGAATATCTTGAATTATCATCTGTGTTCTGATTCATTTAAAAAAATGAGTGAAAAGTTTTCATTTGAGAATTGTTGTAAACACATAAGTATTTATAAAAAGTAATTAAGAAGATATGAGTGGGAGAATTGTGACATTTTGAAAATTGAAAAATGTAATGCACAAAAAGAATGGAATCTGTTTTTGAACAGTTGTGAAAGATATAGCTGATGTTTTTGAGGACTTATTTCTTCATAATTTACTGCTTTAATAGGAAGCTCTTTGCTGAGTTTCTAAGGTTTGTAGGTGTGTTAAGAATTTTAATATTTTGACAAGCTTCTGTGCATATTAAAAAAAACACAGTTAGTAAAGCATTTCTTTTTTTTCAGAAGGACTTTTAATATATATATAAAAAGAAGTTTTCATGCATTATTGAAAGAACACATTAATTAGAAATGGAATGAGTAAAAAAAAAAAAAATTAGTTTTAAACCCCCCCCCTCCCCTACCAGGAGGAAGAAAAAATATAATTGAATTGAAAAGAGGGTTGTTATATATAATTATGTATGTGTATTCAAAGGAGTTTAACCTTGTAGCAGGAATATTGAAAGCAAATGATTTTAAGATTCCTCAGAAGTTTGTGTTTAGATGTGATATGTCATTGCTTTATTAATTACAGTAGTTAGGATCAAAGGTATATGGGAGCATTTTTTGAAGGTGGGGATAATGTGTTTGGAATCCAGTTCAACACACACACACCGTAGTTATACAGTATGAAGCTAACAAAAATTGTTGTTTGTTTTTATTTAAATTTTGAAAGTTCAAAAAAGTATTGTTTTCCTAAAAGCTGTAGCCTTTTACTCTAAATTTTACATACATGTCTGCTTAGAGAAAGTGCCTATAAGAGTATAAAAATATGGCTAAGAAATACATTTTCCAAATGATGCTCTGTTTTTGTTGAATCTAAATATTCTAATTTCTACTTTTATATGAAGCTTATCTCTAAACCATTATTTAGCTTTTGAAATACAGTATCGTAAAAACTGTATTACTTTTTCAGTTTAGCTGATCTTTTCAATATAATTGTGCTGGAATATTCATTTTCTTTAATAACTTTATCTAAAAGAAGTATTTTTTTGATTTAGAAGAAACTTTCAAGAAACACTCGATTTACTCACACTTATATTTATGTACAGTTATAGGCAGTTGTAATGCTTTTAGCTAGTGTTTGTAACTTCACTAGAAATGTTAGGGATATCCTGAGATTTTAACCTAAAATCTTCATCCAGTTTTTTAAGTGATCCCCGTCAACCTGCGTTGTTGGTTTTAAATTTGGCAAGAAAATTTAATTAACACAATTTTAAATGCACAATACTTTTAAAGTAGCAGAGTTTTTAATTTACACCACAATAAATAACCACATGTTATGATTATATGTGGAATAAATTTAGTAATGTGTGTGTGTTGAAAGGTTAGCGTTTATTCAATTTCAAAACAAAAATATTTCCTTTGAATTTAACATAACCTTACATTTCTTTGGCGTGTTAAGAATGCTTGATTGCTAATTTTTTTGTATGATTGGATACTGTGAGGAAATAAACCTTCAAATGTATTATTTGATATTCTTCAGTTACTGAATATTTAAATGAATCAAGAATTTCTGGTTGATGAGTGCAGTATTGTAAAAGGGAATATATGTTTGTGTGTACAAATATATTATATTTTTGAATAAGTTCTATAACAAATGATAATTATTTGTGAGAGAACTTTTGTCTAGGCGTAATGTTTTAGGCAGACACGCTTGTTATTTTGAATTTTTTTAATCGGATGCAATTGTTTATCAAGGTTGGTTTTAGTGAAGTCACACATAGTTTTTTTTCCCGCTTCAACTACATATTCTAAACAATTAAATCATTATAAAACTTATATATACACTTGTAAAAGATGTCCTCCTTTTTATTTTAGAAAAAAGTAAGCCTTCTCTTTCTTAAACTGTTGGATACCAGTCAAGATAAAAGAGCACAAATATTTATATGTACATTACTCATTAATTGTGTTGCTTATGTAAAGTCATACCTCTGTTATCATTTATTGCTCAAACAGTTTTGTGAATAAAAGCATACCTATCGCCCTTAGAAAAGTTAAAGAATATTTTTAGAGTCAGATGTTTTGGTTTGATTTCATATTAAAAATAAATAAAAAGTTTGAATGTACTCTTCTGTTGCATAAGCATCAATTTCTAACTTGAGTACATTGCATTTTAAAATCATTATTTTTGAAACAAGTATTTAAATTGATTTTGGAAAGGGCTACTGCAATCTATATAGAATGAACTAGATTATATTCTTTCAAAAGAAACATATTCTTCTTTCTTTTGGTAAAAATTGCAATTTAATTTTTGTATGTGCATAAACTTTAAATTTCAAATGTTGAACTTAATCATAAACTCACTTTCCATTGTAAATTTCATTTAAAATGTCCAAATCCTAAATTTTATTCACATAGGGAAGAACAAAATGCAACTTTGAAAATATTTGGATTTGAAATATAAAACTGGTGTGTAATTCAATGAGCTGTTTTGCTAAATTTCACTTTTAAGATATATTTGTGTGTGTGTGAGTCATTTCTGTTTTAAAAATATCTAATATATTGCTTTAAATTGGTGGCTTTTTATACTTAAATCTTGCAGATTTTAGTAGTAAATAATGCTTATTATGACTTTGAACTTACATTTCTATGCTTTTTACCCTAAGCGTTGAACAGCGCAGTTTGTTGGCCCTTCAGGCATGTACATATTGTTTCAGCATTATCCAATGTTGAAATTTTAACTTTTTCATTTGAAATGCCTTTTTTCCACTAAAATAAAATTATTTCATTCTTTTAAAAGTATTTTTTATTTACTGGAAGGGGTAAAGTAGCTCTACTTTTAAAATTAGGTTTTACAACCATGTATTGTATGATTTAAGTGCACTGAGATACGATTTATTCACAAATTTTGCTATTGCTGAAGCAATTTAGTATGTATATATCTTGTCTGAAAGATTGTATTATTTTTAAACAATGTTTTCTTTTTTCAGTTTCCTGAGAAAATTTTAATATTTGTCCCTATGGGGAATTCTTTTCAATGAGATATTGCTAGAAACTCATGCTCTTTCTCAATGTATGCTCTTCCTAGGAATATTACTATTTTTTCAAAGATGCATGCTCATATTTTTGATTGTCTCCTTTAGGCAGTGTGAATCCCCTGTTTCATTATAATTTCTATCATTGTAGTTCTTATACAAATTTAAAAGTATAAAAATTGTTTCTGTGTAAAATTTCTTGAAGTATGAACTATCATTTCATGCAATTGCTGAAGCAGAGAAATTCAAAAAATAAAGTTTTGTTAATATTTTACCTGAAAATCCATCATAAAGATGACAAATTTCGATATTGCTGGAAAATATTTAGTCTCATGTGTTTGAACGTAATCTGTCATAGATTTCCAAGGAATTGAATAAATTTATGTATTTAGAATTGTTCCAAAGAGATCTAAAGCAGCTGTAATGATGCATTTTTTTCCTTCTTGATATATATAATGAAATAACAATAAATGCTACTATAATAACAAATGAAAACTATTTATAAATGTTATCCTATTTTCTCTCTCCTCCTGTAAGTGTTACGAATTATGAAACTTTACAGATGGAGCCAAAACTTTTTGAGATCTATCTAGTCAGTGTACTATTGTAGTCACTAAATTTACCATAATATCCAATGTTGTTTAAAATTATTTGTGATGGGAAATTTTTTTAAAGAAGTGTTTATAATTTAATTTTTAAACTGGGATTATAGAATATTCCATATCAAAATTCATTTTATATTAATAAATATTATATCAAATAATATTTATGAATTTAGCTTGCTGAATGAGTTCTGTAATAAGCTCTTGACAGTGATTTGGTGAAATTTCATTTATTTTGGTCATTTCTCATCTAGTTTTTGAAATGTTATTATAATTGGGGGAAAAACAGCATAAATTTTCAGTTGTATTA
>BMAO01021825.1:0-469966 GCA_019973975.1 Trichonephila clavata
ACATTTTTTCACTGAAAAAAACATTCAAAAAGAAAATAATACTATTTGATAAAAACATTAAATTTTTTTAATTTTAATTTTATAGTTTTTCATTCCACTCTGTTAAAATTATTTAAACACGTATCTGCGAAAAAAATTATATACAGAACTAACTTATTAATTATTTTTAATAAAATTGATTAAAAATGCTCATTTAGCAATTAATTGTGACATACCATTTGCTTACATAATGGCAGCACTGAAAATGAAGTAAATTTCAGATCAGTGGGGATGCAGCAAGTGAATTCAATCATTGAAGAAGAGAGAATTAATTTACGGGTGGGAAAAATAAGCAGAAATGAACAAAATCGAATTGTTGAAAAAGATAGAAATTACTTTGAATGATTAAAAATCAGAAAAAACTTTTTTGAAGGCAAAAAAAAAAGTACATTAAAATAACAGAGGATCATGTTAAAATAAGTATTTATTAGTAAAATTAATCTACGTGGGAAAAATTAGCAGAAATGAAAAAAAAAGAGATAATCGCCGATTCGAACTCGCAGAGACACGATTTGCTTTACGGTGCAAATGAAGCAAAGCGCTAACCGAATGTGCTACCGGGACCCGTAGCGAAAAATGAAAATAGGCAACAATAATGAATGGGAGGACGAAAAAGTAATTTTTTTACTCGCCCAAAGTTACTGATTACCCCCTGTTTAAGGCAGAATTTTTTTAGTGTAACCTTTGAGTTAGATGCGGTCGAAGGCGAAACAGGTCAACTGTCTTTGGCGCAAAGCTAATTTTCGACGCCAATGTTTGGCTAAATGTAAAATCGCGTATTTTAAATTATTTTAAAAATCATTACCTTCATTTTAAGGGCATAATTTTTACGTTAATGCTCTCAAACATCACCAACTATTTGCAAAAATAACGTACTTTGAAATAAAAAATGTACAAATTACTACTTTTTAATTTATTTCTCAGAAAAACATAAGTTTACGAAAATCACAAAATGTTTTTTAAAATCCGTAATTTTGAAGCAATTTTTTCATTCTTCGTATATGTTACGGATAATATTACTGTACACACGGAAAAAAGGTTTTGTGAGATTATCTTCATAAATGACGAAGTTATTCAATGTGAAGTAAAAATTAAGACTACTTTTTAAAAATTCTTTTAAAAAAAAGTTTTGGGAATTTTATTTTTTAAATGAATGGATCTAAAAGAGAAAGGCTTGAAGTTAATTAGTGTAGAATATCGATTTAATAACACGAAAAGTAATTCATACCCAACGATTTAGAAATAATTTTCATAAAAACGCATCAGTTTTAACACTATTTTAAAAAATTCGAAAAAAATAGAAAATATCGTTATTTTACAAAAAAAATTATACCGTGTCGTGGCGAAATAAATGATCTTTCCGATTCTGTAATTATTTTTTGTCTCATTTCGACACCGAAAATTAGATGACAATTTTAATATGGTGGAAAACGTAAGATTACCGCTCGGCCGAAACGGAAGGGAAGTTCCGCCAAGTAAACAACCGGCAGTAGTAAAACAATTAGGCGTTTTAAGGTTTTTAATTAATATCTTTTCAACTAATTACAATATCGGAATATAAATAGGCAATACGGCTTCCCCGGAAAATTCCCGATCTTTTGGTACCTTCCGCGACTTTCTGCGTGGTGCTGTTCGTGAGAAGATAGACGCACATACATAGATACGTTTGTTTTCCTTCGAATTTTAATAGTGTAGACTAGCTTTCATAGCCCGGCGTTGCACGGGCTTATACCGAGGGTATAACTTAATCCCCATGTTAATTTCCTCCTTTTATTCTAACGCCAACACTTGTGGGGTTTCACGCGTACGATGTGAATGCATGTCCCGTGAGTGCGTGTCATGGCTTTGTTGCTTAAAATTTTCCCTTCTCTTCGCAAATTCTCGATCCTAGTACCACTGAAGACCCGCCGTGTAGGGGATAAATGCACATAAATTATGTCGAGAGCTCAAACGTCCTCCCGTTGGTGTGCTGTGGTAGTTATGAGAAGGGGTGCCAACTCAGGTGTCGTCCGCGTCACTTGACCATGGTTCAAAATTACCGGACCGTCCCCAAAAGGCCTCGTGTTGCTGAACAGTGGGACGTTAATATTCACTCAACTTCACAAATTCAGCACTTCCAATATTATTTTCCGAAATTACTTTGATTTCTTTGTTTCTTTCCTCTCCGCTTAGCCCGGCGTTGCACGGGCTTTTACCGAGTGAATAGCTTCACCCTCATGGAAATTTTGTGTTTCCCTCAGGGCGATAGCACTTGTGTGTGTGTGCGTGCGATGTGAGTGATTTCTTTAACTATGTCATAAAAACTCCCTTTTTCGAAATTTGCTCTTGTTGGTGTGGTATTTCTTAAAGATGGGTGAATGTTCAGGTGTCGTCCTCGTCACTTGAGAATGGTTGAAAATTTCGAGATCCGTCACAAAAATTTTTTGAATAGGCAAACAGGGTGAATTTTAAAATCACGCACTCATTTTCCAATTCTTTCGTTGCAATTTTTTATTTCCCGGAAACGAAAATGCAGTTTTTTTAAAAATAGTTGTATGCTGAAAAAAAGACAAAGAATAAATTTTTTAAATTAAAAATTTCACTACTATTTTCATTCTTGGAGTAAAATTGTGAGGATTTTTTGAAATATTCGACTCGGGGGAAAAAAAGTTTCATGCAATTACTTTTATAAAAGAAGAAATTATTTAATGATTGTTTTAAGTATTTTGAGTGTTTTATTAAAATTCGTTCAAATAAGTTTTCGGCTTTGTTTTTTTTAAATCACTGATTCTGAAAGTTTTAAAAATCATTTTTATTTAAACGCAACGATATTGATTCATATGAGAAAAATTCATAAAATATGCAAAACATCATTGTTTTGTAAAAAAAAAGTTTTTTTCCTATAAAATTCTTTAAAGAAATATAGTTTTTGGCATTTTATTTTTTTAATCATTGATTCTAAATGTGCAATGACTTTTTTAAAAATCATTTTCATTTAAATGCATCGATATTTATTCATTTTAGAAGAAAACATAAAATAGGCAAAGTATTATTATTTTGAAGGGAAAAAAAATCCGAATCTTGACAAATAAATGTTTGGTATTTAATTTATTCAATCACTGATATTAAAAGAGCAAAGTATGAATCTTTCTAGTTCAGATGGTTTACTTATCATAGTTATAAAAAATCCTTATACGTAACGATTGAAAAATTTCGATTAATGATTTACAGAAAACAATTCTTTCAACAAAGAAAACGTTCTGATATAATATATTACGAAAAACCAAGCATGTTCATTATTTTAACAATAATTATTTTCTTGAGCTTAAAATAATACAAAGGGTTTGTGTGTATGTGTGGTATTTTCATTTGCCAATGAATCGTTATGTACTGGTAGCTAAAGTATAGTCCAGAAAACTATAATCTATTGTTTTATCCAGAAAAAAACAGATTAATTATGTAATGACAACATGGTATAATCTAGTAATGAAGAACGGAAAAAATATTGCAACAGCAAGTTTGACCTTGGCCACTGAGCGTTAAACAGAGGGGGGGGGGGGGTGATTGATTCTCGCGCATGAGCAAAGCCTTTAGAATGTCTAAAAGTTTTCATTATTTTTGAGGGCTCAATTTTTAATTGAAAATTCCAAGTTTTCACATATTGATTGGAAACAATAATTTTTGAAGAAAAAAGGTTACAAAAATAATGCTTATATTATTTCTCGCAAAAACTTTATTTTACGAAAATCACAAAAAAAATCTTAAAAATTCGTAATTTTTAAGCGAAATCGACACACGGGAAAAAATTTCATGCAATTTTTTTTTTTCAATGAAGAAATTATTAAATGATTGATTTAAGTATTTTGAGTGTTTTAATTACAATTCGTTCGAAAAAGTTTTCGGCTTTTTATTTTTTAAATCACTGATTCTGAAAGTTTTAAAATCATTTTTATATAAACGCAACGATATTGATTCATATGAGAAAAAATCTTAAAATATGCAAAACAGCATTGTTTTGTAAAAAGTTTTTTTTCTATAAAATTCTTTAAAGAAAGATAGTTTTTTCCCAGAAACGAAACTGTAGCATTTTTAAAAATAGTTGTATGCTGAAAAAAGAAAAGAAAATATAAATTTTTCAAATTACAAAATTTCACTACTATTTTAATTCTTGAAGTAAAATTGTGAGAATTTTTTGAAATATTCGACACGGGGAAAAAAGTTTCATGCAATTACGCATTATTTTAAAGTAAACTATAAGTTTTATGAAAGAGAACAAAAATTTCGATACTGATAAATATTTTAAATGAATCTCAGAAATGCATTGAATGCATTTTAATTTTAAAAAAATATATTAATTTAAATCCATTATCAATAAATACTAATAAAAAAAATTCTACAGATAGCTCTTGAAACATTTGGATGTTTGATTAAACATATATAAGTGTTAAAAATCCACTTTTGGGGGAAAACCTAGTTATATGCTAACATTCACTGAAAAAAACATTTAAAAAGAAAAAAATACTATTTGATAAAAACATTTAATTTTTTTAATTTTATAGTTTTTCATTCCACTCTGTGTTAAAATTATTTAAACACGTATCTGCGAAAAAAAGTATATTATAAAAAACTAACTTATTAATTATTTTCAAGTATGAAAAAAGGCGACCGGCGGGTTTCTGCGAGGCGGACATCCTCCTTCGCATTGACCGCGCACGGCAGTGCTGCAGTTATAGTCTTGAGTGTAGCGGGAGCTCTGAGCACTCCGCTACCAGACAGTTAACCAATGTTTGCTAAATGTAAAATCGCGTATTTTAAATTATTTTAAAAAATCATTACCTTTATTTGAAGGGCGTAATTTTTACGTTAATGCTCTCAAACATCACCAACTATTTGCAAAAATAACGTACTTTGAAATAAAAAATATACAAATTACTACTTTTTAATTTATTTCTCAGAAAAACATAAGTTTACGAAAATCACAATGTTTTTTAAAATCCGTAATTTTGAAGCAATTTTTTCAATCTTCGTATATGTTACGGATAATATTACTGTACACACGGAAAAAAGGTTTTGTGAGATTATCTTCATAAATGACGAAGTTATTCAATGTGAAGTAAAAATTAAGACTACTTTTTAAAAATTCTTTAAAAAAAATTTGGGGAATTTTATTTTTTACGTGAATGGATCTAAAAGAGAAAGGCTTGAAGTTAATTAGTGTAGAATATCGATTTAATAACACGAAAAGTAATTCATACCCAACGATTTAGAAATAATTTTCATAAAAACGCATCAGTTTTAACACTATTTTAAAAAATTCGAAAAAAATAGAAAATATCATTATTTTACAAAAAAAAATTATACCGTTTCGTGGCGAAATAAATCTTTCCGATTCTTTAATTATTTTTTGTCTAATTTCGACACCGAAAATTAGATGACAATTTTAATATGGTGGAAAACGTAAGATTACCGCTCGGCCGAAACGGAAGGGAAGTTCCGCCAAGTAAACAACCGGCAGGAGTAAAACAATTCGGCGTTTTAAGGTTTTTAATTAATATCTTTTTAACTAATTACAATATCGGAATATAAATAGGCAATACGGCTTCCCCGGGAAATTCCCGATCTTTTGGTACCTTCCGCGACTTTCTGAGAAGATAGACGCACATAGATAGATAGATAGATAGATACTTTTGTTTACCTTCGAATTTTAATAGGTGTAAGATAGTACCTTTGAACATTCAGAAAATCGAATTTTCAAAAACATTTTAAGAAATTAATATAGATTGTTAAGAACGTTTTAAAGCAAATCTCGTTGAAATCTGACAATAATTACGCTCTCAGCATTAAAAAAATATAAGTGTCAAAAAGTACTTGACCCTTAGAAAAATGAAAAGGAACCTTTCGTTTGTTTGGAAATTTGATTTGTTTCATCAGTATCCCGCACTTAGAAGCGCTGTTGGCGACTGGCCTTGTAGTTTTAAATCCCGCTCAAGTGATGAGGTTGACATCTCAATTTTACAGCTTAGACTTACTGACCAAAATTATTAGGATGACATATATATATATATTTGAACTAGCTAATCGCCTAGATGTTATGAAACTTCCGGATTTTAAAATAGTGTTTTTCTGTTGTTTCTGATTTTCGGGCATGAATGAAGGGAGCGGAAATTGTCTATCTCTCACAAAGAAGGTTCGTAAGACACTTAAAATGAGAATAAAAATATGTATGAACGCTTTTTGGAAAAAGAAGCCTCAATATATGAAATAGTCACATTTCAATTGTAAAAGGATTTATTTTAATGCAAAAAAATTCAAAATCTTTACACTTGATTTTCTCAGTTTCTAAATTTTCCACTTTCTCACAAGATTTTTTTTAAAAAAAAATTATTGGTTGCAGAGCTATATGATATTTTATGTATAATATACTTGTAGATCTGTATTCTGTATGCCTCAATTTTTAAGGTGGGATCAGTAGATTTTATTTTGTAATATGATGGATAGGGAAAAAATAGTAATTTTAAATTGTTTCAATTTCTTTTGATTTTGAAAAATTCTAATATATGATATAAAACTAAAATCGGAGTTATACAGAATACGTTCTTAAGCTTTAATCTATACTAATAAAAGAAATATTATATAAAAATACAGGATCTACCTTAAGTCTTGCAAAAGTTATCTTGTGGGAAACAGAAAGAAAACTTTAGTTTTTATTCGTTTTGTATTCATACTTTATGCTATTTTAAAAAATACAATAATTCCATAGCAAAATCTTCTTTTATTTGAAATTATTGTACTTTGCTGCACAAGCTGTAAGAAACTCGTATTAAAAGGAGAAGAATTTACTGGTTTATAAGGAATCGGAAAAAGTACGTCAAAATGTGCAATTTCAAAATTCGGCAAGGTACTATCCCTCCCTAAATGCCCTCTGTTCAAATCAACTGAGCCAGACATCAAGATTCAAATTACCGATGTTAGGCTGCATATCTTGGCTCAGAATGCTACCTTAGTCAAAGATGCAAGTTCTCACTCCCTGAGCTTTATAAAGCAGTTTCTTTGTGCAAATTGAATTACTTTTTCCGTATCAACAACTGCTCTCCTATTGCAGAATTCCTTCTTGACATTTTCGGGGGAAACCTTTTTATTTGACATCACGCTGATAGTAAATAGTCATAAACCCAAAATATTGTCGATTGTCATAATCGCAAAACTTCAGCTCTGCTCATGGAAGCGGAAATTCGAGTGGAAATCATATGTTAAAAAAGAACCGTCCCCCCCCCCCAGAAAGGGTGAATATTTAGGCAGATTCGACTCCTCCGTCCGAGAGAGAATTAAATTCTTGTTCGTCTCGGCTACTCAACATTTTTCTTGGTACATTATGATGCTGGGGAATTGCAAGTTTTAGAGCATGATCTCGTTTTTGGCGTTGTGCTGAAAAAAAAATCTTGCTTATCGCCTT
This sequence comes from Trichonephila clavata, assembly GCA_019973975.1. Taxonomy (NCBI): domain Eukaryota; kingdom Metazoa; phylum Arthropoda; class Arachnida; order Araneae; family Nephilidae; genus Trichonephila; species Trichonephila clavata. The sequence goes on from BMAO01021825.1 coordinate 7,472, forward strand.
TAAAATCTAGTCTTTGTTGAAAATTTCTACTTTGTACATATTCTCTACATAATCATTTTCTATTGCAATTTAATTCAGTGGTATTTTCATCTAATTTTTGTAATTTTTCAGTAAGTCTGTGTGCCATGTTTGCAACTCCTTTGTGTCACAATGTGGCATGCGTACCGCGGGGTTGCCCACCTCTGCTTTAAAAGATGGCGAAACCAGTTTATAACACTAATTCTGGACCACTTTTATACCTGAATTCGTGTCCTAATTCTTTAACATTACACGAAGACATTTGAGAATGTCTAGCTTATAAAGTATTAAGAGCTTGTTTATTCCGGAAATTATTTTCGATGTTATTGGATTCACATTTAAGTTCGATCTGCCAAAGACTGATGCTTGTTGATGATGGCATCTAGGCTAATAAAAGAGTACTCGTGTATTGGCCCGCACTTACCTTAATTGACGCTGTTCAAATATTTTTAATGAGTACTTTTATACAGGGGCTTATGGTTAACATTTGAAGTAAAAACTTGTAATTTTAATGGGGTATTTGCGTGTCTGTTTCAACTACCTCATATTTGACAAAGGTTTTAATGTTAAATTTGAAACTGGCTATTTTACGACTAGCAATTAGTTAAATCGGGAAAACTGATGTTAAGCTTTTCAGTTGTAGGGGAAAATATTTCTACCGAATAAATTGTTGCTCGCAGCATCATTTACGAGAAGGTTTAAATTGTGATTTTTGGAGGGGGCTTAAAAAAGCTCTAGGATTTATGTGCAATTTTTTTAATACACTGTTATGATCATCTTATATTTGAACTGTTGTCGTATCCTTGGCCACATAATTAATTTCTTAACCATTTTCCTCCATCCTTAAGATGTTGCTGTTCGTTTGTTGCAGTACAAAATATTATTTGGTTGTTCAGAAAGGGTTCGTATTGATTTAAAAGCAAAATTGAAACATGGCACATTTAAATTTTGGAATACATTTATTAAATTTAATTTTATAGGTGCTATATTTTGTTCCATAACCTTTCTCCATCTTTCAAGCAAAGATAAATTCCATCCATTCAGAACTTTTCGTGTTTTTAACTTGATTTTTTTTTATCTCAACCTACGAGTTGGAAGTTTTTCCGCTATAGGAATTTTATAATAATTCGAAATTGGTGGAAATCTGAGGGTGTGGGTTCTGGTGAATGTTACATGGTGCGAAACCCAACAGTTCTAACACCTTGTCTTAGTAGTGCACGCAGGGGAACTCTATTCCCCCCCCCAATTGATTACAATCCTATGCATATAGTATGTAAAATTTAAGTATTTGTTATTAGTAATTTATTTTATTACCGTAAAATCTGGCGTACAATGCGCACCTATACTTTCAAACTTCATTTTTTAATTTATGGGTATGTTCGCCGTATAAGGCGAACCCTGTTTTTTGCGAAGAAATCTGAAATGTTAGTATACAATGCTCTTATGTTTCAAAGTCATTTATTCGAAATATTATCATGGCCATGGTGACCTAGTGGTCTGGATAATGAACTCGTGGCTGGCCTGTCATGAGTTTGAGCCTAGGACCACTGTCGAGAGCACAAACGTCCTCCCGTTACTGTGGTAGTTAGGACAAGGGTTGCTAGCTTGGGTGTTGTTCTCGTCACTTGGCCATGGTTCAAAATTAAGAGATTCGTCGCCAAAAGCTCTGGAGTACCTGAATAGTGCGATGTTAATCACTCACTCACGGTATTATCCCAGACTTTTGAAGAAATAGTATACTAGAACTACAAGTGTTTTAGAACTACTCAATTCTTTTAAATATAAACAGTATTTCGATATGTGTAGAAGTAATATTTTTTTTATGCTTATCTTTTGTTATTTTTAAATCAATTTGCTTAATATGTAGTTGCAAAATTGCTATGGCAAAAGAGTATAACGTAAAGCGGCATTATGAAATAAAACAAACATTTTGCATCTGTGACAGGATATCAACAATTGTAAAAAATTGAACAACTCAAAAAGACTTATAGTAGTCAAGCAAATTTTTAAAAAAAATTACAGTTACTTGAATTTATATGTGGAAGGGAGCTTAGGTGTGTCGCTGAAACTATCGCTCAAGAAGGTCGGCCATTCACAGATGGGTATTTTGTTAAAGTGTTTGTTAATTGCATCTGAAAAGCTTTGTCCTGAAGCAAAAAGGAAATTTGAAAATACAAGCTTAAATAGAATGACTATTCAAAGAAGAATTCAATAGTTGAACGAGGACATTAAAAATCAAGTAAAATCAGCTGCTTCAAGCTGTTTATATTTTTCTTTAGCTGTTGATGAATCTACAAATCGAACATCAGTTAGCCAATTGCTTGTGTTTGTTCATGGAATTGATAAAATTTTTTGTGCTACGGAAGAACTTGAAAGAACTGGAAGTGAACTTTTTTCCAGTTTGATACATTTGTGCGATGCAGCTTCCTTAAACATGAACAATTGTGTTAGCATTACCACAGATGGAGCAAAATCAATGATTAGCTCGAAAATTAGAATAGTTACGCTGTTAAAAGAACGACTTGCTCATTGTGGTGTAGAACTATTGCAGCTTCATTGCATTATTCATCAAGATAATTTATACAGTAAAGAATTAGGATTTGCAATCTTAATTCAGTGTTTATCTCAAGCAATTAATTTTATCCGTAGTAACGCCCTTAAACATAGGCAATTTAAAGAATTTTTAAAAGATTTTGATGATCTGCTTTCTGATATTCTTTATTACACAGAAAGATGACTCAGCCGAGGAGTTGCCCTTAAGGCTCCCGGTGACACACCACCACGAAAACCAGAGTATAATGTTAATCCTATGGAGTTTCTTATAATTCAATTTACGTCTAAGGTATTGCTTTTAACTGTATGAAACAAAATGCATCCTCAAGATAAAAAAAAATTAATTTTTCTCTTTATTTTGATTTTTTAAAAAAAAATTTCTAAATATTTTTAAATATTTATTAAAAGCTTGAAAATTTACATTTAGTGCGTTGAAACGATCAAAAATATTTTCAATTATCGGATAAAAAAAGTTAAAAAGCGTAAATCCTTTATTTTTTATGCTCTTTCAAACGCATATACTTTAAAATTTTTAAACTGATTTATATATTTGTGACTTGGAATGAGGGGAAAGTAAACTTGTAACTCCGCCTTCTTGCGGAAGGATACATGAAATTTCCCCTGCGTTCCCTTGGTGTAAGGTGGTAATTTATGACTCTTCGGTGGATTGTTTAACAGAGATGTCCCCCCCCCCCCCAAAATGGGTCTTGTTTTCTAAGAATCTATAGGCATTCAAGATACTATTTACAATTACATCATTCTTAGGAAAGTTTGAGTCTGTGCTTGAAAATAACTACAAATACGTTTTGTACAAAAAACTATCCTCTGTTTTTTATTCCACCTTTCTTAAAATTATATTTATGTATACTAAATAAGTTATATTTTATTAATAATTAAAATGAACAATTAATATTTATTAAATGCATTTGAATCGTCAGGATAAAGTGAATCAGTTTTCGCATTCTTTTCTTACATATCTCAAAAATTGAAATTCATGTTTTTTTTTCCAAGTTTAAGTTATTTGAATATCAGCTGTTTTAAAAATTATTTTGCACAGTTTATTTCAGTTATTAAATAAAATTGATCATCGTCGCAGCTTCAAAAAAAAAAAAATTTCTTTCGGCTAAACGAAAAAAGAATATAGGACAGAATTTCAGGAATTGGAAAGAAAAGTGTGTATTTCTTTTTTCTAAATTCTTGTTCCGCTGTTCATTTCAAATATTGTGAAAGTTTCCACATACTAAATGGATTTATTGATCATTGCATTTTAAATAAGATTCAAATATTCCGAAGATGAAATACCATTGATTTAAAATAAATCAGAAAGTTTTCCATAATTTTAAGAGTATTTTTAGTAACATTAATAGTTTCTTCTTAAAACATGTAAATAAATTAATTGAAATTTATTATTGCTACTGATGTTTTTATTCCGTTTTTATTTCCTTCACTGAAAATTCAACTTAGAAATAACATTGCAGAATTTTTTTTTAAAATTTCTGTCTGGAAAGCGGTATCTACATTTTGCATTTTCATTTATACATGTGTTTCATATATTATTAAAGATAACTCATCAATGCTTTTTTTTTTTCAAAAGGAATTCTATGTTAATGCACTATTAAGAATGCACTTCAAGTACAAATACAGGTAAATAGTTCCACAATTTTAAAGTTCAAGCCCAGCACCACTAAAGACCCAACGTGTAGGGGTGCGATGCACGTTAAATCTGTCGAGAGCTCAGATGTCCTTCCTTTAGTGTGGTAGTTAGGAGATGAGGTGCTATCTCAGGTGTCATCCCCGTCACTTGACCATGGTTTAAAATTACGAGGTCCGTTACCAAAAGCTCTCGTGTAGCTGAACAGTGTGACGTTAATATTCACTCGCTCCACAATTTGAATGTTTCACATCCGAGGTATTAGAGATTTTCCCCAAAAATCTCGGGAAATTCTGATTGGAATGGGGTTGTACGAAAACACTTTCTAGTTCTAGGGGTTCTACGAAAACACTTTCAAGTTCAAAGGGTTCCTTGAGTTGAAAGTTTGTAGATCACTGCTCTAGAGCCATATATGTTACAGTGGTGGCAAAAAGTCCTGAACACACTCATTTTTTAGCGTAATTTTTGTGTTTGACTTCATTTTTCGTTGTGAAATTATTGCACTTAAATATTGTTATTATTTTCATGTATTTTTTATGCTGATTTCAAATCTACTACTAGTTTTTTAATGACTAAAATATTTTTTGTAGTAAAGCTGCCTGAACACAATAATGTGTAATATGTGCAGAATAAAACAATATAGAATAACATATGCAAAGAAAAATAACACGAAGATTGACAAATACGGCATATTTAATAAGCATTTTGAAAATTACATTGTTGTCACATGTTAGAAAATCAATATTTTATGGGCCAGCTGTTTGCTTTAATTACGGCTCTACATCTTTTTGACATGGAATGCACCAATTTCAAAAGAAGATCTTTCATGACAATATGGTTGAAGGAAAATATTAAAGCTTCAATTAATTCACGTTTGTTTGAAGGTTTTTTCTTTGAAATTTCATAACCAATTTTAAACCATAAGTTCTCTATCGGATTAAGGTCGGGAGACTGTCCTGGCCATTTCATTCTATTCACAGTATGGTCTTTCAACCATTTCTGGACTACCTTTACTCGATGACAAGAGGCATTATCGTCCTGAAAAATCCATGACTGATTCCCAAAAAGATCTCTCGCATTTGGTTGCAATTTATTTTGTAGTATTAAAATGTAATCCATGGCTTTCACTGTTCCGCTAACGATGTGAAGTCTTCCAACACCATGAGAAGACATGCAACTCCATACTATCACTTTAGTCGGGTACTTTACTGTGGGCTTCAGACACTGAGGGCTGCGAATTCCTCATGAGTGCGTCGTCTTACATAGGCACTACTTTGGTTGCCAGAAATACAAAACTGACTCTCGTCACTAAATATTAGCTTTTCCCAGTCTTTAATAGTTCATAATGAATGTTCCCTTGCCCACGTCAATCACCTCTTGTGTTGAAATTCAGCCAGTAATGGTTTTGGGCGCACTTTACAGCCTCGTAATCCAATTTCCAGCAGTCTTCCTCTAACAGTTCTTGGGCACACACTCACATTTGATGTCAAAGTTCATTGTTTCAAAATTTCCAAGGAATTAAGCTTTCTGTTTGAAAGTGAAATTCTGTGCAATAACCTGTCTTCGCGTAAAGATGTTTCTCTTGGTCGTCCTGATCGCCCCCTGTCCGCAATAAAATTTGTTTCAGAAAATCTTTTCAAAGTTCTCGCAACAGTAGAAAGGCCACATGGTACTTTAGCAGCTTTAATATTTTCCTTCAACCATATTGTCTCGAAAAATCTTCTTTTGAAATTGGTGCATTCTATGCCAAAAAGATGTAGAGCCGTAATTAAAGCAAACGGCTGTTTCATAAAATATTGATTTTCTAACATGTGACAACAATGCAATTTTCAAAATGCTTATTAAATATACCGTATTTGTCAATTTTCGTGTTATTTTCCTTTGCATATTATGTTATTCTATATTGTTTTATTCTGCACATAATTCACATTATTGTGTTCAGGCAGCTTTACTACAAAAAATATTTTAGTCATTAAGAAACTAGTAGTAGATTTGAAATCAGCATAAAAAATACATGAAAATCAATAACAATATTTAAGATAGTGCGATAATTTCACAACGAAAAATGAAGTCAAACACAAAAATTAAGCTAAAAAATGAGTGTGTTCAGAACTTTTTGCCACCACTGTATTTGCGACAGACTTCGTAATTCTACGCCAAGGGTGGCCAACCCGCGGCCTTGAATAATTTTGCGGCCCTCGAGCTTCATTACAAAATATGATTATTTTGTACAATATTGTATAAATGAAAAATATTTAAATCAATAATAATTCATTCTGTTTTAAATTTTCATTCCAATCAATGTTTGTGATGGGTCTAAATATAATATAAAGATATATAATTTTTGTTTGCAGCCCGCAAGATTATGTTTTTCCGAAGTGGCCCGCAAGGTCATTTAATTTGGCCATCCCTGTTCTAAGCCAAGATCGGATAGCGAGAATGACACTCGAGTTAACAGTTTTTGTATTCTTCATGACCTTTTTTGAACTTGGAAATCTCGCGTCTTTAATCATTATGGTATATAAACCTCCACGGTTTTAAATGCTGATTTAAATTCTTTTTGTTTTTTATAAAATATATTGCTGGTTTCTGTTTGTGATATTAAAAATATAACATTAGTGTGATAAATAAGAAAAATATTTAGTATGATTGGTGAAAAAAGTTAATTGAAATTAAAATCTGGAATATAGTAACTTTAAAACGATTTTGTGATTTGCGGAGACGAGTAAATCCAAAGCAGAATGTATGCAAGATTTTCGACAAAAGAAACGTGAGAAAAAAATTAAAAACTGAAGGAGTACAGCCGAAAAGAATTGCACAAAATTCAACTCCACGCAGCAGGGATTTTTTTTTTGTTGCAATGAACACAAATCTCTCAGAAAAAAACTGCCGAACCAATTACTGCTTTACCAAATCTGTTTGTCAGTCACGTAACTTTACGATTGTCCGCTCATAGCTTTTTTGAATGATGAGCTCAAGCTCAAAATGAACACAAACCGAAATATATCGACAACTAACGGTGGTACTGTTATTGACGTTGTTTTTCAAAGGTTATTAAATACTTTAAAATCTCAAGTATATGTGTCGTATTTTAGTCATAAGTCTATTGTGTGTGTGTCTTCCCCAAATTGAAGAAGAATATTTATTTTTGATAAAAAGGTTACATGACTCTTTGTGTTAATTAAATAAATTTTTCATTAAAGATAAAATTATTCGATAGAAAATTATTTCCAATCGTACCTGATTAATTTTTTTCAGGTTTTATGTTACAATTGCGTATTTACCAGGATAACATGTCAGGTGTTACACATAATATGCGACTACTGTAAGACTCGTTCCTTTTTTTGTAACTGTATTTATATTAGAAATTCCAATACTAAAACTCTTCTTCCAAAAAATTGTGTGGGTCCCAAAACCAATAATCAATATACTTTATCAGTGGCGTAGCTAGGTATCCAAACGTCTTGGTGCAAAAAAAAAAGAGAATATTGGTGGAGTTTTATTAATTAAAAATATATTAGAGTATTTTATATATACAAAGCTGATTCACATCAGCCCTGTGTCAAGCTCTGCAGAACATAGGAAAGCAAAGCTGCAAACTACTTGTATGCATACGAGTTTCCTTGTGAATTTAGTGATTAACCCAGGTTCGATATGATATGTGATAGACAGGAAATGATAAAAGGAATATGCACAAACAAGAAAATATAATACAAAATTATTATAATTACCTAAAATTAACACACGAAAAAACGGGGGGGGGGGGGCAAAATTACATCAGTCTGTTGCAGATAAGAGTGCGAAACATTGAAACAGGAATATAGCTTATTATGAATCATTGTTATAAAAAAATAAAAGGACCAAGAAGAAATAGCTTCCTGTGTAGGTTTTTTTAGATGTATGGTAAGACATTTCCTGGAAGTTGATGTTTATTTTCAAGTAAAGATTAGAAAAATGAAAAAATTGAGAAATTATATAAACTTTTTAATAAGTAAAATTTGCAACACTATACACAAAGGAAAGAATTTAGGGGAATTCCTTAGAAGGGTTTGAAATTACTTTCAACAGAGTTGCCATGATTTTAGCTATGTAACAATCTTTTATATTTATACCTCAATTATGGGAGAAATTATCGCAAGCTCGACTTGCTGGGTGGTCAAAGCGTGAGGGGCCCCTGTGCAGGGCACCACCTATCCCATTGGAAGTTACGCCACTGTACTTTATTAAATTTATATAAGATTTTTTTTGTTACATGTCTTAAACAGTTTTTAAATAAAATTATTGAACTGAATCGGAAATAAAAAACTGACCTGAAATATTCCAGGAAAGAGAATAATTTAAATCGCATTACACTATTCATTCCATTAATTTTATGAATTTCTCTTGTCACTAAACTGTTTAAAAAAGGATTTTGATGTAATTTAGTATTGAAGAATATCACAGAAAATTGTTTTGAATGTACAGAAATATATATATAAATGTTTCTGCCTTAACTAAAACTTATATTTTTATAAAATTCAAATGAAAAACTGATGTTCCTCAAAATAGAAACGAAACAGCGTAAAAAAAGCAGTTTCTTTATATAACCTAGAATGTCGGGCACAGTTTTCATGTAATTGAAAACTGCCATGGGGTGGGCAGTAAAAGAGGGGTCGGTTGTCTTATAAATAGTATTCAGTTGGTTGTAAACTGGACCCTCCAAGAACAAAAATAGAAGGCGAAAGAGAGGGGGGGGGATTGCTTCCTGTCTCGAGCTCCCTTTACACTTAGAATCCCTCTCTCAACTGTTGTAAAAGAGGCTTGTATGATTCTGTGACGTCATTTTCTTTCATCATGACAACTATCGGAACATAATCATCAAAAAATGGGATCAAGTAAATGCAAATTTGGAAAAATAATAGTTTGAAAAAAATGTTTATTTCAAAGTCAAGAAAATATTGAAAATTAAGAAAAAAAGGCATATAATTGATCTTTTATGAAGGAACTATTTACCTCCGATCATTAAGACCAGTACTCATTAGTACTTGGCCTTTCGTTTAGAAACGCCCATTCCCCCCTCCCAGAAGAGGGCGCTTTCATCGTTTTAGAGTTGGAATTTCTGTCTACGGGACCCTTAAGCTTTTTATGGAACTATTTGATGAAATTGTTTATTTCTAAGCGACTGGTAGAAATACTAGAAGGTTAAAAGAAGCAAGTTTCCAGTGTGATTTGGCTTTTCTCACGGACATAACAGGCCATTTGAATGACTTAAACACAAAGCTACAAGAAAAGAATCAATTGATAAATAATGAAGGCATTTAAACAAAAATTATGTTTTATTTCAAAACCAGGTGAAAACTAAAAATTTTGCACATTTTCTCTTCTGCCAAAAATGCATGAAAAATTCCTACACATGAAGATGCAGTATGAGGAATAAATAAAAATCTTGCACAAAATGCATTTGATAATCGGTTTTTAGATTTAAAAAAGTGCCAAACAAAAAAAATTTTGATGTCTTTCTTCTCCATTTTCTGTCGATATTAATCTAGTGGATGAGAGTATGCAGTTATCCTTATTTGATTTACAGAATTCTGATGTTATCAGAAATCAATTCAAAGAAAAATCTATATTAGAATTTTATAAAAACTTACCAGAGGGTTTTTCATGCTTAAAGCAAAATGTAGCTGCATGTACCACTTTCTTTGGCAACACTTACATTTTGGGAGTAAACTTTCTCGCTAATAAATTCAAACAAATAAAAAAATAGAATATCAGAAGAAAACCTTTCTTCTTTTCTACATATTACCGCAACAAGTCTTGAGACCGTTGTAAAATCAATAACTTCAAATATTCAGTTCCATCCATCTCATTAAGTTTTCCAAATTAAAAATACCAATTTTTTCCCCCTCAAAATTTGAATTGTGTTCTATGTGTAATTAGCAAAAAAACTTTTCCTCTGTTATATAATTTCAAGTTTTCACCTTTTTAGCTGGAATCCTTTCTTTTTGAGCTAAAGTACTTTAATCATTCCGAAAGTGTTTGTGTTTCGTCCATTTATCAACAATATGTGTACATGAGTAAAATTAGTAAAGTAATATTTGTGATAAATGGGTATTGTCATGAAACAGTGTTCATGCTTATAACATTTGCAATCTCGTAATACTTTGGTCCTCGATAAGACCCTATAAAATATTTTGGCCCCTCGATCTAAAAAAGTTGTGCACCTCTGTTCTACTGAAAGGTAAACAATATGGAATAATATAGTATTGCTATATTCTTGATCAAAATACTGGTAGAATTTTTTCATTAGCGACTTATATATATATAATATATTATATAGGCCTTTCAGAGTTTGTAAAAGAGAAATGTCAATGTTATGTGAAAGACTCTGTGGACCACAGTTTAAGAACCGCTGCCTTAGTGTTTTCACAAATCAAGTCAATATACAAGAGTTTCCAATGAGTAGTTTTCACTCTATATATTTTGATAAGAAATTTTTTTCATGTTTTAAAAATATTTACTCGAACTTATCATGCTTTTAAAATATTGGTTCTCAATTTGTTTCAGAATATTTCTATTATTTTGACTTAGTCTAACAAGGTTGGATTATAAGCAGAGTAATATATTGACAAGTTTTTGAATTTTTTAAAAGTATTTTATGAGAAAACTAAATGAAGTGCATTTTTCTCAGAATTGGACTAAACATAAAAAAAAAATATTTCCTAGGGAAATCAACTTGCTTTTTTCTTTATATTTAATTTCTATGAGGGGAAACAAAAGAATTGTAATTTTTTTCCAATATATTTTTTGAAAATAATATATGGTGGAATAAATATCAAAAAATAAAATGAATTAATATTTTTTTAAATGAAATATGCAAAAAATTGTTGAATTTTTTTAATTAATGACCATTTTTAAGTGTTTGATTTGATTAGGTAATCAAGTAAAATTTTGACTTGGATGGATATATTAATTATAACACTTATGTCAGGGTTAAAAACTCCTAAAATCATCTCTATTTGTAGAAAGTGCTCATCTTTTTTTTAAAAAAACCTTTTGTGTCTATCTTTCTCACGGTTCTAACAAAACTATGTACACCCTATTTTAAGGAACAATTTTCAGCTCTAAGAATAAATGAGTTGTGTGTGTGGAAAGTTAGTTTGGAAAAAATAGTTATATGCGAATTGTTCTGTTATGTTCAGATTTTATTGCAGTTAAGTTATAAAAATTAGAGAAATCATAAATAAATTTTAGTCAAATTCTATTAAATAGTATCAAAATAAGTTTAATTTTCACAAGAATTGATGTTACCATAAATTATTTATTTTTTGTAAAGATCCAGCAGAAAAAATCTATCATTTTTATTTGTATATGTGGTGGTGTGTAAATAAAAACTCTCAAACTCATCATTCCTTAGGTAACAAAGATATTCAGTAGTCTTTAATATTGGAAATATACATATTTTGTTGTACCCATAATTGTTCAAAGCATTGGGCAAAATTTTCTGTTATGGATTATTTCTGTAATCATTAGAATAGGTGAAGTAGATGAGGGTTGCAGTCTGAGCATTGTGCTTTGGATAATTGTCTTGAAATAATGAATATCCATTTAAATTCAGTTTTGGGGTGGTTTCTACTAAATTTTCATTTAAATATATACCTATGAACACTATAAATGTGCAACACTGTTATTCCCCATTACTCGATATATTATGTGTCCAACATTTTTACCATGGATCCGGTATTTGTAAAAACGATTTGCCTAAAAGAGTATAGATAAGAAGGGGAAATAAATTGTAATTAAGATACTTTTTCAACTAATTAAATACTAGAACAAAAGCTTAGTTCTAAATGGGTCTCAAATTTCTCTTGTGATGTAATTTGAGTTCCATGAATAAGATGCATGTTAAAGTGTTACCCTGATCCCTGTCATTTAGGATTTCAAGCACAGTCACTATTAAAAATTAAATATTAGTGAAGTATTAGTTTTGCTGTATAAGACTGAGAGTTAAGATTACCCTTTTTGCTCCTTTTATGTGACAAAAAAGAGGAAATTATTGCTTTGGAAATATTAAAAATGCCAAGTTTCTGGATTTCGAATGAAATATATAATGAATAAAAAGCACTACTTCATGTTAAGTGGGGCAAACAAAACTCTTTGGTTTCATCAAAAATTGCATTAAAATGGGTGGCCAACCCATGGCATAGCGGAGTTGTAACAGTGGGAGAAGAAAATTTATTGAAAAATTTGAAGAAATTTTTAAAAAAATGTAAACGTTTTTTTCTCCTTGGTTTTTTTAAAATGCAGTTGTTTTGGACAAAAACCTCAATTTATTTTAAACACAATTGAATTACAATAGAAAATTTTATCATATAAATAATACTTTTTCCTTGTGTGCACTGGCTTTCTAAAGGAAGTGCACTCTTGAGATTTTGGAATTTGAGGGAGTTCATTTTAAAATATCAGGAAGAAAATATTGAACTGCCTGGTGAGTGCATGCTATTAAAGAATGAAGACTGGCTATGGGAAAAAGATTTACTTACCTATATTATGAGACATTTAAGTTAAAATTTAAGCTTACAGAGAAAATATTGTATTTTTCCTACCCTAGTTGGTGATATCTTTTGTAAACAGACTTTTGCACCTTTTTGAAGAAATAAACAGGTCGAGCATTATTAACTATTTACCGAAGTTAGTAATGCTCCGAGCTATAGTAGATTTAAAAAAAAATTTTAAGATTCATTTTGAAGGATTCCTTCAGAGCTAGGTTGGATGATTTTCAAGACGATAAAATAATGCTGCTTTTTCATAAATCCTTTTTCAATTTCTCTATACAAGACATTAGTTGTTACCCATCTGAAATCCAAATTGCAATTATTAACCTACAACGCTATACTAGACTGAAAAGCAAATATAAGAAATTTATTTCAAGTCATCCAATTTGTATTGAATTTTGGAAATATGAACACAGGCAAATTTACACTTTATCTGTCAGAAATTGTGGTATTTTTGGATAACATAAGATTGTGAATAAATATTTTCTACTAAACAAACATAAAATCATAATATTTCTCAAAATTAACTTATATATATACACCTAAAATAACCTAATTTTGTTAGCATCTTCGAGAACTAATCCTAATGTAGATGACTTGGTAAAAAAAAGCTACAAACTCAAAAGCTACATTAAGCAAGTACTGACCATTTAATAATAAATTAGAATTAAATGCTATTAAATTTTTTGTATACCAAAAAAAAGTTTCTAAGAATTAAGTAAAGTTTATCAACAAACAAAATCTAAGTTTTCATTGTATTTTTAAAATTTTCACTACTTAGACTTGTTTTAAAAATGTTATTTGCATAAAAGTCCCATAACCCAATAATTAACATTTTTTCACCTTTTTATATCTTTGTCTATTGGAAAAGAGTTGGAAGTGACATGCATAATGATTTAATATCGGATGGTGGCACTCTTTCCAAAAAGATTGGTCACCTCTCTGCATTGAAACCAGAGTTAAAAAGGGTTTTGTGTACAGTGAAATTTATTTATTAAAATTAAATGCTAGATTAGATCTGCATGTAAATTGCATATTTTTACTATTATATCTTATTCTTTTCATGTTTTTCCTCTTTTAGTAATGTGATGGCGTCGCAAGATATGGCACTTGCACCTTGTGATGAAGATGTAACAGATGGTTGCCATTTATGTAAATCAAAATTTGAACAGCCTAGAGTTTTAAATTGTTTACATGTGTTCTGTGAGGAATGCTTGAAAAAACGTCTTTCAGAAAATGGATTTGTGCAAAATATTATTGTGTGTCCTGACTGTGGACAGGAAACAGAGGTGGGTTTTTTTATTATTGTTGAAAATTCTTAAACATTTTGTACTTCTTTTTACGAAATTTTTCTGATAATTTGATGTTTCTAAGCATTTTAAAACCTCTTTCACAATTTGTAGCTTGATGGGAAAGGAATACCTGGACTGCCTTTGGATTATATAGCCTGTAACAGAATTGATTTAAAAGCTATGGAAAAAACTCAGATTGTATGTACTAGCTGCAAAGCAAAAGAAACTGCTGTTGCTCGTTGTACTGAGTGTGCTACCTTTCTTTGTCCAAATTGTGTGACAGCTCATCAGTTTATGAGATGCTTTGAAAGCCATAAAGTTAGTGCTTTTTAAACTAAATCAATTTTGTATGCATTGAATAAAATGATACATTTTGTATCATTTTATTCATTATTTGAATCATTATCCCTTTTATAGGTGCTCTCTTTTGATGAAATGAAAGGTGGCGGTGAAAGCTTTACTACAATTCATAAACCTGTAGCATGTGCCTCTCATCCAGATGAAGTGATGAAATATTATTGTCATACATGCCATGTAAGTTTCTCATAATTTTTGTTCATTTCAAATTGTAAAACTCAAGCTATTATATAATGAAGGCAGTTAAAATTCTTATTTGTTTGTATACTGAATGCATGTCTTATTCTTTATCATTTTGTTTTTCATTGCAGTATGTGGCTGCGTTAGCCGAGTGGTTTTGGTCACGAACTTGGGGCTGGTGAGTCGTGAGTTCGAGTCCTAATGCCATTGAAGACCTGTTGTTCAGTGGTGCTGATGCACGTTAAAACTGTTGAGGTTTCAAGACCTCATATTAGTGTGGCTTGGTAGCTCAGAAAGTAGGGTGCCAGCTCATGTGTCATCCTTGTTACCAGACTGTGACTCAAAATTGAGATCTGCCAACAATAGCCTTAATATAGCTTTAAAATGCTTTGATATCTCTGAATAACAAGGCTAAATAAGAAACTTATAACATGCTTTTGCACGTATAATTACACAAAAACTATCCAGGGTGCATAATTTCAAGTACTCCAATGCACTGTTGGTGATAAGACATGTTTTATCTACACTATTAAAATTCGAAGGTAAACAAGCGTATGTATGCATGTACGTGCGTCTATCTTCTCACAAACTGTACGGCGCAGAAATTTGCGGAAGTTACCAAAAGATCGGGAACGATTCGAAGAAGCCGTTTTGCCCATTTATATTACGATATTGTAATTAGTTAAAAAGATATTAATTAAAAACCTTAAAATGCATAATTGTTTTACCCCTGTGGTTTACTTATTTTGCTAAACTTCAATTCTGTTTCAGCCGAGCGGCGATTCACCTTTTTCGGGCATTTTAAAATAGCCATTCAATTTTTGCTTTTGAAATCAAGACAAAAAATAATTACAGAATCGGAAAAATTGCCACGATACGGTATAATTTTTTTGTGCAAAATAATGATATTTTCTATTTTTTAAAAACTGGTTAAAACTGATGCATTTTTATGAAAATTATTTCTAAATTGTTGCGTATGAATTTATTTTCGTTTTCTGAAAACGATATTCTATACTAAATAACTTCAAGCCCTTTTCTTTTGGAACCAGTCATTTAAAAAATAAAACGACCCAAACTTTTTTTTTCTACGATTATTTAAAAAAAATAGTCACAATTTTTACTCAACATTGAATAACTTTGTCATTTATGAAAATAATCACACGAAACTTTTTCCGTCTGTAAAAGAATATTATCCATAATCTACACGAAGATTGAAAAAATTGCTTAAAAATTACGGATTTAAAAAAAAAAATTGTGATTTTCGTAAACTACCTTTTTTGCGAGAAATAATTTAAACTGTATTTTTTGTACATTTTTTTATTTAAAAGTATTTCGTTTTTGAAATTAATGTGGGAAGTTTGAAAGCATTAACTTAAAGTTTTTATTTTTTAGGGCATAATTTTTAATAAAAAAATACATGATTTTACAGTCAGCCAAGCCTTGGCGTCGAAAAATGGTTTTGCACCCAAGAGTTTTTAACTGTTTCGCCGTCTGCCACATCTAACTCAAGGGTTACACTAAAAAGTTCTGACTTAAACATGGAGAAATCGGCAAATTTGGCGAGTAAAAAAAAAAAATGCGAGTAAAGGTTCTTTTTGCTTCAATTTTCGCCAATTTTCTTCATATAATTTTCAAAATTAAAACATTTTTGATGTCAGATAAAGATGAAAAAATATATTCTATACATTTCTGAGATTCATTTAAAATATTTATTAGTATCAAATTTTTGTTCTCTTTCATAAAACTTATAGTTTACTTTAAGATAATGCCTAAGGTATATAACGTTTTTTGACATATAATTTCATAACACAAAATTTGCTCTTATAGAATTTTTTTTGTTTGAATTATTCAGTTAAATAAGCATAACTTCCTTAGAAAAAAAATAAAAGTTATGTTTATATTATATATTCTTTATTAATATATCAAAAATCAATCTGGACATTCTCATGCAAGATGTTATTGACTTCCACAGATATAATTGTCTTTTCATGTTTCCTAATGCTTGAATTTTCTCTTTAGCGAGAAGGTAAATTCATATCTGATAAGTCATTCATCTTGAAGCTTTTTTCAAAATTCATCAAACTACTTTTGTTTTTCTTCTTTACGTATGGTTATACAAGAAGCGTTCTCGCCATCTAACACAGTGATTCTCAATCTTTTTTTCTGCCAGCCCACATACATATGACAACTATTTCACATTGACCACAACATGAAAATTAAGGGGGAGGGGGTATAAGACCAAGGGCATTTAAAAGTTGAAATTTCTTTTTTATTTCTAATGGGCTGCATATTGGTGTTTTACCATTGCAGACCTAGTACATTCCCTGGGAGCTGCTATCTCTTTTTAGTGCGGTACCCTATAGGCGGATACCAAGTGCCGCAGGTAATTTTGATGCCCATATTCCTATACAGATTGAGGCACCTGAGCTCTGACAATGTGAATCTGTACTAGGATTTAATTTTGCTGACACACCCAAGCCAAACAGACGCTTTATAGGGCATATGAAAGATTCCTAATCATACGACGTGTGGTCGTTGTCGATTTTCTGCAAAGTTGAAAATTGATCAAAATATTAATAATTTTTCATTATTTCATTTTGAAACAATATTAAACTCTTCACAAAAAATTTGTTTTATGCATTTTTTACTCTGATATGGATTAATTTCGATTTCCTTTAATCAATTATCCCAAGCCAAACCCTTTGCAAATATTTTGTCTGTTGCAAAGATTTTTAAAAGAAATTCAATTCATCTTGTTCTGCAAGAGATCCTCAAAATAAAAAAAGAACCATTGGAAAAATTTTTTGCCTAATGATATATAGTGACTAGTGAAATTACCTTTTAAAATGCAGCATTTTCTTGACGAATCAAACAAGTTGTTGATCCTTGTTTATTTATCTACAAAACAGTCTAGATCTTGATCGTCTTGAAACAACATATATTTTTCGCTTGTATGACATGAGGGTTTACTACAAATTAGTTTCTCGCATAAAATGGTCGCTACTCCACTGTTGTTACCATTACCATTATAAAAAGAAAAAGTTGTCCCTCAATTCATACCAACACAATATCGATAGCAAAATTGATATATGGGATTGCTTTATTGATAGAATTTCTCACTAAATTTTTAATACATTGTCCTCGGATAATTGAATTTGTTAGTGCAACGGGCCACTAAGAAAGGTCCAGTGGGCCACAGGTCACACGTCGAGTATTGCTGATCTAATGGCTAAAATGACTTGCCAGCAATAATCTATTTCTTTAGAGATTCTTAATCCTTCATATTGTATAGTTTGCCGCAACTTCCCTTAGATATATGAAAGCCTAGAAGTGAACTGAGTGTTTGACCCAAATGTTTTCTAGCTTTCCTAAAATTTTCCAAGCATACTTGAAGTGCAGTTTAAATTCTTTCAGAATTTCAATTAAACCTAATTCTTTAAATTTTTGTTCCAGAATTTTCTATAATATTTACGCTTGGAAGTCTTCTAAAATTTATATTATGGAAGCTTATTCCAGTAAGTGGAGAAAAATAAATTTGTACCTTCCGTTTTTCTTGGGTCCAATATGGTTCAAGTTTCTACTGTTTTTATTTCATCCTGGGTACATTCGTTATCGCTGTGGATGTTAGATGAAACTCCAGCTTTCACTGTAATTTTCTTCAATTCCAGTTTGTATTTTTGTTCGAAACTGTTATTCCTTCGATTTTCTACAATAAATGGCAAATTCTTCACTTTCTGTATATTCTGTACTATTCAGCAGTTTCTGCTTCAATTTCACCAACTTAGTTAAGCATTAGCCATCTTAACTAAATCTTTCTCTGGTTTTTGAAGAAGTGTGATATTTCTCCCTTCATAAAATGACACCAGTATCTTTTTAATATGTATACAATGAAATTTGGCGATATATTATTAATTTTACATATTCTTAACTAATTTCAGCTGCTGCTCAAGTGTAAACAATGTAGAAAATTTGTACATCTTTGCATTTTCTCTAATTATATTTGTTCGTGGCTGATTTACAATTATTTTTAAATAATAAAGATTCTTTATACATCTGTATTTAAGTTTTGGCATCACGATTGTTGTTTGCATTTCTGCTCTTGTATATTTAATGTTATTCATTTGAAATGCATTCTTTTTCAGTAAAGGCTAAATTGATTTAATGTGTCTGTTTTAAATAGTTTGTAATATTAGTTAATACTAATGTAATTGTTTTTCTGTTAATGTCTTCAGACTCTTTTTAGGGTAGTTAGTTTTTTTACTTCTGTTAATGCTGTGATTTCTTATTCAGTATTTCTGATGTATATTATTTTAGTCTTTTCTCTTTTTCTAGCAGAATCTTATTGTTTAAATATATTTTTTGAGTATGTATTTAATCTGTGATTGCCTATTTGATCTGTTTTAAATGTATTAATGTATGTTTTGTTTGGAACTTTATATGTAGTTTCATCTAAATTTAGCTTTAGATATTATCCATTTTAGATAACTTCTCTTTTTGACAACTTTATATTGGTTGATTAAATGTTAACAATGTACTGATTTTCTACATCTTTTTACTTTTGCTATAATTATTTGTTCGTTGTGTCAGATTTATAATTGTTTTTCAAATGAATAATCAAAGATATTTTGCCAAAAAGTTGAAGTTTTAACATTATTTGTTTAGTTTGCTCTTTTACTTTAAATGCAATTTTTTTTATATAGTTTTTAACATTAGTATATGCTACTGTAATTTCTCTTTCAGTGTATTTATTTCCCTTTGCTCTGTTGTGGGTCCCCTTCTCTTTAATGTTAGTGTTGTAATTTTTCTGTTTATTATTTTGTAGCCTATTTTATCTATTTCCAGTAAAATCCTATGTAAATTTGATTTGGTTTAATGCATTTTTTGGTTGCTTATTTAATGCTTAACTACTTTATGCATTTTAAATTGGATAAAAAAAAAGTTAAGCATTTTGTTTGAAGCTAGGTGGGATCAGAAATTCTTCCTTATTTTGTTCAACTTTTTAAAAATTTTGTTGTTCAAGTGTCAACAGTGTAGAAAAAATGTGTACATTTTTGAAGTGACAACTTAAGGCTCCCGGTGACACGCCACCACGAAAACCCGAGTGTAATGTTAATCCTATGGAGTTTCTTATGATTCAATTTACGTCTAAGGTATTGCTTTCAACTGTATGAAACAAAATGCATTATAAAGATAAAAAAAAATTAATGTTTCTCTTAATTTCGATGTTTTAAAAAAAAATTTCTAAATATTTTTAAATATTTATTAAAAGCTTGAAAATTTACATTTAGTGCATTGAAACAGTCATAAAAAATATTTTCAATTATTGAATAAAAAAAGTTAAAAAGCGGAAATCCTTTATTTTTTATGCTCTTTCAAACGCATATACTTTAAAATTTTTAAACTAATTTATATATATATTTGTGACTTGGAATGAGGGGAAAGTAAACTTGTAACTCCGCCTTCTTGCGGAAGGATACATGAAATTTCCCCTGCGTTCCCTTGGTGTAAGGTGGTAATTTATGACTCTTCGGTGGATTGTTTAACAGAGATGTCCCCCCCCCCCAAAATGGGTCTTGTTTTCTAAGAATCTATAGGCATTCAAGATACTATTTACAATTACATCATTCTTAGGAAAGTTTGAGTCTGTGCTTGAAAATAACTACAAATACGTTTTGTACAAAAAGCTATCCTCTGTTTTTTATTCCACCTTTCTTAAAATTATATTTATGTATACTAAATAAGTTATAATTTATTAATAATTAAAATGAACAATTAATATTTATTAAATGCATTTGAATCGTCAGGATAAAGTGAATCAGTTTTCGCATTCTTTTCTTACATATCTCAAAAATTGAAATTCATGTTTTTTTTTCCAAGTTTAAGTTATTTGAATATCAGCTGTTTTAAAAATTATTTTGCACAGTTTATTTCAGTTATTAAATAAAATTGATCATCGTCGCAGCTTCAAAAAAAAAAATTTCTTTCGGCTAAACGAAAAAAGAATATAGGACAGAATTTCAGGAATTGGAAAGAAAAGTGTGTATTTCTTTTTTCTAAATTCTTGTTCCGCTGTTCATTTCAAATATTGTGAAAGTTTCCACATACTAAATGGATTTATTGATCATTGCATTTTAAATAAGATTCAAATATTCCGAAGATGAAATACCATTGATTTAAAATAAATCAGAAAGTTTTCCATAATTTTAAGAATATTTTTAGTAACATTAATAGTTTCTTCTTAAAACATATAAATTTCAATTAATTTATTTACTATTGCTACTGATGTTTTTATTCCGTTTTTATTTCCTTCACTGAAAATTCAACTTAGAAATAACATTGCAGAATTTTTTTTTAAATTTCTGTCTGGAAAGCGGTATCTACATTTTGCATTTTCATTTATACATGTGTTTCATATATTATTAAAGATAACTCATCAATGCTTTTTTTTTCAAAAGGAATTCTAAGTTAATGCACTATTAAGAATGCACTTCAAGTACAAATACAGGTAAATAGTTCCACAATTTTAAAGTTCAAGCCCAGCACCACTAAAGACCCAACGTGTAGGGGTGCGATGCACGTTAAATCTGTCGAGAGCTCAGATGTCCTTCCTTTAGTGTGGTAGTTAGGAGATGAGGTGCTATCTCAGGTGTCATCCCCGTCACTTGACCATGGTTTAAAATTACGAGGTCCGTTACCAAAAGCTCTCGTGTAGCTGAACAGTGTGACGTTAATATTCACTCGCTCCACAATTTGAATGTTTCACATCCGAGGTATTAGAGATTTTCCCCAAAAATCTCGGGAAATTCTGATTGGAATGGGGTTGTACGAAAACACTTTCTAGTTCTAGGGGTTCCACAAAAACACTTTCAATTTCAAAGGGTTCCTTGAGTTGAAAAAGTTTGAAGACCACTGCTCTAGAGCCATATATGTTATTTGCGACAGACTTCGTAATTCTATGCCAAGGTTGGCCAACCCGCGGCCTTGAATAATTTTGCGGCCCTCGAGGTTCATTACAAAATAAGATTATTTTGTACAATATTTTTGTTTTTAATGTAGTGTTTTGTAACAAATATACTTCATAGCTGTTTCTATTTTATTACCTTTCTTTTATTTTAATACATTCTTAGAAGTGTGCGGTATTGCAGCGCAGCATCGCACTCTATTTCTGTAACTCCATCGTGCTGCCTATTGCTGGAATTAGACATATTTGATCCTTGCATTATTATTATAAATTATCTATGCTTGTATAGATGAAAAATAATGAAATCAATAATAATTCATTCCGTTTTAAATTTTCATTCCAATAAATGTTTGTGATGGGTCTAAATATAATATAAAGATATATAATTTTTGTTTGCAGCCCGCAAGATTATGTTTTTCCGAAGTGGCCCGCAAGGTCATTTAATTTGGCCATCCCTGTTCTAAGCCAAGATCGGATAGCGAGAATGACACTCGAGTTAACAGTTTTTGTATTCTTCATGACCTTTTTTGAACTTGGAAATCTCGCGTCTTTAATCATTATGGTATATAAACCTCCACGGTTTTAAATGCTGATTTAAATTCTTTTTGTTTTTTATAAAATATATTGCTGGTTTCTGTTTGTGATATTAAAAATATAACATTAGTGTGATAAATAAGAAAAATATTTAGTATGATTGGTGAAAAAAGTTAATTGAAATTAAAATCTGGAATATAGTAACTTTAAAACGATTTTGTGATTTGCGGAGACGAGTAAATCCAAAGCAGAATGTATGCAAGATTTTCGACAAAAGAAACGTGAGAAAAAAATTAAAAACTGAAGGAGTACAGCCGAAAAGAATTGCACAAAATTCAACTCCACGCAGCAGGGATTTTTTTTTGTTGCAATGAACACAAATCTCTCAGAAAAAAACGGCCGAACCAATTACTGCTTTACCAAATCTGTTTGTCAGTCACGTAACTTTACGATTGTCCGCTCATAGCTTTTTTGAATGATGAGCTCAAGCTCAAAATGAACACAAACCGAAATATATCGACAACTAACGGTGGTACTGTTATTGACGTTGTTTTTCAAAGGTTATTAAATACTTTAAAATCTCAAGTATATGTGTCGTATTTTAGTCATAAGTCTATTGTGTGTGTGTCTTCCCCAAATTGAATAAGAATATTTATTTTTGATAAAAAGGTTACATGACTCTTTGTGTTAATTAAATAAATTTTTCATTAAAGATAAAATTATTCGATAGAAAATTATTTCCAATCGTACCTGATTAATTTTTTTCAGGTTTTATGTTACAATTGCGTATTTACCAGGATAACATGTCAGGTGTTACACATAATATGCGACTACTGTAAGACTCGTTCCTTTTTTTGTAACTGTATTTATATTAGAAATTCCAATACTAAAACTCTTCTTCCAAAAAATTGTGTGGGTCCCAAAACCAATAATCAATATACTTTATCAGTGGCGTAGCTAGGTATCCAAACGTCTTGGTGCAAAAAAAAAAGAGAATATTGGTGGAGTTTTATTAATTAAAAATATATTAGAGTATTTTATATATACAAAGCTGATTCACATCAGCCCTGTGTCAAGCTCTGCAGAACATAGGAAAGCAAAGCTGCAAACTACTTGTATGCATACGAGTTTCCTTGTGAATTTAGTGATTAACCCAGGTTTGATATGATATGTGATAGACAGGAAATGATAAAAGGAATATGCACAAACAAGAAAATATAATACAAAATTATTATAATTACCTAAAATTAACACACGAAAAAACGGGGGGGGGGGTCAAAATTACATCAGTCTGTTGCAGATAAGAGTGCGAAACATTGAAACAGGAATATAGCTTATTATGAATCATTGTTATAAAAAAATAAAAGGACCAAGAAGAAATAGCTTCCTGTGTAGGTTTTTTTAGATGTATGGTAAGACATTTCCTGGAAGTTGATGTTTATTTTCAAGTAAAGATTAGAAAAATGAAAAAATTGAGAAATTATATAAACTTTTTAATAAGTAAAATTTGCAACACTATACACAAAGGAAAGAATTTAGGGGAATTCCTTAGAAGTTTGAAATTACTTTCAACGGAGTTGACATGATTACAGCTATGTAACAATCTTTTATATTTATACCTCAATTATGGGAGAAATTATTGCAAGCTCGACTTGCTTGGTGGGCAAGGCGTGAGGGTCCCCTGAGCTCAAGGGCCCCTTTGCACGGCACTACCTAGCCCATTGTTAGTTACGCCACTGTACTTTATTAAATTTATATAAGATTTTTTTTGTTACATGTCTTAAACAGTTTTTAAATAAAATTATTGAACTGAATCGGAAATAAAAAACTGACCTGAAATATTTCAGGAAAGAGAATAATTTAAATCACATTACACTATTCATTCCATTAATTTTATAAATTTCTCTTGTCACTAAACTGTTTAAAAAAGGATTTTGATGTAATTTAGTATTGAAGAATATCACAGAAAATTGTTTTGAATGTACAGAAATATATATATAAATGTTTCTGCCTTAACTAAAACTTATATTTTTATAAAATTCAAATGAAAAACTGATGTTCCTCAAAATAGAAACGAAACAGCGTAAAAAAAGCAGTTTCTTTATATAACCTGGAATGTCGGGCACAGTTTTCATGTAATTGAAAACTGCCATGGGGTGGGCAGTAAAAGAGGGGTCGGTTGTCTTATAAATAGTATTCAGTTGGTTGTAAACTGGACCCTCCAAGAACAAAAATAGAAGGCGAAAGAGAGGGGGGGAGGGCTTCCTGTCTCGAGCTCCCTTTACACTTAGAATCCCTCTCTCAACTGTTGTAGAAGAGGTTTGTATGATTCTGTGACGTCATTTTCTTTCATGACAGCTGTCAGAACATAATCAAAATGGGATCAAGTAAATGCAAATTTGGAAAAATAATAGCTTGAAAAAAATGTTTATTTCAAAGTCAAGAAAATATTGAAAATTAAGAAAAAAAGGCATATAATTGATCTTTTATGAAGGAACTATTTACCTCCGATCATTAAGACCAGTACTCATGAGTACTTGGCCTTTCTTTTAGAAATGCCCATTCCCCCTCCCAGAAGAGGGCGCTTTCATCATTTTAGATTTGAAATTTCTGTCTACGGGACCCTTAAGGCACGTTTTGCTGCAGAGGGGACTTGAATGACAGGGTCACGTTCGTGAGTGGAACACTCACTTGGCTTTTTTCGTCTTTCGTTGGAAACTGTGTTTGAACAGCGTCAGCCAAGATTCAATAGTCCGCGACATACACACCCCTAAAAACAAAATCACGTGATCAAAGGTGGAGTGTTCTCCCTGAGTTTTGAGTAATACTAAGTCTTCCCTCTTGTGCTTACATAGTTAGTTTTTTTGTTTCCTAAAAGATAAACAGTTGATACAAATATCGAAAAAGACAATCCCTAAGCAATTTAAAAATAAATCGGATGATATTTATGTAGAAGAGTATCAAGTTTTAATGTACATAGCGGGTTATTGTGTGCACAATATAAAATTTGAATGATCTGATTTCAGATATATATTTTAAATAAAAGAATCAATTTAGATTCTGAAAATGCCAAAGAAATAAAATATTGGAGTCCTCTGGATAGAGGTTAAAAATGCCCACAGATATTGTTATGAAAATCATTTTAATGTTGCATTTTATTTTTAGTTTATTAATATCGAAAAGATTCGAGTAGAAATATCTGAAAAGCATATCTGGAATTACATGGATTGTGAAATGTCTTGCATTCGTTTCATTCATCTTCTGTAAACTGTAATACACCTGTGGTATTCTTATTTGATCCATGTGATCGTTATTATTAAAATGAGAAGCTTTCCTAAAGTTGACATCAAAGAGGCTTTGTGATAAGCAACTAACGTTTATTTTTACAATATAATTTTAAAACTAATCTACTTTTTACAAAAAAACTGCTACATAACGCATTCCGCTCGCCTCGCTTCGTTATACTTCTGTTCAGTGTCTTGTTACCGTTCAGTTTCTTTTCAACAACTCCAGTCCCCCTCTGTTTACAAGCTCGCTTCACATAGAGGGTGCAACAACACCAGCATTTTCATATTTTTGAAAAATATTTATTACATTTGGAAATATATGCTTAAATAATTATTCAAAATAGTGCAGTGAAGAAATTTTAATGGGGAAGGATAATCTAAAAATGAAGAAATTTAAGGCCCATTAAATTAATGTTTAGTTTTTATATTTCCCTGTTTTATTTATTTAAAAATTCAATGATCGATTCGTATTTTATTCAATGGGCATGAATTATAAGGAAGTCCGTATAGTTCATTTTTTATGCTATATAGAGAATGGATGTAGTATCAAATACTACAGAATCATTTGGGTTTAATCGGTCATGTATCGGAAAAATTTATGCAGCCCAATGTAGAGCAGAAAATGGACAAATAATTCTAATGGTTACTATTAAAATTGCGCTAAATCAAAGAGTAGAGAAATTATTGAATTCATTCTCAAAAATTTAGTTGCCTACACTAAAGCCAGATCAGCTTTTCTGAACAAATTACCTCCGATTTTTTAAGTGGTGATTTTAATGTAGATTTTTCAAAAGACAAATGAAAAACATTAGTTTATTTTTTAAAATCAATTTAATTATGTCAACTGATTCAAGTGAAAGCATGAAGTAGGGAAAACGCTTGACGGAGTTTTTTAAGATATTTGAATAATTTTGTATCTATAAAGTATTTACAGCCTATACCAGCAACCATAAGCTTCTTAGAATACAATGAATTGAAAAATATTGTATATTTTGAAAGAAATATTACTTTACGAGTACACTCGTTTGAAAAAATAATTTTATACTACAATACTAATATCCCCTTGTTTTTTATTCACCCAACATCACAAAATTTAAAGTTTTCACTTCTACCATGTGGTTATAAGCACACACTTTTTGCTTTTATTATACTTCTCAATGGTAGATTTTGACAATATGATTTGTGTTAACAATTGTGCTCTTGTACTTTTGATGTAATTCGTTTGATATGTAATTAATCTTTTTTAATGATCCCTGGCTAAATTGATTTTTGTCTTAAATAATTTATGCTAATGTTAATTCTTTTTTAGCCTAATTCCTTTCTTTTCAGTGAATGCCCATCATATTACTTTTTAATATTTGAACTGGTGGGGGAACCAGAACTTGTTTTTTAATAATTGGATTTGTGCCAAAAATATCTAATCGATATATAATACATAACAGTGATAATTAAAATACAATTATTTGTTGCAAAATTGTAATTCTTTTAATGAAGTACAGTACACTTTCGATTATTCTTGTGAATCCCTGGTTCGGGTAGCATAAGCAATAGAATATCTGAATTCCTATTTATTAAATAAATAAAAATTATCTGAATACAGGAAAATAAAATTTCCTTACATTTGCATGCTGTATAACATTTTCAGAATTTTCCTTTTAAAAATTTGCTGCTTAAAAAGTCTCATGAATCTGTGCTCCTGTTGGTTCATCTCCTGTCACAAATTTTGTGAACACCAATAATAAAATGCATATTAAATCATTTGTCTCAAATAACCTAACAAAGTTACCATAGATTGTAGAGCAGTGGAATGTAAAATTTTACTTCCCTCATTTAGTAACACAGTAAAGTCTTCTAATACTAGAAGCCAGGCTTACATACATCATTTTGACATTACTCTTCCTAATTTTCTTCGAGATTTCAAAACTTTAATTTTTTTGCTTGTTCAAGTTGTTTGCTATTACCATTTTCTTGAAATATCTGAATATTTACCTAGTGATTATCTTTCTCCATGATTGTGATGATGTAGATGGATTTTACCTTTGAATATGCAATGGATATTCCACAATGAATATTGGTTCCAAAAATTTGTTAAGTGTTATAATGTCATAAATCAATTTTTTTAAAGTTCTAATCAGTTGTGCTATACCATTGTTAACATAAAACCCTGAACCGTAAGCTGTATGGCTGCTGTAACATCTGGATCAAGAAATTTTACTGGATATTAATTCGTGATTACAGATGCTAGCAAACTTTGGATGTATTGCTTGTGCTTCCTTTTAGGGAGAAAAGTATCCTTTTTGTTATTTACATGTCCCCTTTTGATTGAAGTAAACTACTGGCAATTTTTTGTTTGTTTTGTAACCTTAAATTAACAGGGTTTCAGAGCCTTTCTGATCATTATGGGTTTCATTTTATGGTCACCTAAAGCACATGATAGTTATGTGCTTCTTAAACAATTTGTAACCTGGATCAGACTTTTCATCCTGTGAAGCAATCATTTTTGTTGAGTGTCATCTTTCCAATACAATACAGGCCGTTCCTACCAATAGCCTTCATGTTGCATCATAGTGTAACATAATTCAAACCAATACAATTCTGACATCTTTATTATAAATTTAATTGAGAATCCAAGTATTTATTGATGAAAAAAATTTGTTTCACTTGAAACAATTCTGCATCAACATTTAGCTGTTTAATTCCAGTAGTGTTACATGAATTGAGAACGCCAGACAGATAAAGTATTAAAATCTTCTAATTACTAATAATACTGCTTTATGGAAAATCTTTTTCAGAACACATTGTGCCCAAAATAGACATTTTTTTTATAACTAATTATTATAGTAGAGCAAAATCTAGATATTTTTTTTTTTTTTTGACTTTTTCCAATTTCAAAACGCAGGTTAATCATTACTATTTCTTTAAAAATGAGTTTTTCCCTTTTTTTATATCACATATACAGCAATTTGGTAAATTTTTGTTCCATAGTATTTGATTTGACCTTTGATTGCATGATAAGCATACAAATTTTTCTCTTTAAATTTTGTTTTTATGAGACTAGTAAGAACACAGATAATTCATGCATGGTTATTAAAGAGTGTACTGTATTGCAAAAAAGTATTTGGAAACTTTTTGCAACACAATGAATGTTCCGTTTTCCCTTGGTGGTGTTAGTAGTTGTTTAATCAAACTTAAGCCAATTTTTATCTGTAATTTCTTTTCCAGTTGAAGGTTGGCTGATGTATATTATTTATAACAGTATTGTATGAAATTCTTGGTGGTTTTTATGATTCCTTATTTAAGTTTTTTAAGCAGGTTATTCTTTGCTGTGTCAACAGTGCTGAAACTTGCTACTGCTATTACTTTCCTGTTATAATTTTATTCATATTTTGCTTCGTTCATTTCTATGTTTTTTTGTTTTTTTTTGGCATGTTAATTTTTTCTTTTATATTAAAATATGTTTCTGTAAAATCATTCTTTGGAGGTGAAATTCCAGCTTGCTGAAAATTACACAATGTGGGCCTTCATTAAAAATATTTTTAAATTTTTGGATATACTGTCTCAACAAAAGTTGTTTGCTGACTTTTTTATTTTTAAAAATTTTAATTGCGAAAAATGGATGCTCTAATGTGTCATAATTGATAAAGGTTGAGCTATCAAATGTTCAAATTATAATTGAATGAACTGCTTATTAGTAACATGCAATGGATTAGGAAGGAATGGGTTAGCAATAACACATTCTGCAGGAAAGCAGTGGTGACTGAGCAAAATAAACGTTTATCAGAATCTTTCCTGACACTTAAGCATTTTTTTAAAGCCATTCATTATATGATCTTTGGTTTTAAGGATCTTAAACATGCAATTTTTATAACAAACTTGCCAATGGTGTTATACTGATGTAGGACAACTTTGGATAGTGTTTTTTTACCCTGTGCAACTCCAGATTTTACCAAAAGTGGTGTAGTTTCCGCTATGTTCCGATGTTGTTGGCAACCAATTTATTTCTTGGCTGTTAGTTTTTATATACAAAATCATGCTTCGTCACATGTGATTGCTTTGCTTATGCGTTCTAGCAATACATTTGGAGTATGATGGGAAGACGAGATTGTTTAATCATTTCAACAATTTCATTTGATATATAAATATATCGGTTCTGGGTGCAGTTACTTCTCGGCTAAAAGTGGGTCATTATTTATTTATTGGCTTTTTTGTGATTTTTACTTGAATTAAGGACCTTTTTTTAGAATTGTTCTGATTTTTATAGTTAGGAGAATAAATTTTTTTCCCATTCTTAAAAATGTCCTTTTGGAGATGCTCAATTTGATTGTTACTCCTTGGGCAGCAATTTTTTGTTTTGAAAGGTGCATCTGAAGGACTTTTGAAGTTGATTCTTTCACAGATTTCAGTTTCTTTTTAATTCTTTAAAGCTTAAAACATTTTTATAAATTAATGCAAATTTAAGTTGTCACATACAGACAGTTTTCTGCTCTGTAAATGTATTTCTCAATGTATTTCAAGTAGCTTATTAAATTGTTTTATAAAGTATATATATTCCAAAAAACTATTGAATAATTTTTTTTAAAAAAAAAACTTAGGATTTTATATTTTAAAGTACTTTTTGCATAATTTTTCGTAATTGTCTGTTAAGTTTCCTTTTGTATATTTTGAAATTGTTTTTATGTTGTGGATTTGTGGGAAAAAATTGTAAATTATTTTCATTTGTTTTTATTAGGTTCCTATTTGTAATGAATGCATGGTTGTAGACCATAAACAACCTGAACATTGTTATGAAAAAGCCATTGATGCTGAACAAAAGCAAAGAGAGGAACTTAAAAATTTAATAACTGAAAGTAAAAGTAAAGTGCAATATTGTGATGAAACAACTTCAGTTTTGGATGCTCATTTGTCTGATCTTCAAATGCAGCGTGATAATGTTAAGTCTCACATTGAAGTAAGTAATTTAATTTGTTTTCTTTCAAATTTCTGATATGGCATTGTGTAACTAATGTGATGTTAACGAAATTGAATTGATCTTTTTTAGATTTTAAGTTGAATGTGTGGGGAATAATTTTCCCCTTATTGACAATTATATTAAATTATAAAAATCTGAGTATATTGGATTTTTGAATGGGGTATTTTAGTAAAACATTATTTATAAATATACAAAGAAGGGATAAAATATAAAGTGAACTATGCAAATCAATTTCATTTGCAAACTTTTATTCCTAATGTTAAAGGTACTTTTTACAGTGTAGGTTAAGTTGTTTACATCATCACAACTTAGATTTTTTGACTGCTGTAGTTTGCATTATGCTTGTTTTGATCCTTAAATGTTTTATTTTCAATAATTGATTTTCTCTTTAAAAAAAACGTCGGAAGCACACACACTCCTTGTACCTTTCATAAATCAGAAACTGAATACTGACTGAAAAGGACATTAGATTACGATATTCTAAATTGTTTGACGTAACATTTTGCAGTTGATCAGTTAAACTCTGCATGGTTATAGTTAAATGATCAGATGAGAGAATTACTGTTTTTAAAAATGAAATGTATCCCAAATTTAGGGAATAATTGTAGGAAAGAAAAATTTAAGTCATATAAACCTTCAGTTCATAAAATTCGACTTTTCTTTGTATAAAAGTTGGTGTAAAATCTGATACTTATATCCTTGGTAAACGAACACTTAAGAATAGTAAATTGTAATCCCTCAAGATTAGTCTAGTTTCGTGATTGACATAAAGGAAAGTAATCCTTCATCAAATGATCCCAAGATTAACAAATATTGTATTTTGTTTAAAAGGTTCAACCAGTATGAAGTTATGGAACATAAGTTTATCTTATTCAGGCTTTAAAAAAAAATTATTTTATTTATGTTTTAACTTTAAAGCATCTACACTATTGCAATTCGAAGATAAACAAACGTATGTATCTATGTATGTGCGTCTATCTTCTCGCGTACCACACGACACAGAAACTTGCCAAAAGAACCAGAAGATCGCAGATGATCAGAGGAAGTCATTTTGGTTATTTATATTCCGGTATTGGCAATTTGTTAAAAATATTAATTTAACCTTAAAACGCATAATTTTTTTTACCCCTGTTGGCTTTTTATTCTGCTGATCATCATTTCAATTTCAGCAGAAAGAAGTTCCAACATTTTTGTTGATTTTAAAATAGCAATCTAATTTTTGCTTTGAAGATCAAGACAAAAAATAATTACAGAATTGGAAAGGTCATTTATTTCACTACGATGCGGTATAATTTTTTTTACGTAATAGCTATTTTTACGATTTTTTACAAAATGAGGCAAAATTGAGTTTCTTCTGAAAATGATTTCTAAATCTTTCTGTATGAATTTCTTTCCGTGTTAATGGATCGATATTCTATACTGAAAAAGTTCATGCTTTGCTCTTAAAGAATCAGTAATTAAAAATAAATAGCGAAAACTTTTTATGATTTTTCAAAAAGTACTCAAATTTTAAACATTTAATAACTGCATCATTTATTCGGATAACCGCACAAAACTTTTGTTCTGTGTGTCGAACTTTAGTACCCGTAGTTTATGAGAAGATTGAAAAAATTGCTCAAAAATTATGGATTTTAAAGGTTTTTTTTGTTTAATACTCTTAACGATAATCTACTAGTAAAGTAGTTTTCTTACATTTTTTTGCTTAAAAATTACTGTTTGCAGTCGATGTGTGAGATTTGGAAACTTCAGTTTAAAAATTAAGCCCTCCAAAAAAAATAAATGAAAACTTAAAAAATAAATTCTCAATATCTTCAAGGCCATTCACTATGCTTTAGCTTCCTGTTTGGAAGACGGGAGGGGGGAGATAGTTTTGAAAGATGTAAGAAAAGGGGAATTCCCTCCTAACATACCATCTATATAAGCCAGTAGCAACCTCCACGCCATGGTGATCATTTTGGTGTAGTGGTTCAGTTACTCGGCTTTGTACCCGATGGTCCTGGGATTTGTCCTACCGGATAAGTGCGGCATTTCAACTTGAGAGGAAGATACATTGCGCATTACATATAGCCGGTTGAGGGCGTTTAATGTCATTCTCCGTGGAGTCTAAAACAGGCAACCAAAGCTTGTTTGAGTGTGCTGAATCGTTTACAAAGGGCTGAGGTAGACATGCCATTACGCTGTTTTCGAAGACAATATGAGCAGCTGTCACAGTTTGAGAGAGGGAGAATCATCGGCATGATGGTAGCTGTGTGGTCAGCTAGGCGAGTAGCTCGTCAATTAGGCCGCTCTGATTGTGTTGCGAGGAGGTGTTTGGGACTGGTGTATCTGGGAGATTTCATTTACACAAAGACCAGGCTCAGGTGCCCTCGACAGACCAGTTGTTGAGAAGGCTACCACATCGTAAGAAATGCACGCATACAGCCAATTGCTTCATCAGCCGCCATCCAGGCACATGTAGCACCTTCACTAGGGGCCCCTGTGTCTTCTTGAACCACACGAAGTCGCCTGGTTGAAGGACATTTGGGATCGCAGCACCCATTAGGTGTGCTGCCCTTGGCGCCCACCCATCGACTCCTCCGTTTGGAGTGGTGCTGCGCACGAGGAAACTGGACTGCAGGGGAATTGAACAAAGTAGTTTTAAGGGATGAATCTAGATTCAATCTCAGCAGTGATGACAATCGTGTTCGTGTGTGGAGACCCTGTGGTGCATGTCTCAATTCTGCCTTTGCTTTACAGCAACACACCACTCTCACAGCTGGTGTGATGGTATGGGGTGTCATACAATACACGGTCATCCCTAGTAATGATCTGTGGCACCGTTACAGCCCAGCGGTGTGTCCATGACATCCTGCAACCACATGTGTTGCCACTCATGCAACGGCTTTCAGGAGCCATTTTTCAACAAGTCCCTGCTCAGCCTTGCATGTCAAGAGTATCACAAGACTGTCTCCGCACTGTTACTGCCTTTCCTTGGCCTGCCCGATCCCCAGATTTTTCTCCAATCGAGCATATCTGGAATCATTTGGGATGGCGAGTTGGGCATCCCATGTGTCTGAACGAACTAGAGGCAAGGTTACAGCAAATATGGAACGAAATGCCTCAAGACATCGTACAGAACTTGTATACCTCAATGCCCGATCGTATCGCATTGTGCATTTGCGCTGGAGGGGGTTTAACAGGGTATTCAATCCTACTTTTTTTTTTTTTTTTTTTTTTTTGCCTTTTCCTCTGAAATAAATTATTCTTTTTCTTTGATTTTCTAAGCATTTACTTTCTCAAAGTAGTCATTACGCATGTAAAATTTCGTTTCATTTTGTCGACTCCTTGGTATGCTAATTTTATTGTCCTTGAGTTTTTTTATTTTATTTGTTACTGGTTATCATTATTTGATCTAAGTTTGTTTGCATTACATATAAATGTATTGCTTAAAAATATTTTTTATAGTAAAGCAGTATTTTTTCCTTTAAATCATTAATCAAAATTTTTTACAGTTATGTATTATATATTTCTTATAATTTAGGGTAGATTGTCTGAACAAAAGTTCATGCTTTGCTTTTAAAAATCAATGGTTTAATAAATTAAATATTAACAAATTTTTTACTGTTCTTCAAAAAATGCTCAGAATTTTAATTAACATTTAATAAAGGAAAATAGTTGTACACTCAAAAAAGCCACTGTAAGCCACAAAAAAGCCGAGCTATAGAGAGAAAAGAAACGTTTCTGACAATGTAGAGATGTGGAAGAAATTGCAGCAAGGGAATTGTAATGATGTTAATATAGAAATGACACACCAGGAAGTTTTGACAGCAAGAGGGGAAGGAGAATTTCCATGAAAATGTTATGCATTCAAAAATGTTTGTGCATTGCTGGGGGTAAAGGAATTTTTATAAAAAAAAATATTTGACAAGTCTTTTATTTGTTAGCATCATAACATTTGTCCAGTGTCAATGTTAATATCAAAATCATTTTTTTTTTCTAATTGAGCATAAATGGTTACCTCCTAACAAAGTGAAAAATAACTTTGCTCTTTTAGTAAATAAAACTCCCCCCCCCCCCCTCAAGTTTTCTTTGCTGAACTAGATCAATAATTTTTTAGTTCTAAATATCCCTTTCCAATTTTTGTACCTGCCAAGAATAACGAATCGTTTTTAGAATATATAAGAATAGAGGGAATGGGAATTTATTTTCAGAAATGTTAGCTTTGAGATTTTTATTGAATTTGTCGAGAAAAGTGTTAAAATATAATTCTCTAAAATATAAGATGCATATGCATGGAAATTTTACTTCTGAACAGTGAGCACTATATTTTCAGATAAAAATTTGCATTTTTGTTAGCTTGAAAAAAATGTTTAATATTAAATACTATAGAAACTTTTTGTTTGATTGCTCCAAATAAACATGGCATCTAATTCAGTTGATATGTTATTCAATATTCAAGTATTAACACTTTTATGTAACCGGTGAAAAAAAAATGAAATTATAACATAATGGAATACTCTGAATTAAATTAGCTTGTGCAGAAAATAACTGAAATTGATGTTCCGCCTCCCATTAAAAATTGTGTTGAGACTAAGACTCCACATATTCAAGTGTAGCTCAAAATTTGGTAGACTTTCTTGGAAGAATGAGAAATTTATTGCAAAATGTTGTAGAATTCTTTTTATAAATTCATTACAGTATAACCTGTTTTTGTGCAGTAGATAGGGACTGCATAAAAAGAAGCTGCCCCCCAAAATATAGAATAATTTCATAAATACTTGCATATAATTAACAACTTTTTTGACATACTACTGTAAGTTTTTTTATGCAGCGGTGAAGAGACCACATTAAAAACCACTTTTTATTTACGAAATTTATGACAAAATACTTCCAAACAAAATAAATTCCACATGGAAACTTTTTCAAACATTAAATTTCTCGTTGTATACATAAAGAAATTTTCAAAATGCACTTACATAATTCACTGCTACTCATCATAATCCAAAACACGCATCTTCCTTTGATGAATTAGTTTAAAATTGTTTTTGTCACTTAAAGATACAATTTAAATTGATTTATTTTTTCATATCATAATGCAAGTGATAGAATTTTTGTGATGAAGGTCGTTTGGCCAGTTGTGTGCTTGTAAACATCACAATAACCCAGATATGCATGATTGAAGATTTTTTTGGAATTTCTAACTTCTTTTTGAGAATTGATATCTATTTTAAAAGAATGTTTTTCCAATTTGTTGGAAAGCTGGATCCTTGCTAATATTTTATTCTCCTTCAAAGAATCTGGTCCCCCCCCCAAATTCTGTCAAATTATTGATTCTGTCGTTGTCATTGAAAGTTTCATCAATCAAGCAAGGACTGTGCTGATGCATTGAAAGAAAGCAATCAAACGTGCATTGTCAAGAAACTGTTTATATGAAATAAACAGAGCATCTTGAAGTGTGTATTTGTACTGTTATTGTTTGTATTTGTACTGTCGCTAGCTCAAACTTCCATTGGTGTGGTAGTTAGGAGAGAGGGTGCCAGCTCAGGTGTTGTCCTCGTCACTTGACCATGGTTCAAAATTACGAGGTCTGTCGCCAAAAGCCCTCGTGTAGCTAAAGCAGTGTGACATTAATCTTCACTCATTCATCCCATAGGCTTCTTGGTAATCGATCATCATGTATAAATACAATTCAATTGATTTTGAATTCAGTTTCTTTTGTTGAATTCACAAAATGTACAGATTTCAAATTTAAAAGATAGTCCTTTTTCCATTGCCTCCAAAATTATTCATAAGTCTTTCGAGGTATTGAATAGTTTAATAAGCACCTTTCTATCCACAACACAGTTTATAGTAGAAAGTTTCACTGCTAGTAAACTTGTTAATCTTCTCCCTAACAAGAAAGGTGATGGAGTAAATGGACATTTTCCAGTAGAATATAAATTGATATATGTGATGGGACGCAAATTTATTATTGCTTCAATTTCGCATAAAACAGTCTAGTTCTTCACTAGTTAAAGATAACCCTTCGTGAAATTGTTTTTACGGAATGATAATTTTTTTATAAAATCTGCCCCACCATGCACCTCTTCCGATTATATATTTCCATTTTACACCCCTTGATGCATAAAATCCCTTCACCTCAAGATAGTTTATTATAGTCCACAATCGTCTCGGTTCAATTTCTGCTCTCTTGAATGTTCTAACATTGTCTGAATAGATAACGGTACAAAGTCCTCTTGAAATAAATCTACGAAATGCTTCTGTAGTCAAACTTGTAACTGTCCTGGACAGGCTCATCATGTCATCACACCGGATATGATAGTGGGAGTGAATGCTTTAGTCTTAGACAACCGTAGAATCACTGTAAACGAGACTCATCGGTTACTGGGTTTTAGCGTGGGCACCACTTGCACCATAATGCATCAACACTTGAACTTTAAAAAAAATTTGTGCATGTTCCCTACCAACTGACCGCCCAACAGCGCAATACTTGAATGACACTGTCTTTGAGTCATCTGCAATGTTATCACGAGGAGAAAAATTCGGCTTTCTTCAGCAAATTGTCACTGGTGACAAAACATGGTGTCACCATTTTAAAGCAGAAAGCAAGTGTCTGAGCAAGCAGCAGAAACGTGACTTCACCACCTCCAAAGAAATCAAATGCTGTGCACACCAGTTCTGGTAAGGATATGTCATTTTTTGATCACTAGGGCCCACTCCTTGTTGAGTTCCTGGAATGGAAAACCACCATCAATGTCCAGTGTTATCAAGTCACTATACGGAACCTTAGACGAGCCATCGAGTCAAAACGCCTTGCATGTTGTCTAGTGGCATTATTCTCCTGCGTGCTAATGTCCGCCCACACACAGCCAATGCAGTGAAGACGACATTGCAGCAGTTTCAGTGGGAAACGCTGGAACATCCACCGTGCACTCCAGACCTTTAACCATGCAATTTTCTTGTTTTTGAATCTCTTAAACGAGCTATTCATGGACATTGATTCAGAACAGATGAGGAAGTATGTGACTGGGTCCAGACCTGGATCCGACAGCAGCCTACTAGCTTTTTCAAAGAAGGAATTGACCGGCTAGTGTCGCAATGGGATAAACGTGCCAACAGTATAACTACATTTTTGAGTTAATAAAATAGTTTCCATTACTTTCCATTAGTGACTTGGTTTCATTTGAATTCCCCTTGTAGTTCAAGGTGGAGTGCTGTAGTTACAGCACATGTGCAAAGTAGGATGTAAAACTTTTCCTTTGAGTTATTCACATATATTGATGCGGTAAAATCCAGTCTGGTGACAGCAAACAGTGGAGATTGTTCTATTCTTTCTCTTGGAAGAGGGAGGAACCATGATCTGCCTACCTAGACGGGAATTGAATTTTACAAACCAAGCACTTCCTAATGATTAGACTAAATTATTTGCCTTCTTGAGAGTAATTATTAGGAGTTTAAATTTTGTTTCTTTTAGGTTCGTGCAATATACTAGAATTTTCATGACATAGCACTTGTTTTTTTATTAAATTAAGTAGTTTTTTGGTATTTCCGTTTAAAATCTCAGTAATTTCTTTAATAAATCTAGACAGGTTCTAATGTATTTGTTTTATAATAAAACATTTTGAATATGTTAAATAATCTTTTATGTTTCAGTTATATAACATTAAGAAGTAACTATGTTAACAAAATATTGCAATTAAAATGTGTATATTGCGAATATAGTTTCAAAAGTATAAAATAAAATTATGCATATGCATAAATTAATACTTTGAACTGCGTTTTCTCCTTAGGAAACATTCCAAAGCTTCAAAGCTATATTGGAAAAACGAAAAGAATATCTTTTAAAAGAACTTGATTCTATTCACTCATCTCAAGAGCTTCAGGTTATGGAAACCTACCACAATGTTGAGAAGACTAATGACAAAATTGAAGATGCTTGTAAATTTGCAGAGAGGCTTCTAGCTTGTGGCAATACTCTAGAAATTTTGAGTTTGTCCTATGTAAGTATTTCATTTTTTCTAAATGTATTCATCATGTGAATTTTATTTGGATTTTTTAGTATGAGCTTAGAATGATAAAATTTGTGTAGTCTTCATTTTTGTGTTGAATAGAAAATTATTTTAATGAAA
Organism: Trichonephila clavata; assembly: GCA_019973975.1. Taxonomy (NCBI): domain Eukaryota; kingdom Metazoa; phylum Arthropoda; class Arachnida; order Araneae; family Nephilidae; genus Trichonephila; species Trichonephila clavata. The sequence continues at coordinate 45,916 of BMAO01021825.1, forward strand.
ACGTTATACTTGCACTTGATTTAAATATCAGCATGTTTACTCCACTATATTCTAGCTCGTCTTTTTATGTAAGAATGGAAAAGGTTGGATTTCGATAATTTATCCTGCAACAAAATTGCCAAATGTAGAAGGCTGCCTGTATTCTAAAAAATGTTGGCATTTTTCATATTTTGATTAATAAATCTGCAGACATCTAACCATGGGGTGATACCATATTTTTAGTAGAGCAGTTTATTATACCACTTCGTTTATGAGCAGTAAACAGTGCAAAATTTGATTCCATAAATTTTTTATGTAAATTATTATAGAAAAATGATTTTTGTTTTGTGTGTTTCCATCATGTCTTTGCAACTCAAAAAGTTTTAGGAATATGGTAAATTTTGCAAGGACTATGATGCAAGAATAATTTTTAACTTCATTTAACTAAACCTATCTTGCAGTTTTATAAGTAGACTCCCCCCCCCCCTTCTTGTCATGATTATTTTTGTACTTTTTCATGATTACACCTAATAATATTTACTGCCTATCAGTTTTATTTTAAATCTGGCTTACTGCACATTTCTATCGGGAAGTGATTACCTTATTAGGATGACATGCAGGCTAGATATCGTTGACCCTCAGGTGATTTTCAACTGGAAAAGCTGGTCAACCTTACATATTTTCTGAGCTTCCCTGTTCTGAATATTTGAATTGCTGTTTGCCATTAGTATTGAATCCTCTCTGCTGCTTCTTTTGTTACCTGTAATTCTGTACTGTGTTCACCATATAACGTGCACCCTTGTTCTTAAAAAGAAACCTGAAATATTTGTGTGCTATGTTATGTTTCAAAGTTATTTATTCAAGGTTTTCTAAATTATATTTTGAAAAAATATACACCCAACTCTTTTTTTATGTGGTAAATATGTTCCTTAAAAAACTGGAAAGAAAATTCTGTAAAAAAAACATAAGATATATCCTAAATTTGGGGATATGTTCCAGAACTTTAAAAAAATAAAGTGAGAGGAGAATTCTGTAAATATTTTTCTATAAAACCATGCAAAAGTAATAATATAATCCATTTTGTGCATTTATAAAACAATAAATCATTCTTATTACAAAAAATTTAAATTAGCGTATAAGTATATAGGACTAAACTCAGTGGTGCAAAAGCCTATGAGGGCCAAGGCCTTTAGCGCCCATTTCAGTATTCGTGACCATAGGCGTTGAGATGCATGAACAAACATTCTGATCAGGTGGTCAGTCCGACGTGAAACTTCTAGTGTTTAGCTCTCAAGCAAGCTAAGTACTCATTTATCGACCCATTCAAGTGATGAATGGCTGAGTCAACCTTGTCTAACCTCGTATTTGTATCCCACACCTGTGGTGTGGAAGTTATGTGCTTCCACACAGCTACCATGCTTCATTAGTATATATAATATATAAAAATTCAAACTAAAATTAGGAACAAAACTACTAACTTATTGTGCTACTTGATAACAAACGTGCACAATTGTTGTGATCTGGCATGAAAAATACTAATAGACTGTCAGATATGTCTATCACAACTGTCAGCTCAATTCAAATGAAGAATTTCGTTTGTTATTAATGGCCTGGGTAGGTTGCAAAATCTGTTATTAGCAGCTTTTTGGTTTCTCCTAGTGCTTCTATAATTCTCGATATCCTGCTGCGCAAAGCTTATGATTGCATACAAGGGATGATCAGGAAAAAAGGTTACAAGCAGCAGCATTTGAAAACTACTGATTGTAGAGAAATTTTATTTCTCCAGATTGCTGACAAATGGCGTTATTTGTCATACAGCTGGTTTTCAGGTATGTAGTAAAAGTTCCCAGATGGCTCAGGACAATTGAAATGGCAAGAGCTTAGGAAATTGGTCTCGTTTGGAAGTGCAAGCCGCGATTAGATTTTTATGCCCTCTTTTTGTGTCGAAAGATGTCCTTCCTTTGCAGAGAATTCCATCAAGTGGTGCTTCTCAATTATTCTTAACCATAAGAAGCACATGTTAAATAATTCGGGAAAGGCCATTTATACAATTTTAAGTTTCTCTGTGCTCGAGCTACACTGTGAATGAGCCAGGGTGGTACGTTTAGTCTCTCCTAGGGCTCAGCTCAGGAAAGGCCGGGAATTGGTAAATAAAAGTATACTGCATCCAAGATTCTTTGTCTATTTAGAATCTTTCTCCAAACTATCTCTTCTATATATAACTAGAGTGGTTAGCCACCCGCTGTGCTGGGTATTTCGTGTTTTATAATTATACACTGTTTATATGTATATATACACATAAATTATTGATATCTAAGTCCTGGCATTAAGAATTCGATTGTATTGAAAAATTTACTTGTATCTGTAATTCTTGCCTTTTGTTTAAGAAAAAAAAGATTTTCTGATAATCCCTAAAATTGAAGGAATGAATGATGTTCGCACTTTCGTAGCCCTAAAACCAAGTGGATTTTCACAAAACCAATTTTTGGTGCATCTCTATTCTGTAAAATAAACATGCAAGCCAAATTCCAGTCTTAAGTCTAATAAAGCGAAAATGAAATTTTTATCCAAATCCCCTGTAATCTTATTGAGTCGTTCTCCAAAATAACCGTTCTTAGTGGATTTCAGTTCAACAAAAGTAAAATGCAAACCAAATTCCATTATTATAGTCCTTGTAGTTCGAAAAAAAGGATTTTTTTTTGTAAATATGCCCCAGTAACCCCTTGCTTCCCCAGGAGTTGGTTTCCCTCAAATGCATTCTTAGTGGATCCCCTATTCAACAAAAAATTCACCAATTTCAAGTATGTGGGTCTAACAATTCAAAAACAGGAATTTTTTCTAACTCCCTTTGACCCCTCGCAACCCTCCTTGGGGGGGGGGGTGATTTTCGTTTTACTCTGTTAAAACTTTATTCTCCATGAAAGGAACATGCTTATATATATACCAATTTTCAAGCAGGTAGATCTAATAGTTTAAAAATGGAAATATTTATCTATTGCACTCTTTAATCCCCCGAAATGAAACTAGAGGGTTGATTTTTGCGAAACCCATTTTGTAGCAGTTCTCTACTCTACAAAAGGAATCTGCTTATCAAATTTAAAGACTGTACATCTAATAGTTTAAAAATGGAAATAATTATCTATAATAACTCTTGAGCCCCGCAATGCCACTTGGGGGTCTGTTTTCACAAAACCTATTTTGGGAACTGTACTCTATAAAAGGAATCTGCGTACCAAATTTGAAGACGGTGAGTCGAATGAATTAAATTTGGAAAAAAGTTATCTATAACGCCCCCGCAACGCCACCTAGGGGTCGATTTTCACAAAACACATTATGTAGGGGATCTCTACCCTATGAGAGGAATCTGCTTACTAAACTTCAAGAATGTTCATCTAATAGTTTGAAAATGGAAATAATTATAACTCCTTTTGCCCCCCTCAATGCCAGTTGGGGGTCGATTTTCACCAAACTCATTTTTTAGCAGATCTCTACTCTATGAAAGGAATCTGATTAGCAAATTTCAAGATTGTATGTCGAGTAGTTTAAAAATGGAAATAATTTTTCATAACACCCCTTATCCCCCCCCCCTTCCCTCAACGCCCGTTGTGGTTCGAATTTCTCAAAATCCATTCTTAGCTAATCTACTCCATGAAAGAAACATGTATATATACCAAATTTCACGTCTGTAGGTTGAATAGTTCCAGAGATATCGTGATTAGTCGGTCAGTGAGTGAGTCGCTTGTCTCCTTTATATATATATATATAGATTTACATTTAAAATTGAAAATAAAATTTTTTACATTTACTGTTTGTGTGAATGAAATAAATTTGATTCACCATTCATGTGTTACTGTATCATTAAGAAAAGTAGAAATTGTGTAAAATGTTCATGTAACTTTATAAGCTTGAGTTGAAGTGTTTTGTATTTTATTAATAGGTTGTTGGAAAACAATTGTTATCACTTATAAATAATACTCCAAAACTCGACATCTCAGTTGGAATAACGTTTGAAACAGATGAAAAGAAATTTGAAGAAAATATAATGGAATCGTTTGGATCTGTGAAGAAACCTGAACCTCCTGTGAAGAAAGAAGACTCGCCTATATCTCAAAAGACATCTCCTATGCATTCCAGCTCCTCTTTTGAAAGTGATGCATTTAGTCTCTCCACAGGTGTCCTAACTCCTGAAAATTCACTTCCATCACTTGATGTGGATCTAGCAAATAATATTGTTGCTCAGTATAATTTAGCCCAGTTGGCTGGTATGGCTGAAAGAAGTATTTCCCAAAATTCATCTAATGCTACTCCTCCACCTCTAAATTTTGCTGAATTATTATGTCCTACTACTGAAGCTGATGTTGCAGCTCAATTCAATGCTCTTAATAACCTTACAGCTCTTGCCAAAATGGGTTCTATATCAATAACGAATGGTACAGTAAATTTCCTATTACTACATCATTTGTATTTTAAAACTAAACCTACCAACAGTTCTTGTATACCTGTACTTCAGCACTTCCAAGGGGAGGGCACGACTAAGGAAATTCATTTTGGGACGAGACTAGATGTAATAGTATTACTACTCCTTTAGAGTGTTCAATCCTCAATGTATTAGCACTAAATGACTATTCAATTTGGAGGGAATAGACTTTGAAGTTCATGCTTAGCTTTTATACAATTAAGTTTTTAACTAACTCCAGCAATGCAGTGGCATAGTTGGTAGTGCTCCTGTTTTCTACGTGGACGGATAGGATTCGAATCGCGCAATCAACTTTTTTTTCTGTTTCATGTATTTTTTAAATAAAGTAAATTTATTTAAAAATAATTTATTAGATATTTTGCATAATTCTAAAATATTTTTAATGTGTTTTATAGATTATTTTATATATATTTATAATACATTGCAGTTCACATAAAAACCAATTTTTATTTAAAATGTAATTACATAAATATTGATACTTAATAAACCTTGAATATATTTAATTAAAAAAAAATATTTAAATGAATAGGAAAAAATTTATTGTGCGATTCGAACCCTACGTGCCCGCATAGAAAGCAAGGTTCCTAGCAACTATGTCACTGCATTTCTGAAGGTTATTAAAAATTAATTGGTATAAAACCTAAGCATGAATTTTGAAGGCTTTTATCTCTGAATTGGCTGGCCATTCAGCGCTAATAATGCATTGAGGATTGAAAACCGTAAAGGAGTACTACTTTTATTCCAAGTCTCATCCCAAAATGAATTTCCTTAGTTGTGCCCCTTCCCCCTCTTGTCAGTCAAAATGACTGGTAATTAACAAAGTTACCAGTTTTATACTTAATGCAGATATTGGTTGATTTACTACTATGTATAATATATACATAATGAAGAATTTTCATAAAACTTTGTCCAAATAAATTTTTTGTAATTTCAGTTATGAACTTAAAAAATTTCATATATATGTGTGTGTGTATTGATATGCATACATATCTTATTCCACTTCAATACATTGGTTATACATTATTTTAGTCTGAAATATGCATTTGCTCCACAAATATTTTTTGTACTTTTAACAGATTTTTGTAGTTTTATAATCTTCACAAAGTTCTATGACAAGCTTTTTGTAAAAACAAATTTGAACTTGTGGACGATGTGTTAGTAAAAGCGTTTATTCTTGTTATTTTTTTATATGCAGCACCAAACTCTGAAGTTAACTAAAATATAAATTCTGTTCCCTTTAAAATCGCTCATCTTGGTGAATTCAATTATATTGTGGCCTACAGTAAAGCATTAAATTCATCTAGTTTTTGTAGCATTTAGCTCCCACTTAGTCTCTTAACACCCTAAAGCATGGGTGTCATACTGACAGGCTGCATGTGGCCTGTTCTAACCCGGGTCAGTTAGATCAGATTAGTTTTAAAAATCACTGCAAACAAAATTTCTTCTGAAAAAGGAAAGATAGTAGTGAAGAGATATTAGGTGTCCGGAGGTAATATAATTTTTCTTGTTCTTCTATTTGTTACTTATAATGTACTATTTGAAATAAATCTACTTTTCCATGAATATTAATTTGTTTTGCAGCCCACCGAAAGTTATATCTTGTTTGGCCCAAGTCTTTGAGTTTGACACCCTTGCCCTAAAGGCTATAATTCATTATACAGTTATCGATAAGAAAGGCTGTCTTTATTTGTCCTTTCATTAGGTTTAGGACTTTTATTCATTTCTTCCCAAACGGTTCTGTCTACTGCAGTCTTTGACATTTTTAAGGCAAATAAATATCCCAGAATATTACATTATTGTAAGGTAGAAAAATACTTGCATCCAAAGTTTTGATTCTTTATCTCTTTCAAATAAAGAATTGTAACAAAATTAGAACTGCTCTACTTGAGATTGTACTCAATACTGTTTACTCTTTTCAATTGCAATGAGATAACCATTCATTTGTATAGATTATATACATTTAAAATGATGCTTTAAATATTTTCTCCACTGGTTAAATTGATCTATCATGGGTTAGGTAGGGCAGACAAACTTTTCTTGGAAAAGAAAGCTTGAAGTAAAGACTTAAGAATATTTTGTAGACATTTAAAGAAAAGTCATGGTTTGATAGTGGTATTATAACATTTAAATCTGTGTAAATCTTACAAAAGTTTGAAAATGGTCACTTTGACTGGTACTGGTAGGTTTAGAGTTAATAATTCGTTATCCTTGTATTAATAGAAAACTTTTGGTAATTGGACATTGTTTTCATCTTTGAAATGGTTATGTTACTGATCAGTCTATACATGTGTATTTTGATTGCAATTCTTCAGAACATTAATTTTAATGTTTTTTTGTCAATAATTAAGTTGAGAAAAAAATGGCTTAGACATTGCACATTTCTAAAATCTTAACTTTGAATTCCAGAAGCTGTGTTCTCAAAGGGTTGTCTATCCTTTGTGTAATTGGGAATCAATTATTAAACGGTTTGGGGATATATGAAGGGATGTAATTTTTCTTAAGATTATAGTAACTTTCTCACTACTTATCCATGAAACGGGTTTAATTTGAAAAAGAAGTTGTATATTTTTATGTAAACTGATGAATTATGGTAGAATGATCATCGGGGCACATGATCTCTCATGAGGTCTAAATCCCCTATTTTGTAGCTGTTGTTCACATTGATGAATAACTGGCCATGTTTAATTGGGTAGTTTAAAAATTAAAACAAATAGAAATTAAAATTATAAGTTAGATTGCAACCTTTTAAATTAATTGAAAAAATTGCTGGAGCTGTTTTTTGTTTGCATTGGAGGGAAAAAGTTATCAGAAAATCTATGTCGACCGATTCTAACGTATGGCAAACTTAATCATTTTGTGTCGAGTCAAACTTGCTCGTTGACCGAGAGAACCCGGCACCTTGATCGTCGACTTCCGACTAGGTGATGAATTGTTTTGTCATCTAAACAAAAATTAGTGCTGTTTATCCTGATATATGATTATTATAGAGGTTTCCAAAATGCTTATTCATATTATATCCCTTTTCTATGAATCATAGAACTTCACTCAATTTTGGATGGGAATCTTTCACCCTCCCCCTTTCAGTTAAGATTTGTTTTGCATATTTAATCAAGTCTTAACTTTATTCTAGTTCAAAGAAATGTAGAGTTTCTTTGATTGGTGTTAGGGTGGATAATTATAAAATTCTAAACATTGCTTGACAGTAGCATAAAATATACTTGTATTATTGAAATTTAATTCTTGTGTGAAAAATTTATGTAAAGATGCATGCATAACCAATCAAAAAAAATTTAATGTGCAACTAAAAATCTCCTTATAGGTCAACCTACATTAAATGGTCAGATGCCTGGTTTGAATCTTCATACTACTTCCATGCCTAATTCTCCTCCTTCTGGAAATCAGGTTATGAGAGTTATGAACTCGCCATCTCCTATTGAAGGACTTGAAAGTTTGTTGAGCAGCAATCCTATTGTTAATACAAATTCAAGAGTTGGCAGTCCTCTGAATGGTCCTGTAATGAATGGAACTCCTCTTCTGGGACATGGCCTTCACAGCCCTCCTATATTACCACCATCAGGTACTTAAATTTTTATAAAATATTCACCTTTTTTTCCCTTCATAATGTTAACTTGAGCCAATTTGTGTTTTGCAGTTAAATCTTTAAAAGTAACAAATAGAATTGGAATGTGGCATGAAATTTGAAAATCATGTACCTAATGTTTTCAATTTCAGTAATACATTTTGTTGTGTATAAGCTTGAAAGTGGATTTACTCAAGGATATATGGCTTGTTAATAACAAACTCTGCCAACTGATACAGACCTTTTGATAATTGTATGAATTTTGTAAGTAATAATAATGAGAGTTGAACACAGAGAATCTTTTAGTATTGGATGCATGCTACCAATTTCACATATTTGAAGTTATAAACTATTTTGAGTTTGTCTTATTAACAATTATTTATGGCTTTTGATATCTTATATATACTACAATTCTTACAATTTGGAAATAATATGACAGTTCAGATATATGGTGAGACTTGAGTTTGAAGAAAATTTTCCTTAAAGGTATCATTAGGTGGAGTGAAAGCTGTTTATTCAGTCAATATAATTGCTTCCAAGTCCTTGCATGAGAAGGGGAAACATAATGTACTTGTGAGTTCTGGTATTGGAATTTACTAATATATAAATTATTAGAGCAAATGAGCAAACTAAAGAATTCTTGTGCAAGTTACACAAGAACTCAATCATTGAAAGACATGTTATAAATATATGATAAACAGAGCTAATATATCAGAATGGACAAATAAAAGTTGTGCATTTAAATTCGATGATTACTTAACCCTCTAAACATTATGCACGGAAAATCCTGTCAGCCTAGAGATGCTGCTAACACGAAACAAACGTTTTTTTTCTCTTCTGACTTCAAGAACGAACTTCAAAAGTGTGCGAGACGTTTTTTTCCAAAGTCTTTTTCCCCCTTTAAGGGTGTTTTCGGTCAATGTTAAAGGATAGGGATCAAATGGCAAGCACATTTGTGGGCAGGAAAAAGCTCCAATAATAATAAATGTTATGGATATAAAGTGAATAATTGCTTAAAGGATAATATTCTTTGCATTTTGCAAATATGCAATTTTCAGCAGTATTGCAAAATGAAATTTGAATTTTCTGTGTTAAGAGTATCGTAAGTGAAAATGCAAAGCACATTTTAATGGAAAAAAATTTTTGATTTTTTCAAGTAGAATGAAATAGCATGTTTCCTTCTTTTGACTGGTGTAGCCAGAATTAAGTTTTGTTTTTATTAATTAACTTTTTAAAATTTTAAGTTCATTATGAATTATTTTTGGCATAGTTAGAACTATCTCAAACAGATGGCGCCACCACGTTTTGTAAAACGAATTTATTCTTGGCTACAAATACTTATTTTTGGTAATATCTTTCCGAAATATAGTCGCCAGCTGAAATTATGGTAACTTTCAAATTGTGGAAAAATAGTGAACAGTAAAAAAGATTTGTGTACAGAGATTTAACATCTCAAATCTCATGAACTTTCCCATTTAGGAATGTTTTAAATATTTTTTTGCAAATAGGCTTTAAAAAAATTAATTTATATAGATAATTTATTATTCGCTGCTTAACTTTTTTTTGCCTGTTATTAAAGAAATGTCTATAAAGATATTTAAATTCTGTGAAGTGGCTAAATGAATTGAAAGTATACTTATTATATACTTGACTGAAAGTTGTGAATTAACTAAAGAAAACAAATTACTACTCCTTGAAGCTCACAGTTTAAAATTGTAATCTTATTATTGTAATGCAATTAGTTTCTTTTGAACTAACAAAAAAAAATTCTATCAAATGGGTTTTGTATTTGACGTAAAGTTTTATCATTAAATCTTTAGGAAAAAATTATTAACCAAATCTTGTTTTCTAATTTAATTAGCAGAAATTTATTTTTTCAATTGATAATGCTAGGATTCTAAGCCGCACCCCAAATTCTCAGCACGTTTTTGTGAAAAAAATATAAAATAGTGTAAAATATGCTATTGATATATATTTACATAGTAAAAAGTGGCAGCGGGCCTAGTGGTCATGTAACAGACTCGAGGCTGGCGTGTCATGAGTTCGAGCCTAGTACCGCTCAAGACCCGCCATGTAGGAGAGAGATGCACATTAAATCTGTCAAGAACTCTAACATCCTCCTGTTGGTTGGTAGTTATGAGATGGCTAGCTCAGGTGTTCTCCTCGTCACTTGACCATGGTTCAAAATTATGAGGTATGTCGCCAAAAGCCCTTGAGTAGCGTATCAATGCGAGGTTAATTTTCACTTAACATAATAAAAAAAATTAATGCTAATTTAGTTTACCAACATTAAAAACTTTTAAAAATAAACGAGAATGTGTTATTTTTCTGTCCAACTGAGTATCTTGTTCAATTTTACCCTCTAATGAATTTTTCCAACTTCGATTCTAAGCTGCACCCGATTATTAGTTGCATAAGCATTTGGGGGAAAAGTGCGGCTTGGATTCGAATAAATAAGGAAATATCACAATTTTAAAGTCTACATATCTTTAAGTTTGCCTTTTCTTTTCTATTAAAAATTACTGTCTGGAATTTTGTATCATTGAATATTTTTAATAACCTGGTCAAGTTCTTGACTAAATTTTTAATATAAAAGACACTGTGATTTCTTTGCGCAATACATTTTACTCATATCAAATTTAGAATTAAAGTTAATTCAAAATATATCCATTTTAGTTAAATATATCAATTTTTAAGTAGTAAATTTTTTATAGAACTTTTTGTAAAACAAAGAAATATGTAGGGCATTGCCGTATGAACACATATTTGCTGCTCATACGAGTTTTTCTTTTTTTAGTACTATAGTTAAGATATTGATTTTTATTACTAGTTTTTTTAAATTAGAAAATAAAGCATTCACAAAAAGATAACCTGCTAAATAAACTTTTAAAGAATTAAAACTTTTTTTTCTAAGTATTTAAATGGAGTTTTCAATTTTTAAACGCAATTATACATAAATTTTTGAAGACTTTTAAAATGAATAATTTATTTTATTAACAAAGGGAAAATATGACTAATAATTAATAATTTTTGCTTTTTAATCTCGCAATTGTGAATCGAATTGTTCGATTTTCTATTGTTTAGAACTTTTACATTTCTTATCTTTTCCATTAATCATTTGCTCAGAGAAACTCATTAGAACTATTTACACCTTTTGGGAGGGTGGATGTTGAATCTATCCACTAGAAAACTTATGTCAATCTAATTATTACAAAGCTATTTCACCATAAGTTGTTTTAAAACAATCTGTTACTCAGTATTATCACTATATGATAAATTACTTTGTGTTTAATTGCAGTTTTGTTATCATGAAAACCATTAAGTGTCCTTCCAAAGAAACTCGTCATGTCATTACCTCATGAGAATTTCATTTTAGAAGGGACCAGAAAACACTTGTTGGTCCAAAGTCTTTAGGAAAGAAAAAAGTACAAAAATGGGAGAAATAGGAAACTTTTTTTATTGCTATATACTAAAACAGAAAAGAGAGAAGGAAGCTGTAGGAGGGGGTCCCAAATTTTGGCAGGTTTACTCTACTTAGAAACTGTTCACCACATTTGATGCACGTTTTTAATAGGAGATGGTGATTCTAACACTATCGCGCTAAATGCAGAGAAAGAATTTCGTATAGTGGTCGAATACTCCAAGTTGAATGTGCAAACATGCAGTTCGAAGATACGGTAGAGCCATTCTAAAACTAGGAAAATACAGCCAGTTTCTCGGGTCCTGCAGATATAAATGGGTGACAGCTTTTGAAACAAAAGATTATGAAACTGATAAAGTGGCTTGGAATGCTATCAAATCAAAAGCGCTATCAATAATCGCAATCGGCCACAAAAAGAAATTGTTTCGAATTTAATATCAGATTTACTAAATGTTCCAAATTATGTGTTTGGAAAACATGACAACTGTGGATTTTTTTTGCAAAAGAAACGTTGAAACTGATAATACAGATTATTCAGTAATTCATCAGATTTACTGAATGCTATTCAATATGAAATAGGAAGAACTTAAGTAGCCTGTATTCCCCTTTCCAATGAAAGGGGAATCCATTTGCCATTAAACCATAAATTTTACTACCAAATACAACCTCAGTTATTTATTACACAACGGAAATGGTGTGACCTGTATTTATGGTGCAAAAAAGATTTAACTTGGCTTATAGAGGCAAACAAAGAGTTTTAGAAAAGAATTATTCCAAAACTAGAAGAGTTTTATTTCAAATGCATTCTTCCTGAAATTCTTGATTAAAGAGTACCTTGAAATATGCCTTTGAGTGAGCTGCTTGATGTAGAGGAATCTAGTGGAAGCAAAAAACTGAAAATGATTGATTTAGGTTAGGAAATAAAATCTATATATAATGGAATGTTTGTTTGACTAACATCAAACTTTGAAGCTTCACTAGGACTATCACTGACCTCGTAATTTTGAAGTTCGGTCAGATGAGGACGAAATCAGAGCTGGAACCTCAGGCTCCAAAAGTTCATACAACAGCAACATATTGCATCAGCTACTCCAAACATCTGCTTTGAGGTTCAGCCCTCTACATGGCAGGTCTTCAGCAGGGACACTAGAACACAAATCGTCAATTTAAACAACACAACATCGACCCTGAGTTCGTGACCATGAATCCTTGCCTACTGTAACCTATATCTTACTGTAAATACTGTTCATGATGTATGTTTTTATAATTAAGTATGTTACGTAGCCTTTTATTTGGATTTTTATTTTTTAATAGAATGAAACTATTATTTTGTTGCCACATATGTCTGAAAATTAAAAAATAATGCAATTTTCTTCGATTTAAATATGTTAACTTCTAGTTTGAAAAATTGTTATTGACGTATTCAGATAAATCAGCTTAAGTTCCATAGAAAAAATAAAAGCAATGTTTATATATTATATGCTTGATTATTAATTGCCAACTTATTTTCTGTGTCTTATAAAGATACTTTAATCATTCTCTAAATTTATGAAAGTAATTTTAATTTCAAAATTAAAAGGGGAGCGATGCACATTAAAACTGACGAGAACTTAAATGACCTTTTTTTGGTGTGGTAGCTAAGAGAGGAGGTACTAGCTCGGGTGTCGTTACTTGACCATGGTTGAAAATTGAGGTCAGTCGCCAAAAGTCCTCAGTGCTACATTAATGTTTATTCACTCGCTCATTTTACGAAGTAAAAAAATAAAGGTGAATTATTAAGAGGTGAGCAATTAACTTATTTTACCAATATTAAAAACTTTTTAAAATAAACGAGAACCTGTTAATTTTCTGCCCGACAGTATCTTGTTAAATTTTTCCTATCGAATTAATTTTTCAGTCTTCGATTCTAAGCTGCACCCAATTTTTAGTAGCATGAACATCTGAATAAAAATTTGTGGCTTGTATAGATTCGAATAAATATGGTAATATCGCAATTTTAATGCCTCTGTATCTTTAATTTTGCTTTGTTTACTATTCAAAATAAATTACTGTCTGCAGTGTCGATTTAAGCTCATTTTGGGCCCTGGGAGCAGAAGATCAACAGGCTTCTTTGGCACTGGAGAAGCGAAATTTATAACTAGGAAACCTGGTTAAGTCCAGCCTATTCAGGTCCTTCCTGGCCCAGGGTGCCCGCCCAAAGTACCCAATGGATAAACAGACACTGACTGTGTGGTATTTTCTATCATTGATCATTTTCAATTCCCTGGTCAAGTCTTGACTAAATTTTTAATATAATAGATGCTTGCACAATACATTTTACACATATAAAATTCAGAATTGAAGTTAATTCAGAATATATCCATTTTAGTTAAATATGTAATAAAATTTTTATAAAATTCTTTAGTATTGTTAGTTAAAATATTGATTCGATCTAGTTTATTTTTAAATTACAAATTGAAGGGTTCACAAAATGATGATCCACTGAATAAACTTTTAAGAAAAGTAATTTTCTAAATATGTAAACTGTGTTTTCATTAGTTCATGACAAACATTGGTCATGCCGAAGTCACTAGGAAAGAAGAGAAAGGTACAAAACAAGGAAGGGGGGAAGAGTAGGAAACTTTTATTGCTCTGTAATAAAACAGAAAAGAGTAGAGGAAACTGCAGAATGTGAGGAGGGGAGGGTGTTCCTGCTTTTGGTGATACTTGAAAAGTTTTCTGATGGAGTTTTGCATAGGACAGGGGTGGCCAATCCAAACGACGTTGCAGGTCACTTCAGAAAAACATTACAATTTTGTGGGCTACATATAAAAATATATATCTCTATGGTAGATTTGGATTCATTATAAGCATTTATTGGAGTAAAAATTTAAAACGGAATGAATTATTATTTTCGTTATTTTTAAATGTATACAAACATAAATAATATAAAGATAATGCAATGAATCAAATAATCGAATTTAAATTTATTTGATTACTGAAATATTTGTTTCTCAACTCTTTCACTGAGCTTTTGCAAATAGATCTCAATGCATGTATTTGTACATCGTAATTGGTGTTGCAGATTTTCGTCCAAAAAGTTTGAGTGCAATTTCCTGTTTGATAAACTTCATTTTCAAGGGAAACAAGTAATATGACAAAAAAAAATTAAGTCAACTACTTTGAATGGATGATAGAAAGTATTTTATTAACAATTGAAAATTTGAACAAGATAAATATATATGTATAGGGAGAGTGAACTAAAATGAGGAATTGAAAAATAAGCATGATTTGTCTGAATTGTAACAATGCACACCTTGTTTTGCTGAAAAACCGGTTTTTGACACCAACCTTTGTCATTGTTTTAGTATTTACATTGTTACAATAATAGAGACAAATCTAAGTTGGTGTCAAAAACCGGTAATCTTACACTATTAAAATTCGAAGGTAAACAAACGTATCTATCTATCTATGTGCGTCTATCTTCTCACGAACAGCACCACGCAGAAAGTCGCGGAAGGTACCAAAAGATCGGGAATTTTCCGGGAAGCCGTATTGCCTATTTATATTCCGATATTGTAATTAGTTAAAAAGATATTAATTAAAAACCTTAAAACGCCGAATTGTTTTACTCCTGCCGGTTGTTTACTTGGCGGAACTTCCCTTCCGTTTCGGCCGAGCGGTAATCTTACGTTTTCCACCATATTAAAATTGTCATCTAATTTTCGGTGTCGAAATTAGACAAAAAATAATTAAAGAATCGGAAAGATTTATTTCGCCACGACACGGTATAATTTTTTTTGTAAAATAACGATATTTTCTATTTTTTTTCGAATTTTTTAAAATAGTGTTAAAACTGATGCGTTTTTATGAAAATTATTTCTAAATCGTTGGGTATGAATTGCATGAAATTTTTTCCCGTGTGTCGATTTCGCTTAAAAATTACGAATTTTTAAGATTTTTTTTGTGATTTTCGTAAAATAAAGTTTTTGCGAGAAATAATATAAGCATTATTTTTGTAACCTTTTTTCTTCAAAAATTATTGTTGTTTCCAATCAATATGTGAAAACTTGGAATTTTCAATTAAAAATTGAGCCATAAAAAATAATGAAAACTTTTAAAGACATTCTAAAGGCTTTGCGCATGCGCGAGAATCATTATTATTTTTTTCCCCTCTGTTTAACGCTCAGTGGCCATGGTCAAACTTGATGTTGCAATATTTTTTCCGTTATTCATTACTAGATTAACTATGTAATGACAACACTGTATAATCTTTTTTTTTCTGGATAAAACGATAGATTATAGTTTTCTGGACTATACTTTAGCTACCAGTATATAACAATTCATTGGCAAATGAAAATACCACACATACACACAAACCCTTTGTATTATTTTAAGCTCTAAGAAAATAATTATTGTTAAAATAATGAATATCCTTGGTTTTTCGTAATATATTATATCAGAACGTTTTCTTTGTTGCTTTAAATATACATTTTTTTAAGTAAAAAAGAATTGTTTTCTGTAAATCATTAATCGAAATTTTTCAATCGTTACGTATAAGGATTTCTTATAACTATGATAAGTAAACCATCTGAACTAAAAGGATTCATACTTTGCTCTTTTAATATCAGTGATTGAATAAATTAAATACCAAACATCATTTATTTGTCACGATTCGGATTTTTTTTCCAAAATAATAATACTTTTCCTATTTTATGATTTCCTCTAAAATGAATAAATATCGATGCATTTAAATGAAAATGATTTTTAAAAAAGTCATTGATCATTTAGAATCAATGATTAAAAAAATAAAATGCCAAAAACTATATTTCTTTAAAGAATTTTATAGGGAAAAAAAAAACTTTTTTTTTTTTACAAAACAATGTTGTTTTGCATATTTTATGATTTTTTCTCATATGAATCAATATTGTTGAAGTGAGTGGGTGATTTTAAAATTCACCCTGTTTGCCTATTCGAGAATTTTTGGTGACGGACCTCGAAATTTTTAACCATTCTCAAGTGACGAGGACGACACCTGAGCTTTCACCCATCTTTAAGAATTACCACACCACACCAACGCAAGAACAAATTTCAAAAAAGGGAGTTTTTATGACATAGTTAAAGAAATCACTCACATCGCGCGCATACACACACACAAGTACTATCGGCCTGAGGGAAACACGAAATTTCCATGGGGATGAAATTATTCACTCAGGCAAAGGAAAGAATTGGAAAGTGAGTGGGTGATTTTTAAATTCGCACTATTTGCCTATTCAAGGGTTTTTGGTGACGGACCTCAACATTTTCAACCATGCTCAAGTGACGAGGGCGACACCTGAGCATTCACCCATCTTTAAGAATTACCACACCACACCAACGCAAGAACAAATTTCGAAAAAGTGAGTTTTAATGACATAGTTAAAGAAATCACTCACATCGCACGCACACACATACAAGTGCTATCGTCCTGAGGGAAACACAAAATTTCCATGAGGGTGAAGTTATTCACTCGGTAAAAGTCCGTGCAACGCCGGGCTAAGCGGAGAGGAAAGAAACAAAGAAATCAAAGTAATTTCGGAAAATAATATTGGAAGTGCTGAATTTGTGAAGTTGAGTGAATATTAACGTCCCACTGTTCAGCAACACGAGGCCTTTTGGGGACGGTCCACGTAATTTTGAACCATGGTCAAGTGACGCGGACGACACCTGAGCTGGCACCCCCCTCTCCTAACTACCACACCAACGGGAGGACGTTTGAGCTCTCGATTTATTTTACGTGCATCCCACCCCTACACGGTGGGTCTTCAGTGGTACTAGGATCGAGAATTTGTGAAGAGAAGGGAAAATTTTAAGAAACAAAGCCATGACACGCACTCACGGGTCATGCACTCACATCGTACGCGTCAAACCCCACAAAAGTGTTGGCGTTAGAATAAAAGGAGGAAATTAACATGGGGATTAAGTTATACCCTTGGTGTAAGCCTGTGCAACGCCGGGCCATGAAAGCTAGTTAATGAATTAATATTTGAAAAAACTGTATTAACATCATGTGTCATCCACTACTTAAAACAAAACTATTATTTTGTTACCAAATATGCATAAAAATTAAATAATCTTATGGTTATCTAATGGTATAAATGTTAAATTTGTTATTGTATACTAAAATCAATAATTGTATGTGATTTAAAACTTGTACTTTAATCTATATGTATATTCCATTTAAAATATATCATGTCTATTATAATACGCTTTTATCAACGTTGATATATTTCAGAATTTGTACTGAAAAATGACTGGGGAAAAAACAATGCTTAAATTGTTTTGTGAATCCTTTTTTTTCTCCCATTATAACTGTGTTGTAGATATTTGAGGAAAGTAGGATGCTAGCTTTTGCAGTTAATTATCTTTAGAACTTCTACAGCTTCATATTTTAATGTTCAGAAGCTGTTATATACAGTCAACTCATTAATTCGAAGTTGGAGAGACCAATGAGAAACTTTGAATTATCAAGAAGGTCGGAGAAAACTCCCAAAATACACAAAGAGAAACCTCAACACATTTAAATTTGAAATTATGCAAGAAAACAATTGTACATATGTATAAAGTTTTTTAAAGTACATATTATACAGTATAAATAGAATACAGAAGTTATAAGTCCTGTATTAAAATACTTACTGTGCATTATCTATCTTTTTTGATGAAAAAATCTTATCTTTTTTTGGTTTATGGCATTCAATCTAACTTTGTTGATAGATTTTTCTAAAATAAATGAAGCTTGAAAAACGTCCACATCAACATGATTTGAAAGGGAAAAGTTGCGTAGTTTGTTTAGTGACACTTATGCTTCTCTCGGATTTATCGGAGTCGACCCCTTCGAATAGTCTTTACTTTCTGTGTTATTGAGGTTCTTCATACAGCGATGTCTATGTGAACCTACACGTAGTCAAATCTTGTAAAAGGTTGGTTCAGTATTACATTCTATTGTGTATTGTGCATATCAACCAGATTTGGCATGGGGAAGCTCGACCGTTTTAAACTGTTGTGAAGTGTCAAAGGAGTGACGAGTCTCAAAGCCTTGCCCATCATGATCAAAGCCGTTATAATAGGGTTAGTAAAACATTTTGTCATTTGTTTGAGGTTATCCAAAATGCTTTAACGACTTCACACCAATTAAGCTTTAAAATTATGTGAAAAATTGAAGTTTTTTTTTGACATTTGGTGAAGGTGGTGCATTATTGTGCACAATGTAGTTGTCTAAAAATAATAGAATAAGTCTTTTCTGGCTTTTCATATCAGTGTTCAATGCATCCTATCATTCATTAAAGAGTTCGGTGGTCATCCATCTCGTTTAAGCCTCATTTGGTAGAGAACAAACTTATGCCCTTGAAACACCTAGGTTTTGAAGATTTTCCTATGATGAGAGGAGTAATCTTTTCTGAGCTGTTCATGTCTACTGCCAGCAAAATGATTAACCTCTCCTTGCTACTTTTTCCTCCATGACATTTTCTTTGAATATAAATGCTTTTTCTGGCATATACTTTAACCCCTTCTCTGTCGGCGTTGCATCTCATACGTTTGGCAATTTCGTGCCCGTATAGTCGGCATCGCATGCCATGCGACGAAGGAAAAAATTGCATCACTGAAATTGAATTGGTCGCTACGCAGACGCCTCTGTGAATTCTGCGATTATTTTTTGTATTTCCGAATATTTCTAAGAGTTGGCGCAGCTAGTACTACTTTTTTCACAATTTTCCAAGCAAGATTTCCCGCTCGAACCAAAACAGAATCTTTTTGTACTTTCTATAAATTCGCTCTCGCTAGTGTAATTTTTACATGTCAAAATTGCTTTTATGATGGATTCGGAGAGTGAGTCTGAGGACACTGAATTTAATATTTCTAATTCGGAAGATGATAGCTCTGATTTATCAACTGATATTTTTTCTGAGTCTAGTGAACCTGAAGATGATATAAGCTGTGGGTAGAAGAGAAAATAGTGTGTCCTGCTACTCCTCGTTTTGATTTTACAGAAAACCCTGGAATATTGGTAAACTTTAGTGATGATAATTTGATTCAATATTTTGAGTATTTTTTCGATGGTTCTATGTTCCAGCTGATAGTGGAGTAAACTAATGTATATGCTGAACAATGCTTTCATTCCCAGAAATCTAAAATGCATTCAAAGCAGCGGGAATGGCGTGCAACTTGTAAGGAAGAGGTCAGAATTTTATTGTGTATTTGGATCATGCAGGGCATAGTAAAAAAGCCAGTTGCACAGTGGTATTGGTCAAATGATGAAAAATTGTTTACCCCTTTCTTCCGAAATATTTTTTACATAATTTTAATAGTTTTTTTATGTACATATTTTTTTTGTGTTACTTTTATTTCTCAAATATTAACCTCAAAGCAATAACATAAATAAATATAGTATCAGAGTGTATTTTCTTAAGCCTAAATCTTGATGCATTGCAGTGAAAACTGGAGATCAGTAGACGAGATATAATATATTGGACCACCCGTGAGTCTAGAAAAAACTGCTTTCTGAAGAAGAAAAATGGCATTTTTAAATTTAGACTAGAGTACATATTAAATTTCTGCAATAAAAAAAAATGTATTTTTTTTGGCCGGAAATTCGAAAAAAAATCCGACAGAGAAGGGGTTAAAAGGAATCCGGTTTCATCTATGTTAAAAATGTTATATGGATCATATAAACAAAATTAAATTATAAAATCTGAGTTCTGCCACTTAGTACAAACATTAATGTCGACACTTGAGCTTTCCCGTGCATTTTTTTTTTTGAAAATTATCCCATCCCATTCCTTTTCTTAAAATTTGTAAGCAATTCCTCGCTAGCCAAAAACTAGACTCCTAATTCTTTGGTAAATGCTTAGTCCAGGGGTCAGCAACCTTTTAAAAAACAACCTGTGCCAAACCAAGCTACCAATATTATTCAGCATGCCACAGTCTAGGAGATTTTGAAACTATTAGTCCTGCGATAATGCATTCAGAGTTGGAGAATAGAAATCAGTAATATGAATTCATAGTTTTATTTTATATATTAATTTTGCATCCTTAGATATTTCTTAACATAAAAATAAACAGCATAAAATAAAATTTTCTTAAAAAGAATTTTAAAAATTACAAATTTATTTGAAAATATATAAAGTTTCCAATCATTATAGTTGAATAAAAAGAAAAGAAAAATTTTAATGAGAACCTAGTGCTTGCACCGCTTTATATATTTCCACATCACTAAATCAGGCATGTAAATGTGACTTTCAATTACATAATTCTGAGCATTCAGTTGTCAAACAATTTCTTTGCGGATTCGAAATATTTTTCATTTGAGGAAAGTGTTTTACTCAGATGTGTAGAAACAAATGTGAAAACCAGAATGAGATTTTCTCTCTTCAATTAAATCTCTAACGATGACATTCAATAATTTGCAAAATGGCTGTAAATTTATCTTAAGTTATTGTAATTCTTTAAATGTTCATAATTCTGAAGATGTTTGTCTAATAATGTCCGTAACAAATTTATCAACTTCCATACACTCAAAAACTGACAAATTTACAGAATAGTGCATATTGCCACTGAGAATTGTAACGTTTCATAGGTTGCCGACCCCTGCTTTAGCCTTTTCCTTCAATAAAAAGCCACTCACCAGGATATTCCACCCTCAACACTGTCTCTTCCATTTAACTAAATGTTGAAGATGGAGAATTAGCTTCACTAATGCGTTTTTTCACTCTGCTGGAAGAGGTTTTGCTTTTCAGGAATTGTTGGGCATTGCTACTTTTTAAGAGAAGACATGATGTTCTCGATTCATGTGATAAGGTGACACTGAGGTGGGATGTGTAGTAGTGCAACAAGATTCATTGAAATTAACAGGTAGCGAATGCAAATCACAACTTTAATAGGACATTTTTAATTACAAATTTAGAATCTAAAATGAACACACACACACGAGGTATATTCAGTTTCACACTCAGTTACTGGTTATACTTAATGGTATCAATGTTGGGTAGGTTCTTCTCGCCTAATCAGTCCACCACAATTCAACCAGTTTTTTTTTCTTCGCTTTCCTCTGTTGCTCTAATTTTACTTCCACTTCACCTCTCAAACAGGACTCTTTTAACGTCCTTCCAAATCTCTTCCATTCTTGATTGGAAATAAAATCGTTTTGCACCCAGCTCCCTCAGACACTGCCCTCAACACCATTGGTTTTTCATGGCAGGGTTCAGCCCAGCCCATGCCCTATTTGGTGTGACATGCAAGTCACACAGATGAGCCTTAAATCTGTCATTCTGACTCAAAATGCTCAATAATATGCATCTCTTTGCACTAGCAAACCATCCTTCCTGGACACATGTGTAGCAAGGCTATGTGTTAAATGAAATATATGGACGGCAGACAACAGGTGTGGCCAGAATTGTCCATTTGAAAAAGGAAAGCAATAAAAATGTCTTCGCCTGAGAAATCGGGAAAACAGTTAGAAAAGGTAGCATATAAATGGTCATCAAAAGGGCTACATTACAGGGGAAATTCGCAGGGACTATACAACACAAAACTTGTACAGTCCTATAACAAACAGGTTGAAGCTTATCTGAAAGTGAGTGTTCGAATTGTTGAGAGTTTTATAAAGTACTTTGAATTATAGCATGTTGTAATTTGGCCAGCCACTGATTTTACTTCAAAATAATGAGTGTACCAAAACGTATTGTTTTAGCTTGAAATATCAAAAGTTTTTCTAAGGGCTGAGCATACTCTTTGAATTAACGAGAGGTTCATATTATTGAAGGTTAGAATTAGCGAGACTTGACTGTATATATCAGTGATTCCCAAAGTGGTCTATATAGACCCCCAGGGGTATGACGACCTGCAAGGGGTCCACGCCAGTGAAAAAATAATTTGGGGTTCCTTGAGGTCTAAATGGGGGTCTATAATAGTGGCTCTCATTAAACCAGATCGTGACTTAAATCTTTAAAAAAATATTGATTTAGTCGAAACCAGATTTTACCAATTTAACTGATTTATTTACTTCACTTAGTGAGGCTAATTTGTGGTTACTATGTGACAGCATAAGTTTTATTAAGACAAGGACATTTATTACCTGAATTTAAAGAAGTATAATATTGGACGTCCTGAATTTTCTCAATTTGTCACAGACAATCTGTCAGTACATTTTAACCTACGCTTAATATTTAAAAGCCTTTTACTCATATTTTGAAACTAGGTTTTGAAATTTCTTTTTTTTATAGTTATAAATGACAGTAGACAATAAAATCATATAGTCATATTAAATAGGAACATTATACACTGCTGGCCACCGTAAATGCAACACCCTGAAGGAAGCACGCAAATAACATGAAATTTACAACATGCATTAGCGGAGGTGAGATATGCAAATGATTAAAATTTCAGCGCAAGCACACATCACGCATGCCTGTGGCGCCACCTCAAAGCACTATTTAAGGCTTGGAGATTTCGACGATTTCAAGTTCGGCAATTGTATTTTTCTTGGGGTTTTTTCAAAAAACGATCAGTTATATCTCGTAGAAAACAGCAATCAGCTTTTGATCAAGTATCCAAGTTCGACAGAGGAAGGATAGTGGCCTGCCGAGATTGTGGATTATCTTTCAGGGAAATCGGTAGTTGTGTTGGACGAAACCAAACAACTGTAATGCGGATATGTGACCGTTGGATGCAGGAGAGTACGACGGACCGTGGTCGATCGCATCCACCTCAGTGCACCACTTCACGTAAGGACAGGCAAATTGTGCGCATGGCAGTGACGGATCTTTCAGTCACATCACGAACCATAGCACAGCACATTGAATCTGTAACACATCATTCAGTGTCTGCACGTACCATTCAACGCCATTTACAGCAGAGTGGTCTGTTCGCAAGACTTCCATTGCTTGGTCTACCCTTGACGCAGAACCACAGACGTCTCCGCCGCCAATGGTACGATGAAAGAAGGACGTGGGCGGCAGAATGGAATAAAGCTGTCTTTACTGACGAGTCACGCATCTGTCTGCAACACCACGATGGTCGGATTCGAGTCTGGAGACACCGTGGAGAGAGAATGCTGAACAGCTGCGTTATGCACCGCCACACTGGTCCTGCACCGGGTATTATGGTATGGGGTGGTATTGGATATCACTCTCGCTCTCCTCTAGTACGTATTACCGGTACATTAAACAGCCAACGCTACATCTCCTAGGTGTTGGAGCCAGTTGTCCTTCCTTACCTTCAGAGCTTGGCCACAACCATATTTCAACAGAATAATATGCGACCACACGTGGCATGCATTGTCCAAAGGTTCTTTGTTAATCACCAGATTGAATTGCTTCCGTTGCCGGCTCGCTTACCGGATCTTTCGTCGATAGAAAATATGTGGTCCATGGTTGCTCAACGATTGACCCAGATTACACCCCCAGCTGCCACACCAGATTAACTTTGGCAATGTGGGGAAGCTGCGTGGTCTACTGTACCCCAAGAACACATCCAAAGTCACTTTGAATAAATGCTGAGGTGTGTGGCAGCGGTGATCTCCAACAATGGCGGCTATTCTGGCAGGAACCACACTTCACAGAAGTCTATAAATTTAATCATTTGATTCTTGGTCAACAAGTTATCTCCAAATAAATTTTTTTGTGCTATCTCTTGTCTTTTTGGCGTTGCATTTACGGTGGCCAGCAGTGTATATTACAATAGGAACTAATCAGAATAAGCCTTAACGATCTTAAAATAAAGTTTAGAAACGGATGTCAGCAATTTCGACTTTAAAAGGACATTCCTGTTATTTGTTGTGAATAATGGAATATTGTGAGAAAGTTTTTAATTGCTTTTCCTTGTAAGAGGGAGTTTCAGTGAGTTTGTCAATCTAAAACAAAAAAAGGAGGTGTAACAAAGGGAATTTAGAGTTAAACCTGACTAGATTGATATTAAATATTGAAAATTTGTTATTGAAGTTCCAGATTCATCCCTCTCATTAAAAACATTTGTTTGTTTAGTTATTTTATGCAACAATTGTTTTATATGTTGAATTTATTTATTTTGATCTTTTAATTTAATTCATTACCATGCACTTCTTAAGTCTTAATCGCTATATTCAACTACAGTTGGAACTTTAATTCTTTTAAACTAAGTAGTATTGCCAGCTGTCAAAAAGACGTTTACGTTGATAAATTTGCAAAATTTCCATATTAGGTAAGCAGGGGTCTACCCAAAACCGAAAAACATGGCAAGGGGTCTATGAGACAAAAAAGTTTGGGAACCTCTGGTATATATAGTAGTTAAGGTTTAAAAAAAACTGCTGGAGTAAAATTTTAATTTCTAAATGGAATATTGCTTGAATTATGAGTGAGTTGCATAAAAACTTCGTTGCATAAATTTAGTGTGTTCCTGAAATGAGAGGAATCTAAATGTAAAAGTTCTATTGTTTCTTGTGATTGTATTTAATTCAAATTTTCCTACTGTTATTTTTTGTCATTTTTAAAAATTTTTATATGTTAACTTTTAAGACAGTTTTATAAAATTTATAATTTTGATTTTTCATGTTGAGAAATCTAGTAAAGAAGTAAACAATCAGAACTTCGAAATAAAGATTACATTTTAAAATTATATCAATGACATCAGTTCCACTCTAGTGTAGCAGTAATGAAAACTGCAAAAGTTAAGTTTTTTGGCAAATGCATAAAAGGAATCATCCCTTTATACTGGAATTTGTTTAAAATATTTTCTTGTTTGAAAGGACGACAGATTTGAAAGAATTCAGCCTGTAATATGTGGTCAACACTGGAATCATTGAATGCTCCCATATGAAGTAATTTAGTCTCTGTCCAACAGATTTTGCATATTTAAAACACATTTTAAGATTGTGCATATAAGTAAATGTGTATTTGTATGGGATTGTTTTAGAGTACTTTTTGTAACAATTGAAGTAGAAATTTTGTTAAAAAAGTTTGTGGGGTAATATTGCCTTTTTAAATGTTTGAAGAAAATAACTTCCCTTACTTTTAGAATGGACGTACATTGGTTTATGATTTTAGATTATTTCAAATATTTTCTTAAATTTGCACCATATTAGAAGCTAAATTTTAATTTTGTATATTAATATTTTTGAATTATCTTGTTTTAAATCTTACTATGGATAATAATTTGACTTATTTCATAAACCATTATATAATTTTAGCTTTATCCCCTATGGCTGGACAAACATATAATCCAACACCAAGGAGCAGTTCTGTGAAGCTGAGCACTATGCAAATACGGTTAGTAATTTATTCTCAATCTGTTTTTTGTTTTAAGATCCATTTGTTCTTTAAAGTATTGTCTAATTCTTTTTTAATAATTCAAAGATGCAAGTTTGGGCAATTGGGTCCTGGTAAAAGTCAATTCAGTTCTCCTCATGGTTTTTGTCTTGGTCTTGAAGAAGAAATAATTGTTGCTGACACCAACAATCATCGAATTCAAGTATTTGAAAAAACAGGAGATTTTAAATACCAATTTGGAGTAGCTGGCAAAGAAGAAGGGCAACTATGGTATCCCAGAAAAGTAATTTCTTTTTTTTTCTTGTCATTTTGCTATATTGTATTGTAATGAGAATATGTGATGAACACATCTGTGTGTGCTTTGATTTTTACTACTACACATGCTAATCATCTTTAATTTACTTAAAGATTCAGATTAAATATGAAAAATACACTGGTGTTCTAAATTAAGAGAATTTGCATAAATCGTCGAATTTCATTAAAAGATTTGAAGGAAATGTAAAAACATTTCTTTGAAACAAAGATACAAATCTTGTGTGTGGTATGTGTGAAGTGATTCTACCATCTAGAATAAACTATCACTGTTTAGTTACAAATAACTATTTTATAACTACCTCACACCTTTAACATAACTAAAGTACCTCATAATCTCAAATTACTTCATATGCTGCTCTCTCACCCCCCCCCCTGTCATACACAACTTCCCTGCATAACCGGTATACAACTGCACAACACTGCTGTTGAATCAACACCATCTGCTTATGTAACATATGTGAAGGCCGAGCTAGTGAAGTAACAGGTTAAAATAAAATTCCAACTGTAAAAATAAGTAACACCCAACATTTAGATTGAAAGAACTGGTGAATTGTGGGTAGGCTGGAAGCAGGGCAGTCTCAAATCCAGATTTGTAGAGGATTCAATTTAACGCCCAGCATTTTGTTTAGCTTATGGAAAGTTTCTGAATAATGGATCAGTCAAGAGAAAGCCTGGGCAAGGTTGTCCACACAAGAGTCGCAATGACCAGTAATAATCCATTTGTTCATTATACTGAAGCCTAACAGGGATGCTACAGCTTTTCGCCTCTTTCCTGATTTATATATGGCCATAGGAACCAGAGTTTTAAAGATAACTATTTCTAGAAGACTTCATGAAAAAGGGCTGTTTGCATCCCACTCAGTTCTGCAAACTGGAGAAACTGTTTAAAAGGATGCAGAGATTATAGCATGGTTCTATGGGCGACCATTCTCATCACTGAGTCCTGGTTCAACCTAACGTGGTTGTTGCTATATTTTCAAATGGAGGGAATTGAAGCAACTTCAAGGTTTGCATTTTATTACGATGTTTTCAAAATTTCATAAACACATTTCATCAGTATTTGGTATTTGTCTCTTCTTATTTCCAAGCAAGAGGAAAGTATTAAATGGAACAGATTCTAAACAGCCAGTATGTTTACAAAGAGAAGAGTGGGTGTGATTTTAATGCTGTTATGGACACTGGTTGCATTGTGCAAACAGTATATATAAAAGCTAAAAAGAATGTTTTATACTAGGTTTTTCAGAAATAATGACTTATTAGAGAGAGAACTGTAAATATAGTATCATTTGAAGTATCTAAAATTTTTAGAATATTTTATTGAAAATATTTAAGGTAATGGACTCGCACATCATTTAGATCGGTTTGAAAGATAATAACTGTGTGATGCTGCCATGTGTTGTTCGTTTATAGAACAGATTTTATTTTAAGGGTTTTTAAGCAGGAGGTTGCATACAATTTTCTAGGTATTTTTTTAAAATTGTGCTTTTGCTTTGCAACCAGTGCCTCTGAAACAGTTAATTGTATTTAACATGCTTGTTAACAAGTGTAAACTTTCATTTGTTATAAAATATCCTTAGATGTTCAGGTATTTCCTATTTTCTGCAAGTGTGTATGTTGAAAACAATCGAATGTAACAAATCTGCAATATTCTTCTGTTAAAGTAAATTTTCATATGAATATATACCTGTTGACCCTTTCACAATGAGTTGTCATTATGCACCAATCTTGGAGTACTCTTATCGGACGATGGATCTCCGCAGGGATGGTGCACTGCTAAGACTTGATTGAAGACTAGGTATTTCACGTCACTAAACCTAATTTTTGAGAAAAAAACATGTAAAATCAATATATCTAGGTCAATTTCTATGATTATTTGTGAAATAACTACAAATAATGTAATCATAAACCCAAATTGACTGTTTGAAAATATTTTCAATAACCTATTAACTGCTGTTGGCGAAAAAGTTTGTCTTGCTCGACTGGAGCATTGAGTGCTGTGGAAGTATGTCTTTCTGAAATAAGATTTTCTTTGCATTACTATCACTATATTATTCCAATGGCTTAAATGCAATAAAATGACGTCAGTTTTTCGGAAGGATTTGCTTTGTGCCTTATCTCTCCCCCCCCCCCCAATATACTACATATTGGGGGTGGGGGTGAAAAACTGTGGCACTGGACACTGAATTAATTAACTTTTAAATCAGCAGTTAAAATATTTTTAAGTTAAAATTTTTACGTTAAACATCTAAATGGATATGTTGTAAATATCATACATACAAATTCAGAAAGGGGACAGAGTTTGGTTGTGTTTATCCTTTCTTTAGAGACTAGATTCCACTCAGTGTGGTTCACAAGGGTAAAATGTCTGAAAACTTTTCTTTGACTTAGTGTTTTCACTTTCATTAATATTTAGTCGAGGAAAATGTCCTCCAGAATTCCTTAGCCATCGCTACACTAGCTCAAGCAAACATCCGTCTACTAAGGAAAACAAAAATTGAATGAAAACAGGAATCTGTAATACCCAAATGAACTGTTTAAATCTCCAAAGAATTTAAAAGATAAAGATAGAACAACCTTATTTTGTAGCTGAAATTGTCTGATGTTTTACATCACAGGCAGCTACAGCAGTGTATTAGCAGAGTTTAGTTTACTCTACATCTCCTGCTTCCAAATCTAAACGAAATGCCAGAATTGGAAAGAAGTTTACAGACACTTCAAAAACCTAGATGTTCCATTATATTAAATTTAGTGGACATGTACTCTTATCTTTTGGTTTAAATAATTCTAATTAAATGTGTATGTTCAAGAAAACAAATATGTTACATCAGTCTCTGTTTTCCGTTCATCAGTGCATAGTCGCGAAAAGCTTTAGTATCTATAAAAGATACTGTTTTAATAAAATAGAACTGAATCTCAAGTCTATCAAGGATTTATATTTAAATAATAGGAATTTACTATTTTCTGCAGAGTTTTATGGAGAATTTAATACCCCTTTGAAAGTTTAATCATTGATAGCTGTCAATTGATATATACTAAACTACATGAAATGTTAAAGAATGTTAATAAAGTATGTGCATTTTTTTGCTCTAGACTGTTTGTGGTTTTATCCCTCCTCAAAATTATTACATTTTTAGTAGTGAAAACTCAATATTTAACCAGTCTATGTGTGTATACTGTCCTAATAAGACATCTTTAAATGCTAAAAGTTGGTGTGAATATTTGAGAGTGGAGTCTAGACCATGGTTCAAAATTGCAATGTCCTTTTCTGTCTCTTTGTGTTGCTTCTAAATGTGGTGTTAATACAAATAGTTTAATATTAAAAGCAGTATTATTTCATACAATCTATACATGAGTTACAGCATAGGATCCCAACCTTTTTTGAACTGACGCCCCCTTTTCTAGTATATTTCGATACCGCCCCCTTTTCTAGTGGATATTTCTTGATACCGCCCCCTCCCACTCTAGAGAAATAAGAGCGTACAAAATACATAGTGAAAACAAAGTTTAAGTTCTAAAAAATATCCTATTACTAAAAGGTTATATTTTTTTAATTTCACTTTTTTTCTAAAGCCCCAATTTTTTTACTTGCGAATCTGTAATATCTATTGCCACAAATATATTTAAATGTGTTATCTTATATATTTTAATCATAGATAGGATATTGTTGGAATTGAGATGCTACTGAATTTCTTCTTTTAAAAGAGTGGAATAAAAGTTTTAGCTTGCCTGTTTTGATGATACGAAGTAATTCATAATTAACTACTGCTTTTTTTCAAAATAAATATAAATTGACAGTTTCAGCCATTAAAGAATCACGTTAATTCCTGGTCAACAAATTTAATTGTTTCTTGGATGATATACGTGATGAAATGCAGTGGACAAAAGATGTTTCCTACTGCTCACAAAGATAACACGTGCACTACAGAAATTGAAGTGCACTATATCATTCAATTTAATGTAGGTCTGAGTGTAAAGTAATCTTTTAAGTTTTTCATCCTCTTCCTGAACTACCGAAATATGTGAATTTTCGTGCATGTGATATAGAAATGATTTAAATACATACAATTAACATAAGGTAAACAGTATTAAAATTTAGTTTTGTTAATACATAATCAGCGTGTTTTTTAAGTCTTTTTTTTTTTTTGGTTAATCTGCCCAATCCCCTTCGTGCCATCTCAACGGCCCTAATTTTCTCTAGGTCTTGTACCGCCCTCCTGAAAGCCTCAAACGCCCACAAGGGGGTGTTATCGCCCACGTTGAGAATCTGTGAGTTAGAGCAATGAAGCTATTTTCTAAAGTGTTAGTATAAAATAATAACCAAAAAAGTAATTTTATTTTGAAATATTTTCTGTTTGGTATGCTCATTTGTGATATTTTTATTTTGCTCCTGTTATGTTGGACTTTACATTGGGCATCTGTTGTGCTAAATACCAAAACCGAGAAATTTTGCTCTTGAATTTTTTTGAGTGTTTTTTTTTTGTTTGTTAGGGATTGCATTTCCGGGATACCGAATGCTGGTATTTTGAGCCCTTTGTACAATTTTGTAATATCAGTATTCACATGCTTAAATACTAGTCTTTGAGTATTTACTAGAAATTTGTTGAATTGTATCCACTATATGTTCAGGGATCGCCAATCTAGCAAAATATGTACATTTTTGTTTTTATGTCTCCCTAACGGGCGAAACTAGACTGTGAATATAAAGTTGCATCATACAATCTAGAGAAATTATAAAATATGTGAATTATCAAAGGAGGAGGGCCAAAACTATTCTATTACAGTTCAGAGCAATACCACACATGCGTAGGATTTGTAGTCTGATATTCGTATGTGTGAAAACAAGGTTGCAATTGTGAAAAGACATAATATTTTGATATTCTGTAAATTGGGGAGTTTGTTCTCATTGTTTTTGCTTATCATGCTTGTATTTACATATCATAATTTAAAAATGAAAAACAAAAGAGACCAACCAATTCAAATTTGATCGAGTTTATTGTAAATTTTCTGAATTTTTTACCCACAAACCTTATCTACATTCACAAGAATTGGGTACAGTTATCGAAGATTATGACACTAATGTCGATAGGGAAATATTCTCTTAAACAATAATTAGAATTAGCGATAACTAAAAAAATTTCAACAAACCAAATTACACTACCGAAATCAGCTATATCCAAAACCATGTGATGAGAAAACGAGTTGTTTGAAGACGAGAGATTTAGAGGTAAATACTTGGAAAAAGTATGACAGTACCACCAACTTGTGTAGTTGCTGAAAGAGTGTTTTCGACAGATGGTAACTTTTGCACATAGTTATGTTCCAGGCTTAATAACAGTATAATTAGTGCATTGTTTTTTAAGATCACATTTCAAAAATTTGTAATAGTACCACTGACTCAATAGTGATATTTACATTTTTTTGTAATTTAAATAAGATATTCCTTTACTTTGATTCTTTTTATACTGTTATAATTTAAAAATTGCAAATTAATATTTGTGATATTTACACTGTAATAAAACTAGCAAATAAAACAAACACCTATATTTTCTTTCTCTCCCTGAAACTTCTACTACCGGTGTCCCGGTATTAAGATCTAAAAAATATCAAATGCTGGTATTGAACTTTTGGTCCGATATTGCAATCCCTAGTCTTGTGTAAATACAGTGAGTAATGTTTTAAAGCAATAAAAATATTTTATCTTGTTTTAACATTATAGATTTTTGTATCTGCAATTTATTGCTCATGTGGCAGAGTGGATATTGTCAGGAACTTGGAGCTGATATTGCTGAGTTGCATGGTTGAAACTTAGTGCCATTGCAGACCAACCATGTAGAGGAGTTGATTTGCATTAAATTTGTTGTGTGTGAGATTTTAAGTCCTCGCATTGGCATGGTGTATAAATTTGGAGAGGGGGTATCCAGTTCAGTGTCGTCCTCGTCTATTGGCTGTGTTTCAAACTTAAGAGTCGCCAATGGCCCTCATGTTCCTTCACAGTGCAATGTAAATTCAAATCAGATCAAGTTGATACTACAATAAGCAGATTGATTCGAATCTAAGCCACACTCCGAATTCTCAACACGTTTTTGTAAAAAAAAATTTTAATGAGAACTAATAAGAAATGGATAGTTAATTTACTTTACCAATATTAAAATTTTTAAATACATCAAGCTTTAATTGCTCTAACCGTCAGTATGATGCTTTGTTTTTTTTACCCATCCAATGAATTTTCCCCATTTCAATTCTAAACTTTACCCAATTTTCCGTAGCATTTAAATTGGAAAAGATAATCTTGGATATGAATAAATGCAGTAACTCTGTTACAGTGGTGTTACTTTTCCAGGTATTTCAATTCTTAAAACGAAGTTTTATGTAGAAAAAAAGTAAATAGTACCTCCATGATTTTTCTTGTAAAATTTGCACTTGCCAAATATTATTACATTATAAATGCAAATTTTAAAATAATATACCTGGAATTTTCTTAAGTTTGTAAACATAACCTAAGTGTGCCACCAAGGACCTGTAATGGCTGATGAACTGTTAATATGTCAAAGTTCATGGTAGTTTGGAAATTTGGGGAGCAGGGTACCTATTTGGGTTTCTTTTACTTGTTGCTTGCCTGTTGCTCAAAATTGAGGCTCATCACTAATTAGTCTTGGTATTGCTTTTCAATGCAATATTAAACACTGTATTAATTATAAAGTTAAATATTTCTTTAGATTTATAGAAGTGTGTATATATATATATATATATATATGCATACATTTTACATTAATTATATATTACTATTTAAAATCTTATTTTTTTAGGTTGCTGTTATTCGAAGTTCTGGTAAGTTTGTTGTGTGTGATCGAGGCAGTGAAAGATCTAGAATGCAGATTTTTACGAAAACTGGTCACTTTTTGAAGAAGATTGCTATACGCTACATAGATATTGTAGCTGGATTAGCAATAACTAGTGAAGGCACCATTGTTGCTGTGGATAGTGTTGCTCCTACAGTATTTATTATATCTGAAGCTGGAGATCTTTTACATTGGTTTGATTGTAGTGAATATATGAGAGAGCCATCTGACATAGCTGTTTGTGCTAAAGAATTTTACATATGTGATTTTAAAGGTCATTGTGTTATAGTATTTTCAGAAAAAGGAAACTTTCTAAGAAGAATTGGCTGTGAAAATGTCACTAATTTTCCAAATGGAATTGATATTAGTGATGCAGGCGATGTTTTGGTTGGAGATAGTCATGGGAATCGCTTTCATATTGTTGTGTTTTCAAGGCAAGGTACTTTGTTATCAGAATTCGAGTGTCCTTATGTTAAAGTTAGTAGATGTTGTGGGCTTAAGATAACATCCGAAGGTTATGTGGTTACATTAGCCAAAAATAATCATCATGTTTTAGTTTTAAATACATTATACATTATGTAAAAATTGTGGCCTCTTCCATATATAGACTACCTTTAGCTGTTGCTTAGGTAGTATTACTTATTAAGAGCATTTAGACTCCTTTTCTTTTAAGACCAGATTGTAGTTACTGGATCATAGGATTTATAAAAGCCATATCTTAACTGTCAAATATGCCAATCGCATTGATATTTAGATATATTTAGATCATAAGGTTGCTATGTAATAGATGATCTCATAAAATGTTAAGTATAGCATTTTGTAGTTAATTCTGTTTAGGAATTACCCATAGCAGCTACATATGAGTGGACTGAGCTGCCTTTTGTACCAGTCTACAACCTTAGATAAAAGTATATACATCATGTAGTCCTTTTAGTGTAGCGTTGTTTTACACTTCGTCGTAGCAGAGTGAGTTGAGAGAATTATATTTACACACATCTGTGAAGTAGCCTGTGATATATATACATATACATATAACACCTAAAATTTACAACACAATTGCTCACAATATTCATTTAAAATTCACCTTTTAACATTTTTCAGATTGTTGTTTGAAGATAAAACAAAGTTATTTTGTAGAATGACAATCTTGGCATTGTGTCTTCTGTGTTGATGTATCTACTTAGTGTTCATAACTATCAATATTTGTACTTAAATTTGGAATTCTGCTTTGAATTTTAACATGCATAGTTTTTTGCCATTTAGTTTTACTTTTTCTTTTCATTTTATCATTTTGTAGAAACATCAATCTTCCAAAATCGGAAATGAATCCTTTTTATTATAGTTATATTATATTAATACTTTATCGGATATTTTGTAATTAACTTTGTATGACTGCTGAACCAAAACAAATGGTAGCAGTAGATATCT
Organism: Trichonephila clavata; assembly: GCA_019973975.1. Classification (NCBI taxonomy): domain Eukaryota; kingdom Metazoa; phylum Arthropoda; class Arachnida; order Araneae; family Nephilidae; genus Trichonephila; species Trichonephila clavata. The sequence goes on from BMAO01021825.1 coordinate 80,210, forward strand.
TTTATTAATTTTAAGATTATATTTTTTGTATTATCATCCTAGTCTTTGTGGAATGTTTAATGCTGCGGCATTTAATAGCGTTTTTTCTTTTATGTTTGTTAAAGCTGACAGCACTGTAATGAGTGCCAATTCTGTCTGCTTTGTGAATTTGCTGTAATTTTCAGATTTTATATCGGAATAATGAGATTTTGGCTGCAGCAATAATATATACTATCTTAAAATTGGAATGATCTGTAGTGTTTGCTTACTGAAAATAAATTCTGAAGTGCTGCTTCATTAGGCATTCCTGTGTGAAAGAGATATAGACTCAATGTATTCTGAACAAACTTCTATGCACAATTTGTAAGGCAAGCATTGAAAAATGTTTGTGTGCATTCTGTTGTATTTAGCTGGTCTGTCCCAAGTTATTGGTACTGTTCCAAGCTTGCATAACAAAATGCTTGTGTAATTGTTTATTATTATATGAGCAATGGGTGTTTATTTTTTGTGTTATTTTGAAAACCATTTTCATATACAATTGTATTTAATATTTACGTTACTTTTTCTTTATTTAATCTTTTGATTTTCAGGTGTGACCAGGTTTATGTCTCATCGAATTTTAAAGTTGTTTTATATGCTGTTAGTGTTTTTCTTTTATTTAGTGTGGAGAAATTAACTTCACCCAAATGTATTTATACAGATAAGTGTTCGATATATATTAGCAATAGGCTCAATCAATACTTACTTGGCATAGGGAAAACATTTTTTTCACTCCTCTATTCCTGAGTGTTTTACTTTTATATTTTCACCCTTATGACATTCCACTATAATAACCTTTTCAAAGCTTATAGTGCTTGCTAGTCTAGTCACATAGCTGATAACTTTTAAATGAAGCAAAAGTAGGGCATAGTTCGGATTGCCACCAATTTCCATTTTTTTTAAAAAAGTTTTTTGATGTGTTATGTTTATTTAAAGCTATGTGATGTTTTTACTGTGGAAATGTAACTAATCTATGCAACTAACTGTGCAGGTAATTTAATTTATACAGAAACTTCTGGATGAAATTTTTTTATGACATTAGGTATAGTAATTGAAATTGAGTTGCAAAGTACCTCATACAGTTACCAGTAATGTTGACCAGAGTCAATTTTTATTATTTTTTTACATACCTTACCACTTACTGGATAATTCCCCCTTCCTTTTTTTTTTTCTTTTTGAGCTTCAAGATTCTGGAGCTTTTTAGCTAATTTATATGCAAATGTGATAACTCTATCCAGAAATGCTCTGAAAGATAGTCTTTTAATTTAAGATGTATATATAAATTTATATGAGCACAGATTTATTACTCAGAGCTTAAATTCTGGTTAAAATATAAATTTAAAAAAATCTCAATTTAATTTATTTACAATTAAGTTTTTTATGTGTTTTTAATTGTTTTGTATTGCAATTACAAAGTTTTTAATTTAATGAATTTCTGAATGATTGTTATTAATATTTTTGAAAATTTAGAGCTATACTTGTAGTACAAGATGAGGATTAAATGCATTGTATATCTAACCCTCGTTTTGTATGTTTCGATGAATTTTTATTACAGATCTAAATATTTAATGTGCACATGTTGATTTCTTGGTTGTTAGTATCGCATAACTTTTATTATGCAATTATAAGCATGTTGGTTAATGCGCAACATTAATGAATTATATGTGTTTATTGCATGAAAAAGTATTTGAGGAAGAGTTATACTGATGCTCATTCTTTTTAAATCGCTTGTACAAGTTTTTGTTATAAATATAGTATGTTTTAAAGTAGTGTATATTGTAGCTGTGCAAATTATTCAATTTTTATCTGAAGTTACAATCAATTTATACTTGTTAGCTATATTTTTTTTAGAGCTTTACTACTTTATCATACAGAGTAAATGTAAGATAAAAAAAACATTTGTAATCTTAAGTTTGTAATCGCTTAAAAAACAATTTTATAAAAATTAATATTCATACAGTAGAACTTCTGTCAAATCCTGAATTAAGAAAAATTGCCGAAAAACACAATTGCATTTTTTAAGCAATAATTGTAGCATCTCACAAGATTATTAGCTTCAGGATTATAAACATAATTGGAATTCTGTATATATAGTATTAATTAGTAGCGGGTTTTAGTCCTGTGAAAAAAATAGAGGTTCTACTGTGCACTCATAACTGAGCATGGAAAATACTCAGTTGTAAATGGGATACAATCTTTACCTATAGATACATGCAAATTGATTGCTGGGATCTTAAATGTGGTAAATACGTAAGGTTTGTACCCAACTAAGTATGTTTGTTTCATATAAATGAGTTTATATAGTATTACGTTGTAAATTGTGAATGTGTATTTGCTGCCGTAAATGTTAAACAAAGTTGCAATCAATCATACTATAATTATATTTTTTTATTTGAAACTCTACTCCAATGTCATATATAAAATGTAATATAAGTTCTTTACATTTATATATTTAAAAGAAATTTTTATAAGATGTCTAATACTGTAGTTGTCTTAAAATACTATGCAATAACTTATAAAGCTAAGCAATAAAATATAAAGCTATGCAAAATGGTGATCTAAAGCTATGCAAAGCCATTCATCGTGATATAAAGCTATGCAACCTGGCTATTTGAAGCCACTCAACATCGTGATAAAATGCAATGCAATAAAACTGTTCAACAAGGTGAAAAAACTGCAATTAGATGACTTTGCACCAAGATGATAAAGCATTGTTGAAAGGTTTACCATGCAAAAAGATGCAAATAAACTGTGCTACAAGAAATAGTAATTAGATGCAATTGTTGAGTTGATATTTCATGTTTATATCTTATTTAAAAATATTGAGGGTTTTTCCCTTTTCCAATTCCTAGTCTATTAAATGAAGATTATTTTGTAGGTGGCCAACCTTTTCTATGGACCATTGTATATTTGCTTTTACATTAACTTAGCTCATGATCTGATGAATGTAATTTTATTTACAATTTTGATTTCTATTCTTGTTCCTACTTGAACATCTCCCGAGATTGTCATTTTTCTTGTAAAGTATATGAATTCTCATAAAATATTCCCTTGTCATGTATCAAAAGTTTCCTATTTTGTTAATGAATTTCTCAATTATTATAAAACATATATTTAAAAGCACCAAATAACTTGTTGGACCCCTCTTCTAAAGGCCTTTTTGTACTGAAATGTTTTAAAATAATTCTTTAAAAATGCAGTATTTGCTACCTCTTGTTAAAGTTCAGAACTATATTATAGCCAGTTTACATTATATCATGACCAGAGATATATCTATATATACATATAATTTTTATGCCTATTATATAGAATTTCTGACTCTAGAGTTGTCTTTCATTAGATTACCTGAATACTAGTCTGGAGGCTTAAATGTGTACAATTTAAAAAGTTATTGTAAAAAACATTGTAGAGGGCACTATAATGCCATAACTTTTTTTTACTCTGTAATGCTGTAGTTAGCTAGAGTAGGGTAGTGTTCCAAGATGTAGTTTGGTTATAAGCAAAGAAATACATATAAAAAAAATTTCCTTCCTAGATAGTAAACATTTGTTTACATGTGGATCGAGGTCATGGTATATTTGATCTCTATATATTATGCTTACAACTTGCAACACTATCTTATTTATTCTAGCTACTGTAGCTATACATTGTATTTTTTTTATCTTAATGTACAAATTGAAGTCTCTTTATCTTTTTTACTTACTATGCAATATTTATTTACCATGACAAAATACAGGCGATTCGTGTTATATTGCGAATTTTTCACATAGGTGGCTTCCGTTTACAAGCTTTTCTTTGAGGCAATACTTGAAAAACTTTGTTTTAGATTTCTGCGGTACTTGAATTGTGGTATTGCATGTGGTTCCTGTACACCAAATTCAATGCCACATGTTTATCATGCACTGTCCATTTATTGTCAGAGTTTACACTTTTTGAAGTTTATGTAATCTTGGTCCCTTTTCCAAAGCACTAAAGTATTTGGTGCTGTTTTACAACCATATTGATGGAGCAACATTTGTTAATTGTGACTTCAAATGAAATATATATATATATATTATCTTTATTGATTATGAGGAGTTAAATTTTTGAAAATGATTTTGTGCCTAGATTTTTTGCCATATAACCTATTGTACATTAGTACAAAATAATTGATCCCCAACATTCTGGGTGTCGAGATAGTTTGTTGTTGGTCATGCTGTTTGCTCTGTACCTTTGCATAAGTATTTATATTATGCATTGGAATCTGTTCAATAAAACCAAAGCAGTACATGAACAATAGACATTCAGAAGTTGAAGGGATCTGGAATAAGGTATATTGCATTTACTTGTGCTATTTTTGGAAAAGCGTAATGGATGAAGTTTGTAATAATGTTCCATGTTTATTCAAAATAAAAGCTGTTGCATTCTATTCCTTTGTTTAAATGGCCTACTGTTTTATTTGTTTCTATCATTTACTTGTTCATGTATTCAAACTTACCAATTTTAATCAAACCATAAAATATTCCATAAGGCTTCTGTATAAAATGAATTAAGTCGTGAATTTAGTTAATCAACATTTCAACTATGTGTTGTTTTAACTCTTTGGAGCATGGTAGGATTAAAAATGCGCCACGTTTTTGATGTAGGTTAAGCCATTTTTTTAATTCACCTCAAAATATTGCAATAGTTGCATGCACTTAGGTTTATATTTAACCACTTGCGCTGGAAAGACGTACTACGTAGGCCATAATGCTTTTGTTACGGAATCGCCCACGTGGTGGTATGTACGTCATCGTGCGATAGTTACAGAAACGACTGTTCTGGTACATGCATCAGTGAATTTTTTGCCAGCGCAAGTGGTTAATCTTGCATAAAGTAGTTGTGAAAACCAACCAATGTTACACATTATGTTCACTTATGCTAGCAAATTTCAACATACCAGTAAAGGTTCATCAACTGTCATAAGCAGAAGCTTTTTTGCAATAGTTCCCCTGCCCTCTAATTGCAATTCATCACAAAATCAAATAGTACAATTTATAAAAAATTTAAATTTGTAAATGATGAAAGTTTGGTAGAATCTTATTTGTCCCACCATACCATATGAGTATTACAAGAAAACTATTTTATTTATTACATTTTAATATACTCTTAAAACTAATTTGAATTATTTGGTTTCAAGATGAGCAAAAAACATCCACTTAGTTCTTGTTACAAAACTTTTAACTGCAAACAACTTGCACAAACTGAAGACGACATACATTTTGAAAAATTACCTTTAGATCAAGAATCTCGCATTGAGTCTGGAACTGACTTTGCCCGAAAGAGTTTTCGCATATTTTCCATTTTGGATGATTGAAAATGGTATTCCTGTAGAAATTACGCATACACACCAGTTCAGCATAAAAAAGTCAGCCGAAAGGACTACAAAATGAACCAACAGATATACAATTTCCAATGGCATTATTTTTTTTACTTTTTGGTCCAACTTGTGTTTATATTACAGATTTCCATATAATGCATGCTGTAACTTTTTTTAATGGGATTAGTTGGTCCCGTCGTTTTTTAAACTAATATATACACAGTTCAACAAGGTAATACACTCCAACTGAGCAAGGAATTTGAGCTTTCATTGGTATACTATTTTTTAATGGAGTTCAAATAAAACTCCCAAATTATGGAGCACTATCTTTTATGTAGTGAATACGTTTGTCAATAACTATCGTTTCTTGAGCCCTTTCAGTTATATTCATCTAAATAATTAAATCCATGGCATCTTAAGATTTTATTTATCATTCACTTTGGTTTTAACAAACATTCTATATCTTTAAAAATCTATTTTAACCTCTTAACTGCGGAAGAAAAGTTTTTCGTACACTGTCAATATTTTTTTTTTTTCAATTCCAGAGCTTTGGGAATAGTTTTATACTGATAGCAGGGTATTAGGTTTATGCGTGTTAATATGTTCTTCAGAACATATATTTGTAGTTTTTAAACAGTTCTTGGTTTAAATATTTTATTACTGGAGGTAACTACCGTAATCTCGTAACAGCAACACAAGCAATGATCGAGTTACAATATAGCAGTTGACATCAAAGTGTACAGTTATCTTGATATACCCCCCCCCCTTTAAGTTATTAATCATAGTCATTCAAATTAGATGGTTGCTTACAAACACAGTTACTTATTTGGACATTACAATCTGACTCATTACAGTTCTGTACATTTTGAGGATTTACAATTACTTCTGAATCAGAATGGAAAGTACTTATATCATTGGAAGATGTTTCTATATTAAAAGGTGTGTTTGATTTTCTTATGTTTTCTGTTACCTCTTAAGGTATTGCTAGACTGATTTTTAACAAAACAGAGGATGCAATTTTTGCTCCGAGACTATTTTAGCTGGTTCCCAAGTTTTGGTTTTAATATTCTGACCTTCTCTTCTAGCTCAAGTTCTGGTAACGAATGAGCAGTTTTTGTTAATGTAACTTTTGAATGTTTGAACTGCACCTATAACTTTGATTCCTATACCATCAAGTTCTATGATAGTTTTGTTAACAGCAAACTATTTTTCTCCATCGATTTTTTTTCACCGGCATTTTAGGAACTACTTCTTTAAGAGGAGAAAGAAGACTTTGAATCATGAACACATATGCTGAAGTAGCAGCTTGTTCACTGTTATATGCCATCCCAAGAATATTACCCCCTTTAAAATCTAAATATAGTTATAGATTTCGCCAAGCATCAGTATGACAGTTTTGTCAGCAGATTTTAGGATGTTTACTCCCCCCCCCCCCATGTATGCTAGAAAATGTTCATTTGATTGTTCTGTTTGAGGATTAGTTTTAAAGATGAACAAAGTTTGTGCAAAGTTCTAGGATGGGGAATATTGAGATCCTGAATTTCTTAAAAATTTATAGGCATGAGGAGATGCGGATTGTAATATACAAACCCCCCCCCCCCCATCATTTCAGAGCAATATCTAAAAGAAAACTTGTTACATGTGAATTTGAGCTGGTCGATTAAGAACTGGAGTACAATTTTTTTTTATCTAAATCTGAAAACATACTTTCTAAAAGATTAACAATAAAACCAAATGTTGTAGGAAAATCATGGGAGCTTTTCATTTCTACTCTGAGAACCAGTTCATGTAATATTTTATTTACAACAATAACATTAACTTTTGCAGGAAATTTGTACTTACCAAGTTGACCTATGTGTATTGACAAATCTAATTCTTTATTTATAATCACTGATGCTTTAATAACAGGAAATACCATTGTGTCTAGCATCATAATTATTACTAGATCTTTTTTACAAACAACTGTCCATATGTGTCCTTAAGCTCCTCTGCATTTAAACACTCGACTAATTCTGGAAGCGACGTAAATGATTTACTTTTTTTGAATTCTTCTTTGGAAATAATGCTTTCTTGGATTGAGTGTTGTAAGTGTTCATTTTCTAATCTTTGAAGTCTCTGCTCAGGACATTTTCGAATGGGATTCATAGAGTTTGAAATATATTTGGAAAAATTGTTGGCACAGCAAAATTTTGTAGTCTAGAGTGCTTTAAGCCAGTGATTCCCAAAGTGGTCTATATAGATCCTCAGCGGTCTACGTTAGCCAAAAATTAATTTGGGGGTCTATCATAGTGGGCTTTCATTAAACTAGATCGCAACTTGATTATAAAAATTTTCTTTTAAAAATAAAGTGGAAACCAAATTTTACCTATTTAACAGATTTACTTACTAAATTTATGTAATGAAGTTAGTTTCCATTTACAAGGCGACAGCATAAATTTTATTAAAATAGAATCATTTCAGCCTTTCTTACCCGATTTAAGCTAGTATATTACTTGAGATCCTGAATTTTCTAAATTTGCCACAGACAATCTGTCAATGTTTTAACGAACGTTCAACATTTAAATGACTTTTATTCATATTTTGAAACTAGTTTTGTGAATACTTTGATTATGGCAATACTACAATCGGCAATGGATTCATATGGTCACATTGAAGAAAAAAGTGTCGCATTACAATAAGAACTGATCGAAATGACCTCTAACGAATATCTTTAAGTTTAGAAACGAAAGCCAGCAATTTTGGCTTTATAAAATCAAATCTGTTTTTTGTCCCGACTTATGGAATATCGTGAGGAAGTGTTTCATTGCTTTTCCTATTGTGAAGGAGTTTCAGCGCGATTGCCAATCTCCAAAATAAAAAATAATAATAAAGAGAAAAAATCGACACTAATAACAGAGGATATTTAAGGTTATAAACTAGACAAGATAGTTGCCAAATGTTGAAAATTTGATACTGTAGTGCTACAGATTCATCCCTCCCATTAAAATAATTTGTTTGTTTTTAGTTTATTTGACAGCTTTGTTTAAAAATCACATGCTAATTAATAAATTTTAAACACTATACATCATTACACTTAGAAATTAAATTATTTTAAAGTGGAAGTAGTACTACTAGTCAAAAAGACATTTAAGTTGATAAATTTGCAAAAATTCAATATTAATTTAGCAGGGGTCTATGAGACAAAGTTTGGGAATCTCTGCTTTAAGCCAACACATATCTTCAGTTTTTTCGTCATAAGCTGTGTTTCTTCGTATTGCATCATCAGCAAAGTGTAGTTCACAAACCTAAAATTAAATATATATATAGGGTGTTTCATATTGAATGGGACAAAAAGAAAACGTTGTAATTAATATATTTAGAAAATTCAAATTTACCTCTAAACTACATTTATTCAAGTTTCCACAGGTATTCAATATGTGCCCCTCCGGTGACACGATAATCAACCTCCTGCCACACTCGTGATAGCATATCCCCTGTGATGGAGTTCAACACTGCATTTATCCGCTGCTTTAGTTCCTCTAAGTCCCGAGGAAGTGGACGCACAAACACCTTGTCTTTAACGAAACCCCAGAGAAAAAATTCGTGCGAAAATGTCTTTGCACAACAGTTACCGAGGAAGTTTTGGCATATTCGAAAATGCAGTACGCTTTCTCCTGCATGGACGACAGTTTGTTTAACAGCGCCTCTAGCGGGGAGTTCGTCATTCGATAATTTTTCTCTGTTGCCAAACAAAACTTGTATAATTGTAGTTGCAGAATAAATTTGTTTCGGCTGAATAAATCCATTACGGCAGTCACACTGCGCTATTCTTTTTGTCCCATTCAATATGAAACACCCTATATAATGTTTGGCATTGACAGAAAAGACCTGTTATAGAATTAAAAATTTCTCTGACAATTTGATTTTTTGTAATTTTGAATGGAAATACTGAAAAAATTTTGATACAACAAAAAAAAATTTTTTTTTCTTTATTCAATGAAATTTTTGTTTATTTTGCCACAAATGGTTGGCATCAAAACAAACTTGATACGATGGAATCCTTTTCGGGACACCACATAGTCTATATTAATGCAAACAATTCTGGAAAAGAAACTGTCAGTGTTGTCGTCAAGGGCTTAGAAATTGGTACTCACTACCTCTAAATGTGATGTCGTCTTCGACATTTGCTGTCGTAGCAATCGTACTTCAAGTTAACGCTGAGTCATGTTTATCTGTTTTTAGCTTTATTTTTTCTTACTTTTAAAGTCATCCTAATATTTCAGAAATCAGATAGTTTTTTTTGTTATGAATGTGTTATGCATTTTGTATCTCGCATCATATTAATATACACTTAAATTGTGCAGAAATGTGTTCAATTGCTTTAGATGAGTGATGATGTAAATGTGTGGTGTGGTTATGTAGAATTGGCAGTTTTTGCTCGATGCAAGTATAGAAATATATAATGAAAGAGTTATAATAAAACTAATAACGTTTAAAGGGAGGTGTACCGGTCTCGATATTTTTAAAGAATTTGATATTGCATTTAAGGAAATGGATATCGACCTTCAGAAAATTGTCTCTGTAACTTCAGATGGTGCACCTAGTATGGTAGGGAAAAACATTGAATTTATTCAGTATCTTAAGCAAAATATATTTCAATTTCTCTGATTGAATTTCATTGTATAATACACCAGCAAGTTTTATGTGCAAAGGATGGTTTAAAGAGATTTTCCTGTGTAATTTCAGTTGGTAATAAAATTAATCAATTTTATAAACGCAAAAGTTCTTTTTAAACGGAAATTTTCCCAATTCTTAGAGGAAATCGAATGTCAATATTAAGGGATTTTGACATACAGCAACATGCAATGGCTAGTTTCGGTCAAGTCTTTTAATTGCTTTGTAACATTGTTAGAAGAAATTAAGGGGGTAGGTTCACGAAACAAGCTCTGTATCTCGGTAATGTTAAAAATTGGTATTTTTAAGGAATATTTATAAACATTCTATTGAATAAAAATCATTTTTTTACTGAATATTCTTTGAACATACATACTTTAATCAGAGATTTTATGAATAGGATGTCTAGTTATTTTTTTAAAAAAATATTTTTTTGCACAAATTTGTTTGTTTTTTCTTCTTCAAAAACAGTGAAATTTCGTGATGTTTAATGCTATAAATTAAGTCAGAATATTTTTTGAAAAAATCCCTCGATTAAAGTATGTATTAGAGTGTAATTATTAATTATGCAAAGTTAGAAGCTGTTAAATGCAGTAGTTTAGGAACAAATGTTCCTTATAGGGTAAAAATGTTAGTTTTGAGGAAAATGGATTTATAGTAGACTTTGACAGGTGGTAAAACATTTTCAAAAAATTATTAAAAATACTTTTACTGCTCGTAGAATGATAATTTTTGCACCCTTAGAAGCGTAGAAATTCATGTTTTATTAAAATGGGAAAAGTGAAAAATGTATTTGGGGGCCGAAATTCATGAACCTACCCCTTAAGATCTTTTTAATTAAAAAAGACAATACTTTCGATGAATTATCCAATATACATTGGTTAAATGATTGAATGTTTTTATGCGACATCACTCAGAATTTTAATGAACGGAATAAAAATGTCAAAGGCATGTACTAATTGTTTTAACTATGTTGGAAAATATTAATGACGAAACTTGGCATCTTTACTAAGGATTTGCAAATAAAAGTCATGAAATACACTATAACAAAACCGATGCACCAAGAAAGAGCTGCCCGATCGTAATACAACTTCGTATGCAAAGACATTGTACCGAATATGCAAATGATTAAAGCATGTGTCCAGTGAATGAATAGCGGGAACTACAGCGCATGGAAACTGCGCAATCAGCAGATGTCTATAAAAAGCAATTCTCAATCTGATGGTCAAAATTTCTGTTCCATTGAAATATAGGATACCTTTGAACGACTAAAAAAAAGCTTCGCCGCAGGATTCAGGCTCATTACGAGCAACTGTCGGTTTGAAAGAAGTCTTATCATTGGATTCAAAGAGGCAGCTTGGGCAAATCGGAGAATCGCTCGTCATATGGGCCGAAGCGATCCGGCATTAGAGGATGCTGGCAAGAATGGGTGGACAGTGACAGATTTCAGCGTCATGATGGAAGCGATCGACCTAGGGCCATAGCATATCGGGAAGGCAGATTTTCAGATCAGCTGTCACAGCGCCTGATTCATCGTTATCAACAATCAGACATGCGACCCGCACACGAGTGTCTACCATGACCATTCACATGCGGCTAATAGAGCGAAATCTACTCTCGTACCGACTGTTACGCCACCTACCACTTACGCCTGCACAATGTCAAGTCAGATTTCAGTGCTGCTTGGCTCGATCAGGGTGGAATCATGCTGACTGGGGACGTATAGTGTTTAGCGACGAATTCCGCGTCCAACTGTATCATGACGATTATCGAATACGTGACCATTGGGGGCCGTGGGCTAATAATACCTGGGGGGCCCCTAAATAATTAAAAATTTTGCCAATTTTCCTAAAAAAATTTTAAATATACGAAACTCTTGCTAAGGGTTTTTTTTTATTTCAAACAATTTAAATTCGTTATAAACAATAACATAATTTACAAAAAAAAAACAAACTTTTCTACACTTTTGTGCTGCAAATTCTTTTATTTGCTCATCACATTTTAAGTCTTTAGTGAGATCAATATTAATAGAAGAAGTGATAAATAAGCAAGTCTAGTATTTGTCGTTGTAGTCGTATATTTTAAAATAGGACATTTTAGAGAATGCACGCTCTGCTTCACTAGTAATAGGGAGCTTTAAAAAATCTTTAAAATGGTATACATATTTGGAAAAAAGTCAAGCTTTTTTTTTTAAATTTAACATATCACTACAAGTATAGGACAGCTCATTTTGTTAAAAATAAGTTTTGAGTTGAACACCTTCATTTACTAAATATTGTGGTCCGCTTCTTCTGAATAGGGAGTACAATCTCCAGGTCGACGTTTAGCTTATCTAACGAAACAATAAGCGTGTCCCTTTTAAGTTTCTCTGCCGCATTCAGAGCTTTTTTTGTCGATTTATCTGCAAATTTTGAAATAACCTGTCTCTTGTTCACGCCACTATATTCTGTTTCTACACTAGGACTTAATTTTTTGGCTGCGTCTTGATACTCCTTTGGTTTTTTATCTGATTCATGTACATTGCTTATAAACATTTTTATTGACATAATTAACTTATTTACTTCACAGATGTCCAAACCAGGAGTTTGTAATTTTTTGTTAACTGAATTAAATTTTTCACAAAAATTTCTTCCTAAAATATTATAGAAATGGCAGTTTCGAATTTTGTTAATTTATTTTAAAAATTTACTGCGGTTTTTCGAAAATAAATTTTTTTATTTCCATTGTCACTTAAATGTTTTAATAATATTCATGTTATTACACCATAATTATCTTTTAAGGCTTCAACAGCATCATAGTGACAAGACTATCTGGTCTGACTTAAACTTTGTAAGGTAAATTTCAGTTTAATTTCACGATTTAGATGTTCCCACGTACGGATCTAAGCAGAAAAGAAAACATATTTGTTGCACTAAACCGAAGAAGTTCACTACCTCAGTTTCAATCTTAACTGATTCTGCACCAACCAGACTAAGAGAATATGAGGCACGAAACACACATAATTAGCGAATTTATTTATTTTTTTCTTTTTAGAAGAGCTAGCACACCATTATATCGAACGGACATATTGACAGCGTTGGCAAATGTCTGCCCATCCATTTTTTTCTAAAAATTCTTGTAGATAATTAAATAAGTATAATCCAGCGTGACTACTAATCTTTATTAATGAGACATATCTTTCATACACTTTTCCCGGAAAACAATATCGTAGTACAGCAGCAAATTGGTCATTGTGGGACAAATTTGGTGTTGAATCCATCACAATTGAATAGTACTTTGTGTAAACGTTATTTATTTGAGTTGTAATTGTTTTAATGATTTGCTTGCCCATGATCTCGATTTTTTGCTAATATATCGTTTTTGATAAATACGATATTAACGATTTTGGTCGTAATTCTCACTATTCAGTATGTTCACAAATGAATAGGTCGAACTCTTTTCTATTAGTTCCAGGGCACCTATAAATTTACCATTATGAGGTGAATCAAAAACTTCCTCGGTACCTCTAAATGCTAAACCTCTTATAGCCAAATACTATACTACCACAATAACATGTTTGAGGGCATTGTGGTAATATTATATTGTGTATCTTTTCTTAGTTGCTCCTTTGACTGTTTATCTAACGAGGGGAGGAAATGATTAAGAAAATTCATTTGGGGACGAGATTTTATGTAATAGTAATATTCCTTTATAGGGCGTTCAACCGTCAATATAATAGTGCCGAATAGACAGTCAGTTCCGAGAAAATAGCCTTCGAAATTCATACTTAGCTTTTGTACAATTAAGTTTCTTTCAGCTCCAGCGATGCAGTGGCATAGGTGGTAGTGCACCTACATTCCGCGTGGTCTGTCAGGGTTCGAGTCGCGCGATCGACTGTATTTTTTTGTTCAATTCATTTAATTATTTTTACAATTAAATAAATTTATTTAAAAAAAGCTTATTAAATATTTTATGTAATTATTTTATATTTTAAGAACTAAAACAGCTACTAAAGTTATACAAATATTATATTATATTTTATAAATATATTATAATATTAATTTATTATTATAATATTAATTTATTCTTATTATATTAATTATTATAGCATTATTAATGAATAATATTTATTATAAAAATATATTATATTAAATGATATTTTATATAAGTATTTTGTATTTTAAAAATAAAATACTTTCAAATAGTTTTATAATTAGATAAAAAAAATTGTTTGATTATATGTAAAACTGTTTATGATATTTTATTAATACAATTATTTTGTAATTATATAAAATATTTGATAAGAAAAATTTAATGTAAAAATAATTAAAAGAATTGAAAAAAAAGCAATTTTACCGTGCGACTCTAACCCTGACCGATCGCAAAAAATGCAGGTACGTTCTCACCTATATACCACTACATCGCTGGAGCTGATTAAAACTTAATTGTATAGTTTGAATTTCGATTGCTATTTTCTTCAAATTGACTGCCCATTCGTCTCTATTACATTGAGGGGTGAACATCCTGAAGCAGTGGACATCAAATTGTGTTCCACGGAACCCTGGGGTTCCACAAGGCATACTCAGAGGTTCCACGAGTCACAATAAAAAATCCAGAAGAAATAAATAAGTATGCAAAACGGATTCACATTCTCTATGAAGTTTATAAGTTACAAATATCTAAAGCTCATCGCCTCCCTATTCATTGAAAATTTTATTTATATATAATAACTTTACTTTGCAACACTATTTAAACTATTATTATAAAATAATAAAACGTTTTAACTTTATGTATATACTTTTTACTTGATTGTGAATATTCTTTTGCTTACTATCTCGGGATTCACGAGATAATTTTATGCTCGTTAGTTAGCACAATGTCTTGCAAAACTGAATAGTTTTCTAATGGACAATGCACCTTTTTACATTTGTGAAAAACAACACCTATGATAAAGGAAAACGAACAACATGTTAAGAGAGTTGAAGTTAAAATCTAAATTTAAGGAAGAACAGCTTCTAAATTTTAGGTTTCAAATTCTCTCTTAGCAAAATACACGGGATTTCTCACACATCTATAAACATTTTTATGCTATTTAGAACATTGTGCTTAAGTGAAAGATATTTTTCAACGTAAGTGGTTACAAAAAGAAAATATAAAAGCAAATTAAACTCAGAATAAGTAATGCGGTTGCACTTAATCTCAACAGATCTAGACTTCGACCGTGTGAAAAAAAGGAAGCACCTATCTCAGTTACTAAATATAATGCATAGATTGGTGACACTTAAATGAGTAAATTGTATTAACAAAATTAGATTAGAATTTTTTTAATAATAAATGCAAAAACTTTTTTCATTGCTTTTACATGAAGTGCTTATGATATGATGAATTTTTACTTTGAATTTACTTTTAAATATTACTTTGAGACATACTCTTCGACGTATGTGTTTGAAATTGGGTTCCATGAAAACACTTTCTAGTTCATGTTGTTCCATGAAAGCACTTTAAGTTCCAGGGGCTACACGAAAGCATCTTCAAGTTCTAGGGCTTCCATGAGTTGAAAAAGTTTGAAGACCACTGTCCTAAAGGAGTAAGGCTAATACACAAAGTCTCGTCCCCAAATAAATTTCCTTCGTCATGCCCTCCCTTTGTAAAAACAGAATTATTTTCTTTTCGTGTCAACCAAACTAACACTGAAATTTTATGTTCAGTAGAATTTTCCTGATTTTCTAACCAACTTGTTAAGTGTTTCCTATCAGAGAAGTCGGATGTGTATTGAGAATTTGTTTTAGAAAAAAGTTTGCAGGTCAAACAAAAAACAATACCAGTACTAGTTGAATAAAATAGCCAAGATCTTTCCAGCACTTGACCATTTTTAAGTTTTTTTATGAAATGATTATTCGAAAATGATCTCTTTTGAGCTTTGTATTCTCTTATCGAAACAGAATATATATTTGGATTTTTATTTTGAAAATAACTCATTTCATGTGAAAGGATACAATCAATAAAATTTTTTCTTCGCGATTTCGGCTGGGACATTACTGATATTCTCTGGCTGAAAAATATATTTTTCTAAAGGCTGCTGGTCATCGAGATCTTGCACATTTTCCTCATTAATATTTGCTTGTTGTGCTTCTCCGTTTTCTTTGGCTAAGTTCCTTTCCTTTTCACTTCAGTGGCGTAGCGTACACCCCTGCAACCTCGCATTGCGGGGGCCCAAAGCCTATGTTATCAGAGGCGGATTAAGGTAGTTGGAGGCCCCTGGCGGTAAAAGGTTTGAGGCCCATGGGCTTAAGAGTTGAAAAACTAAAATAGTGAAAAGAGAGTATCTTACTTTAAATTCTCAAAATAAAATGAACTGATATAATAAAACTCATCGGCTAAAGAAAATCATAACTGTATATAAGAAAAATTAAAAACCTTACTTAAGAGCTTACAGTTTTGCTGTACAGTTTGATTTCTCTTTGGCAAATTCATCAATTATTTTTACCATATCTATTTTGTCTAAAACATTTTATTCTGTATATAATATGGCCATGTTGTTCACTTTGTCTTTTCTCCCATAGCACTTATTAAATTATTTTTAAGACGTTTTAAAACTAAAAAAGATCATTCACCTGATGCATTCGATATCGGTATTGTTAAAAATATTTTTAATAGTTTTATACATTAAGATTTCTCTTGCAACTCGATAAATTTCTAGCGGGAGTTTCACTGTATCTTTGTTTTCTTTTCATTTCTTGTTCCAAGGTGGCGTGGCTGATTTGTCTCTTGTCTTTGCACTCATCAAGCTAGGGTCCCCTGGCGGCCGCCAGGTCCAACACCCGCTTAATCCGCCACTGTATGTTATGCTATGGTTTTTCAATCCTTTGTAAGATCCGGTTTGGGGCCCAAAACCTGATTGCACCTATTGCACAAAAATAAATGTCTACGGAAAAAGTGGCCACTACGTTTGTATAAGTGCTCGATGCTCATCGGCATCGTCCTATGATAGAGCCTCTGTCTATTAATTATTAATTTCCGCGTATTCGGTGGTAAGGCGGAAGAAGAAAAGTAAATTGTGCTCTTGCCCTCGAAAATAAAAATAAATTTGGTATGGTATTTTGGGTATTTTTAAATGTATTTTTTTACTGTTTATTATTTTATTACTATTTTGATTCTAAGCATCTTTTTCTGTTTGTTATCTTAAACGCTGCAGCCCATTACGTAGATCCGGCCCTGCGCCCAGGGCAGCGTGCCGATCCTGCTTTCACTACTGCACGCCACACAGGCCCTCAACTTGGGAGTTATGGTCTGGGGTGCCCTTTCTTTCGACAACCGAGAACCACTTTGGTCGTCATTAGAGGCACACTTACAGCACAGCGGTACATCGCTGGCATTCTGATAACTGTTTTGCTACCGTTCCTTTTGCAATACCCTGTCCTTATTTTTCAGCAAGATAATGCCAGACCTCAAACGGTACGTGTTGCTATGAACTGTCTTACAGCTAGTCAAACACTTTCTTGGTTAGCCAGATCTCTCCAATCGAGCGTGTCTGGGATATGATAGGAAGGCGTCTGCATCTACTAGAGAATGTTGGTTACCCGGCCCGAAAATTGGAGTAAATTTAGCAAGAAATACCGCAGGAGACCATCAGGTTGCTTTATCAGTATACCACGTCGTGGGGCAGTTTGCATCCAGGCTAGAAGTGGGTCAGCACCTTAATGAGCTCGTTACTATGTAACTCTGAAATAAATCATTAAATTTTTCTGAAATTTTAATCTTTTTCTTTTTTGTACATAAT
The DNA here is from genome assembly GCA_019973975.1 of Trichonephila clavata. Lineage (NCBI taxonomy): Eukaryota > Metazoa > Arthropoda > Arachnida > Araneae > Nephilidae > Trichonephila > Trichonephila clavata. The sequence goes on from BMAO01021825.1 coordinate 97,978, forward strand.
CTTTCTACCCACCAATTTTTGTCTATCGGACAATTCGTTCTTGGTGCGTCGGTTTTTTTTTTAGATAGAAATAAAGAGAAAGAGTGTATTTTCCTCAATTACGAAAACATTTTCAAAACGCGATAATTTTTAAAAACTCCTTAAACATTCAGGAAAACACAATTAAAAAATATTTAATGAATATGCATTGAATGAAACAAGAGCTTTTGAGGAGAGATTCAATCAACTTAAAAGTTTGGATAATACAGTTCGCTTTATGTTATATCCATTCAAAAGAGAACTTAAAACAATGGCATTAACTGAATTTATGTGGCTTGGTATCGATAATTTAGAAATGGAATTAGTTGAATTTGGAAGCTGTCTAGTGTGGAAAACTAAATTTGAAGACTTGATTTCTGAAGTAGTATGAAAACTGTTTGAATGTATTGCAGATAATATTGATTCCACAGTAAAAATTAAAAATGTTATATTAAATATATGGGGTTCTTTACCAAATCATTTTATATCAATGAAAAAACTAGTTAATGTGTGTATTATATTTCCTTAGTATATATACTCTATGGTCAGGTAGTCTATTATAATTCTAATATCTTTCATTCTTAGTTCAATAATTCAGTTCATCTTCTGTTCATTTTGTTTATTTGCAGACAACCGGAAGACACGTACACAACACAAAGAACATTACATGATTCTGACTCTACAAGCCAAAACGCGTATACATCACTCACATGGACTTGTAGCGCCATCTATACATTTAATATTTAATCTACAACAGTGTGTGCTCTTTTAACGATGTTTGAGTCCACATATTCGTGTGAAAATTCTTCTTTGAACTTTGTAAAATCTTTTGATAGAAATAGGACAGGGAATTAACTGCGAAATGCGTTAAACTAATGAGCACGAAATATGACCCTAATATTAAAAAAATATCTGAAAATAAACAGCAACAGATATTTCTCATTAAATACTTTATAATTAATTGTGTTATATATATATATATGTGTATATATATACTAATGAAAATAATATTTCATAATATTGTTACGTAGATCGGGTTCGAGGATTTTATGCAAAATCAGCCGTAAACAACAAGACAGTTCTTTAAGAGCGATGAGTATTTATTGGCGTAAATCAATCCTTAAAAATACAGGATTCAACAGCAAAATTCTCAGAATAAATATCAGAAGGATTTCCCACCTTCAACAGCACTTAGACACAATTATCAGTATCTAAAAATACACGTATATATAAGCTTATTCACAAGCACAGCCGCGCTAATCACGATCAAGAGAAGTTCACTAATTGCTAGTCAAAACCAGACTGACTGTTACGGCGAGTATCGCTCTATTTATAGCCGGGGCCGAAACTTCTGGAAAGATGCGCTCGTGTCATAGATCGTGAAATTAGTGGATTTCTCTATTAATTTCTAGAAGAATTCAGAGGGTCCCGAATTCGCCAATGTCGCCAAAAATGATGCCAATTTGGCTCTATCGCCAATATTTCGCCAAGTTCCCATTGAATCACCATTATTTCGTAAGGGACGGCGTTCCTTGTGAATATTACAATTTTAACATGAAATAAATAAAGCATAGAGTAATATAAAGGCATTACACATCCAAATACAAATTATTTACATTATTTTATACAAAATTCATAACAATATATATCGTATGTAATTTTCGTTACTCCTTGCTTATTTTGTTTGTTACAACTTTCATTTTCCTTTACGTATTTTGAATAATTTTTTTTAATGGCTCTCTCATTATTTTGTCAGAATAACATTTGTATTTTTAGGAATGTACTCCATTTGATATAATAGCCTTATCATTACCATCTTTTCATACTTTGCCTAAATAGCTTTGGTCATTCTATAGAATACCTAGGTAATCTATATAATGCCTAGGCATTCTATAGAATGCCGGCATTTCATACTTTCCCAGTAACATACAGTCGGTCAAAAAAGTATTGGGACATACTACCAGTTTATAGATTTTTATCGTAGATAGCGACATTTGAAAATAATATTGGATACACACTCTTCTATGTAAGATAATTCACTTGTTGCTTACTTACAGTCATTCAAAAAAGTATTGGGACGCGCTACCAGTTTATAGATTTTTGTTGTAATATTTTACTTAAACATACAAATGAAACCAAAAAAGAAGTAAATGTTATTTTGGTAATTGCAAATAATAATAATTTGAACAAAACACATACATTAATGCAATTATGGTTAAAATTGAAAATAAAAGAAATCGAGTTAAGAAATGTGCTAAAAAAGTACTGGGACACTTCCCAATAAATTTAAAAAATCAATTCAAACTTAGAAAATTAATATCTTGTTGGGCCACCCTTGCTTTTTATGACCTCTCGAAGTCTATTTGGCATGGATTGGATCATTTTTTTGCAAAACGATTTATCGATTTTGGTCCACTCTTCGATCAAATATTTACTTAAATCCTGCTTGTTAGAAATTTGGTGCTCATATAGTTTTTTCTGCAAATAATCCCACACATATTCAATGGGATTAAGGTTTGAACTTTGTGCAGGAGTCTTAATAACACTAGGAGAGTGGTAGAGGACCCATAACTTGCAAATATCTACAGTATGTTTCGGGTCATTATCTTGGTGCAATTTAAAATGTCCTGAGATTCCCAGCTTGCTCGCAGTTTGCTTTAAATTTCTCTTGAGAATGTCAAGATAGGCATCTTTATTTATTATACCATCAATAAAATGTAAGTTCCCGACACCAGAGCTTGCCATGCAGTCTCAGACAATTCGATTACCCCCCTCCATATTTGACAGTAGACCGTAAATATTTTGCATGCATTGTAGTATTTGATTTCCGCCAAGTTTTTTGCTTGCCATCCGATCCGAAAATGTTATATTAGCTTTCATCAACAATAATTACAGTTTCCCAATATTCTATTGGCTGCCTTACATGCATTTTAGCAAATGCCAACCTAGTTTGTCTATTTGCTTTGCTGTTGTAGGGCTTTCTTTGAGGTACTCTGCCATGATACTTATGTTTTCTAAAAGCATTTCTGACACTTTCAGAGAGAGAGAGAGAGGATAATTCAATGTATATTACATTAAAACATAAGCTGTACTGTACAAATAAGGATGGAGTTGACTATAATATGGATTAGATTGTATTTATAAAAAATTCAATAAAAGTAACTTATGGATGAAAATATGTTGTTTCTCAAAAATCTCAATTATATTCTAGTTTATTTTTTTTAATGTATGATATGTATGTGTGTACAATTTCCAGAATAAATATTTCAAAAATATGACTTTGCTTTGTTTTATTCATTTATTTTGTTTAGATTGAATCATTGAAAAAAAGGCATTGAAAAAAATGCTGTACACTAAGTAAAATGGCTAGATTATGGTTCTACTGGTCCTTAGGATATTATTTTTTCTTCTAAATGGGTGCTGAAAACTTCTCTAAAAACTCTTTCCAGTTGGTTAAAAACTTGTGCATTTTAAAAGTTTTGTAAATGTAAAAATCTACTGTTTTGATTGTTTTTACATTCTTCTATAAGGACTAAAATCTTGAAGTACTTTTTTTTATTAAAAAAACATTAACTTAAAAACTAAAATATTTGTTTTCTTTGGTGATAGGAGAGTGTAAAATCAGTTGATATGAACAAAAAACGAGCTTAATTTGTAATATATATTGCAATGCATTTTTCTTTATTTCTATCTGGATGGATGTTTCTATTTAAACAAAACAATTGATAAAAAAAGTACTTACACACCTGGGCCTATAATAAGTGTTATTTTAGTCAAAAGGGTTTTTCTTCATGTTACATAATATGTAAAAAACTATTTCTTTCTTACTTTGTTTTGAAATTTTTGCTATGAAAAATCTGTTATTCATCATAATGTTTCCAATTATTATTGTGAAGGACAGAATTTAAATAAAAGTTAATTTTCTGCTTGTATAGGATTTTAAAGAAACAATATAATGCTTCCAGAAACGTAAATATAACTTTTAATAAACCAAATTGCTTATACATTTGTTTAACTATTACATCGAGTCTATTTTTGTTATTTTCAAAGATTTAAATTTGAGGTATAAGTTCGAAGGCATACAGTTTATGATCAAATAATAGTTGTATTTTTTTTCTAAAAGTAATATTTTTGTTGGTACTGCGTGTTATCGCAACCGTATTAGCGACATTATATAAAACGAAGTATATGGTTGCTAATTCAGCGCGTACGACACATGCGAATTCGGGTTGCCAATTTGGCGAGTTATCTTTAACGATAGCACTTTTGCTATAATACGTGAGTACCTTTTTGTTACACACAGTAAATACAAAAAGAATTTTGATTTCGAAGTTTAGTGGTAAAAATTTCATAAAATGTATATTAAATAATGATGATGAAACGTAAGATGAAGAAAGTGAAATTACAACTTGGATGTACTCTATTAGAGACAACAGTATCAAAAATGAATGCTATGCACATTTTATTGTTTTAAACTCATATTTGATGCATCAACAACTTTAAAAATGAGTGCATTACATACTAATTTTCTTGTTTCTTTCTCAAATTTAAAACAGCAACAAACTCAAAAATGAGTGTATTACATACTCATTTTGTTCTTTCATTCTCAAATTGGATCCCGTAAAAGATTCAAAAATGAGTATGTGAAGTCTCCATTTTGAGTACGTACTTGTTACCAAAAATGAGTATGTGTGATTCTCAAATTTGAGTACGTTTGCATCGGAGCCATTTTGAGTATGTGAAGTACTCAAAAGGGAGTATTTTGCTCTCAGTTTTGAAAAACCATTTTTCGCAGTGCAGAATGCAGTTGCACGTGTTCACTCAATGACACAGTACATCCAACTGGCGTGATCGATTAAGGCGAAACTGGCCATATGAATAGAGGAGGTGCGAAGGTGACGTCTCCGAAACAGTTGTTGCTAACTCACTCTTTTTCTAGCTACACACTTAGTCTCGTTTTTTTGTGTCACACCTTGTATATAGATTGCTAACACTGTAAGCTTGGCGATGTACATGTTCGCTAAGCGTGACATCCCTTAAGGAAGAAAATGGTTTTCTGTGGATACATTTTGCCTTTGTCCTATGCTACGCTATGGATGTGAGGCAGAAGTGTTAATTACACTCATGTCCATAAATTAAGGATAATGAAGTCCAGGCAAAGAAAGATACAGAAGCAAAACAAATTTGACTTATTTGTAAAGTCTATTTATTAAACAAAAGGTAAAGAGCAAAAAAGATGCTATATGTTTGACATAATTAATAAAAATTGCGATTTTTACTCCCTGTAGCAAATTTCAAAAAAGAACCTATTTACAAAAAACAGTATAACATGGTTAGTATGATGGTTAATACGGAGTATGTCTCCCGGACGATGCAATACAGGCCTTACAACGCCTACGCATGCTGAGTATCAAATTATCAATTCTGATCTTGGGGAATATTACACCCCTCATCAAGCAATGCTCTCCGAAGTTCTGGTAGACAGGTGGGAGGGGGTTGACGGGCTTCAATTCGTCGGCCAAGCATATCCCACACATGCTCTATTGGATTCAAGTCCGGTGAGTATGCTGGCCAATCCATACGGGTGATATCCTCCGATTGAAGGCATTCTTCTACAATGTTTGCACGGTGGGGACGGGCGTTGTCATCCCTAAACAGAAATTCAGCACCCATGGCGCTCCGAAACAAATGCACATGTTGTTCCAGAATGACATCCCGATTGATGTGGCCTGTCATCGTTACACTCTGAACATGCAGGTCAGTTCTGGAACCAAGAATAATTCCTCCCCAAACGAGCCATCCTGCACCACCGTAACGGTGTCGTTTAATGGTGTTCTCTTGGTGGTAACGGGTACCTGGCGCTCTCCATATGAAAGTCCGGCGAGAATCAGACTGCAAACTAAACCTGGACTCGTCGGAAAACATCACACAAGACCACTGTTGCGGTGTCCACAATGCATGCTCTCTTCTCCAGGTTAATCGCAGGCGACAGTGAGTTGCGGTAAGGGGAACACATCTGACAGGCCTACAAGCCTATAGACCAATGTGCCCTAAGTGTCTGTACACGGTCTGCCTTGCAACCAAATGGGCCCAGGGCCTTGGTGCCCATGGGGACCTCGTCTCAAGATCATGATCCAGATAATTTTAATGGTCGAATGTTATTCCTGGACATATTCTCCGAAGAATTTCGAACTATACGGCAACTGGTGTAATACTACATTAATATGCAATAGCGGCAATACTACATTATTATGTCATACAATGACTAGGTCCATGCTAACTTCCATAACTTTAATCGAAAGTTGGAAGTCGATCGGGTCGGTTTTTGCCTAGGTTTGTGAGTTACACACCTTTATTTGTTACGGGTTATTATTTGAACGAATATTTGTCACCGTATTCTATATACGCAGTTGGGGCCTATTTTTGCATAGGTGGCTCAGGGTCTCAAGAAATTTTAAGACGTCCCAGAGTATACTGGTCTCAAAAAGTTAAAGTACAACGCATTTTAGAAGCTCGCCATTGAAAATGGCAGCAAGAAGAAAGTTCATTGTTTGTATGAATGATAATCATGTACTTTAAGAAAACTTATATGGAAAAAATGAGTCATAATTTTTATTTTTTTTTAAAAAAACGGATATTTAAGTAAAAATTAGAAAAAATGTGCAAAACCCACTTACGTAGCTTGATGTCTATGTTATGTGTATGATTGTTGATCTTAAAAATTTGTTGGTAATTTCGTTGAGAATATTCATGAGAGTCTAGAAAAGTCTTGGAGAAATTATTTATTCGATTCATTTAGGCAGGCATTGGAATGAATAAAAAAGGGCTAGTCACAAGTTGATGCTGCTAGAGCGTCTTAAACTGGCTCCCACTATGATCCAACAACTGTAAGACCTATTAGAATTTAAATACTATATCTAGAAGATATATGTTCCAGGTCAATCACGAGTTACAATACCTGCGATGAGAAAGACTGTTTTCTAGATCTTTCAGGCTGAGAAGAAACACTATGATGCTTCAACTCGTTGCAGATCATTTTGTTGTATCAGGAACAAGATTCTTTGCCCTACAATAGTGCAAAAACACCTTCACAATGCAAGTTTCTATGCAAAACGACTAGTTATGTGTATTCTCCCAAGCCATCAACAGAGATGTGCCCCTTTATATTGAACGAAAGGATACGTTTCCAGGGCCAGACAGCAGTTAACTTCTGTACTGTATTCTCCATGGAGGAGTCCAGGTTTACACTGAAGAATGATTCACGGTGTCTTCTGATCCGGAGAGAGCAACGCACCAGCTACAACAATCCAACAATATTAAGCCATCTGTCTTAAATAGTATAATTATTTTTAAAAAGGATTATCACCAGCCACCGTGTTATAGCTGATATGTGAACTTAACTTTTAATCCGAAGACTTAATAGACATAGCACAATTTCTAGCAGCTCGAATTATTTTGTTGAACCATTTTCTCTCTTGTGTTGTTGAATTATTCTGTTTACTTGAAGTTGAGGCTTACTGTTACTTTACCTCTAAAACTGAGAATCTTGTGAATTGATTTAGTTAAAAAAAAAAAAAAAAACACTGTCTCTTGATCTTTAATATATATGTCTTGTTTCTGTTCAGTTTTTCTCTGAAACTTATAGAAATTACGGTAACTATCAATATTTCATTTTTCAAATTTTGGGTTTACGAAAGAGAGTCTAGAAGCCCCTCAGTAATGTTTGAATGTCTGTATAATTGAATTATATATAATAATTCACGTTAATTTCATTTTTCAAGTTTTTAATTTGTAATGGTCCCTACCTTCTAGAACTTCGCGAAAACAAATAGCTTTTTTAATTAGCCGCATAACGGGAAATAATCATAACTTTATCTCTTTGAAATTGAAACCTCAAAGTATTTAAATTAAAAATTACATAACGAACATTATCCGATTATCTGGACCAATCAAAAGAAACGTCTTCGGAAGTCATGTGAGTTTTTCAACTTCCGGTCTGCTTTTAGTGCAAAAAGCTTAGATTCTAAGGAAAATTGGCCCACCGCTGCTTTCTTTGTAATGTGGCTACGTTAAGTGTTGTTCGGTTTTTTATAAGTGTTTGTCATCGTAAATAAATGTTGAATGCTACTTAAGAAGATGCTTCCTTATACAAAACGCTTCCTCTTTACTCCAACAACCACATCCTGCTAATGGAAATAATAAATAAGTAAATAAAATCTACCATCTCGTGAACTGCGGTATATATATATATATATATATTCTGTGATATCAGAGCTTTAAACTTACTTTGTTTTTTTTTTAACATTTTGCATAAATAGTCTCATAACATAAGTAGATTTAATACAGATTTCATTTAAAGAAATAAATATCCAATTGAAGTATACTGTGTGCTAAACTTTGGTTTGAATCTTGTATATTGTTCGTTTAACTAACCAGATGATAATATTTCAAACATTTTAAAGTATATTTCCCTCTATGTTTTAAATATTTGTACATAAAGCTGATTATGAAATATATTCTTAAAATTTTTTAATTATTATAACTTTAAATGTCAATATATATGTAAAATTTACACTCTAACAATAAAAAAAACGACGCACCAAGAACGTGTCGTTTGATAGGGACAAAAATTTTTTGGTGGGTAGAAAGACTATGTACAGAAAAGAAAATGATTAAAATTTCAGAAAAATTGAATGATTTATTTCAGAGTTACATAGTAACGAGCACAATAAGGTGTTGACCCACCTCTAGCCTGGATGCAAAGTGCCACAAGACGTGGCATAGAGTGATAAAGCACTCTGATGATCTCCTGCGGTATTTCTTGCCAAATTTGCTCCAATTTTCGGGCCGGGTAACCAACATTCTCTGGTAGATGCAGTCGCCTTCCCATCATATCCCAGACACGCTTGATTGGAGATATCTGGCTGGCCAAGAAAGTGTTTGACTAGCTGTAAGACAGTTCATAGCAACACGTACCGTTTGTGATCTGGCATTATCTTGCTGAAAAATAAGGACAGGGTATTGCAAAAGGAACGGTAGCAAAACAGTTATCAGAATGTCATCGATGTACCGCTGTGCTGTAAGTGTGCCTCTAATGACGACCAAAGTGGTTCTCGGTTATCGAAAAAAAGGGCACCCCAGACCATAACTCCAAGTTGAGGGCCTGTGTGGCATGCAATAGTGAAAGCAGGATCGGCACGCTGCCCTGAGCGTCTTCAGACACGTCTTGGATGATCGTCAGGACACAGTTGGGAGTGGGATTCGTCGCTAAACACCATGCGTTCCCAGTCAGCACGATTCCAATCTATTCGATCCAAGCACTACTGTAATCTGGCTCGACAGATTGTAGGCGTGAGTGACAGGGGGCGTAGCGGTCGGTACGAGCGTAAATTTCGCTCTATTAGCTGCCTGTGAATGATCATGGTAGACACTCGTGTATGGGTCGCACGTCTGATGGTGGATAACGATAAATCAGGCATTGTGACAGCTGATCTGACAATCAATCTGTCCTCCCAATCTGCTGTGGCCCTAGGTCAACCGCTACCTTTATGACGCTGAAATGTGTCATTGTGTCTACCCATTCTTGCCAGTATCTTCTAAAGGCCGCATCGCTTTGGCCCACATGACGAGCGATTCTCTGATTTGCCCAACCTGCCTCTTTCAATCCAATGATACGCCCTCTTTTAAACTCTGACAGTTGCTCGTAATGAACTCGAATCCTGTGACGAGGTATTTTTTCAGTCGTTTATAGGTATCCTAAATTGCAATGCAAGAGAAATTTTGACCATCAGATTGAGAATCACTTTTTATAGACATCTGCTGAGTGCGCAGTTTTCATGCGCTGTAGCTCCCGCTTTTCATTCATCGGACACCAAATTTTAATCATTTGTATGTTCGGCATACGAAATTTCAGCGCAATCGGGCAACTCCTTCTTGGTGCGTCGTTTTTCTTTTCTTTTGTTATAGAGTGTATTTTGAAATGAGACTCACAAAAATAGAAAACAATGAAATCATCACAACACAAAGAAATTCAATAAACGACTTTATACTACAAAATGAAATAGCGTTTTTATTGCACCCAAACATCTCATGATGTTAAAAACATCACACGTAACAGAAGCAATGTTAATTTTTTTTCTTTTCAATTGTCTTCCAGAAGCAATACAATAGTAATACATCAATAATTTTTCATGTCAGATAATAGTTCTTGATGCACTGACTTAAATACAATCAAAATAAATCTGATAATAGTAGAAGTAGTTTAGAACTGAGGTGAAATTTATAAAACAGTAATTTTTTTGCTTCAAACATTATTGCAAAATACAAATGCGTAATATTTAATAATAAAAAAATATATGTCGTTTTAATATTCTATGACAGGCCTCTTGAATTATATCTTAAACCCATGGAATCTATCTTGTATGGAATGACTTTAACAACACATCAATTAAAAATCATTGTAAATAACAAATTTAGCTTGTTCACATTCAAATAAACAAACTTTTTATTTTTAGGGATATACTTTAAGAAGTGATAAAAATAAATGAGACGCAAATCCTTTGATTATTATTATAAAAACTCATTTGAAATTCAGTATTTGATACGACGAATATACGATCAATGACTACATAAGCTGGTTAAAATCGATTACATTTTCAGCTTTCTAAAAGAAATTTTTTTGATGTTGTGAAATATTGTAAATTACTTTAAAGTAATTTAAGTCTTAGTGTTCCTTTAGTCTTAATTATTCCTAATTGCACTTAAATATAACCATCTTTAATTTTCTCAAGTTATTATATAAAGATTATACGAACATTTCACAAGCTTGAACTGTAACCCACAGTCAGATTATTTAACGATCGTTTTATCTATTATTAGAACTATCAGTCAACTACAAAACTACCCAGAATACAATTCTATTAAAATTTTTAGAAATTAATTTTATATGCCTTACTTATAAAGATTATATATTCTTTTTTAGAAAACTAGAGCCTAAATGTTCTTAAATGTAACACTTTAACCTAAGGATATAAGGAACAAATAGGTCTGAAAACTTTTTATTTTTGCAAAATAAAAATGACTTTATAATACACACAAATAAAAAATGCACCCACAAAGATAGAGATTTTTAAAAAAAAGGGTTTTAAAAATATCATACAAGACTAGAAGCACAGTCGCTGGTAAGGATAAGAAAACATAGGTTTTAATTTATGCCGTTAAGTAGTTTGAGCGATAATCATAATTTTTTTACAAATAGTCTCTCTTTTGGGCTGCAATAATACAATTCAAATATAAAATATTCAGAGTATATGCAGGTTTTATTGTACGAAAAAAATATTCTTTTTCTGACTGTCCGAGTAACTGACTCTGTTTTTAATTTGGACTGTCCGGAAAAAACAAGTATGGGTTTTCTTTTTCAGTTAAGCAATACAGATAATGAATGACTTATATATTCCGAATAATTTCAAAATGTTATTATCTGAGTTTTGTCAAAATTTATTTAACGACATATTTATCAAAACTTGTAAAAGTTCAAGTACTGAATACATATCGCTTTTATAAAATCAAATTTTATGACAAGGAAAAAGAAAAAAAGAGACTTTAAACACCAGTGAAGTAACCTATATATTATTCATTAAATTCTATATTTAATTGCAGAGATATTGAATCGAACAACAGGGAAAATAACATGAATTTCCTAAAAAAAATCAGTAATTATGAAAATTATATCAATAATAGTTATTATTTCATAACCATTTTATTTTTTCAAGTTTAAATTGTAGGGGAAATTTCAATAGATTTTATCAAAAATTGCATCACATTATTTGTAATTCGGCCCTTGAATTAATATACTATGTTGTATAATTCAAATTTATGTACAATAGTATAAGGGCGGAGATGGAATTTTATTTTGTACTTAAGCCTTACACAAGCCACATACACTAATAATTTTTGTGAACTTTTTATACATTCTAACATCCAATAGTATTTCATTATTTAACGGAATTGTTAATATTTGAGATGGACGAATTAATGAATGCTCTTTTAGAAACAGTTCAGGTTTACATATGAAGATTTTTTTTACATAACAACAATAAACTACTCTTTAACAAAGACAAAATGCAGAGCAATATGTACAAGTTGAAAACTAATCAAATATTTCCTGATGCTTAAATTAAAAATAAAATATATGACATTTTTTTGTTTTGATGTAACTTAAACCACAAAAATCTCCATAGTGTCAGTGGATCAGTAAATATTAGTATTCGGTCAAATATCAAATTTGATTAGCATTTTACTGTTTTTAGATTAATTTTAAGCCTCAAGATTCACTTATGGAACATTGCGTGTGTTCACTATAATTCCTTCACTATCTATCAAATGAATATTTCAAAATACATCGTTTTTCAGAAAAAATCCTAAGACATACAGAAAACTATATTAATTTTAAATTTAAAAATATTCCAAAAAAGCCTCTTAGAGATTTTATTTCTATATAACAACTCAGTAAATTTCGACTCTTTTTATTAATGTTTTACAAGGAAGAACAATATTCAGGAAAATCAATTCGATCCAACATTCTATTTATAACTAACTTACAGCTTCAATTTACTCGGCTGAATCCAACTCATCAATTAATTGACACAATTTAACAACCACATGTTAAAAAAACCCTCGATCAAGCAACATTATAACATCCTATGAACAAAATATATAATTTTGCATCATATATATAGAATTACTTTAAGCGCAATTTTAAAAAGGTTTGATAAGATAAGGGTGCAGCAAAATAAGTTGTAGTGTATTGGTTTTTTTTTCCATTCTACTACAGAACGAGGATCAATCCAATTCGAAAAAATCCATCTACTTAACATACAGCAACAATAAGCCACTACTATAGACTGGACAAATAGCAAGACTTTTGAAATGAATCGGCTTTCAAATACAATACTATGTCTTTTAAAATAGTAATCTATGGAAGTGAAAATGAGATTCCATATATTTTTAATATCTTAGCTTCTACTATACCAATGAGAGGTGTTTCCTTCTGTACAAGTACTGCAGTTTTTATTAAGAAGCTTTCAGTATTCCTTCTTTTCGTATACAATATTTCCTTCCAAATGCATGAATAACAAAGAGATGATCGTTACATTGACGCTGAGCATGAAAAACGTCCATTCAAGGAACATAAATCAAAGGCGCCAGCAGTCAAGCAGAGGATCAGTTGAAACTCAAAAATATCTATAAAATAACTAAGATGAATAATTTTAACATTTCAGTCACAAAGAAGCACAGTTAGTATTCCTCCAAAGTTTCTTCCCGCAAGGAGAAAACAAAAACGCGATGTGGTTGTAAGAAGATTTTTCTTGTCTTGCACACCAATAATATCCTACTTTTTTGGCTGAATTGCTGCCGAAAACATGTTCTACAAGACACATAAAGACAATCTCTATGTTACGGGAATGCGTCATTTTGTTACTTTCCGATTGTTTTCACACCAACTGTTTATACAATGTATTCAGCAATCAATGCAATTTTCATGGATAACAGTCGAGTGTTTTCAGAATTCTATATGAACATTGCGAAAACACAAAGTCACACATATTTTGTATATTTTTTCATTTAAACATCTAGAAATATATCCATTGGAGTTTTTTGAGATTCAACTAACATTAGTATACTAAATACGGTTCTACTTGGAACTATAAAAATAAAATGATATGTAGAACTGAAAATATTAGACACCAGAATTGGTATTCGCAGTTAATAATTAATTGTGAGAACTTTAGTACTTGAGCTGCAATTGTGTGTGACGGACATATTCATTATTTTACTGAATTGTTGACTCAAAGAAAAATTGAAAATTATAACGCCAATTCTTTTTCACGTGGAATGAAACAAGTTGTATATTTCAGCTGTATAGGGTCCTACTGGGATTTCATTGGTCAATGACTCTTTCGAAAATCCTCTCATTTTTATATTCATTATAGAATCGAGCAGCTTGCAGAGCAGCAATTACTTGACCGATCTTTAGATTTCTGCCTCTGATCTGAAACAAAAATACAGTTATTAAAAAACACAAACTACCAGTAGAGAAAAATTTAATGCATTTTATCATTACAAAAAACATTTTATAAAAAACATATAATTATTTGCAGTATATTTAAAATTTCCCTCTACAACACTTTAAAAAATGCATAGAAATTATTACTTCAACTATAGAACCAATGCATAACATAACCATTTCTTCATTCAATATTGCATATTTTTTATTTATGAGGAATAAAATAAAGTTATATATATATATATATATATATATAAATAATTAAACCTGTCTGTTTTTAATCAGACATATTATTAATACATGCCTGTATCTTTCTCGGTGCGTTTAAATACAAATATTTAGCAAAATATATTGTTAGTGATACTTCCTTTTAAAATTTCCTTTTAAAAAAAAAAAAAACTTAGATAAATACATGAAAATAAAAATCCATCAGTAAAAAAAATTATCGAGTCCCCGAATATATTTTCTTTGTTCAGTGAATAATGTGAACTAGACTAACACAGGGACCGGCAACCTTTTTAGCTGTGGTATGCCAAACCAGTCTACCAAAATGATTCAGCGTTGCCACACAGTAGGACATTTTCGAAACAATTCGATTACCGCGATAATGGTTACAAGGTTACAGAATAGAGGTCAATAATATATATTAAGAGTTTTAATATATATATTAACTTTGCATCAATTAAAGATATTTACTAACGAAAAAACAAATAGCATAAAATATAATTATTTCTTGAAAAAAAAAAGTCAAAATTGTACATATATTGCATATTTTTAAACATATTTATTAAAATAAGAAATAGACAACATACAATATAAGTATTTCCTTTCATTCTAGTTAAATAAAATTTTTAATGAACCTAGTCTGCTCTGTTTTCATATCTCAAAATCAGGAATATAATTTGTGACTATCAATTTCACATGATTTGGAGCATTCAATTGTTAAACAATTCTTTTGCAGACTCAAAATGTTTTTCATATGAGGAAAGAATTTTTACTTAGATATGTAGAGTCAAAAGTAGAAAATAGAGAACATACAATTTTCAAACAATTAAATCTCTCCAGCAATGACATTCAATAATTTACAAAATAGCTGTAAATTTATCTTTGGAGTTATCTTTCAGATTCTTTCATAATTCCTTAAATGTCTATAATTCTGAATATGTTTGTCAAATAAGGTTCATTACAAATTTATCAACTTCCGTCCTCTCAAAAATTGACAAATTTGTGGAGAAGTGCAGAGTGCCTTTGAAAATTGGGTCGCGTGCCATAGGTTGCCAACTTCTAGACTTACAGATGGTTAAATGGTTAGGAAAGAGTAAAGGCTCAAAAATTTACAGAGGGGGATTTTATGTAACCATATACAGTCACTCAAAAAATATTGGGACACTTGGCATGCATAACTGTAAAGCCATTTATAAAAATATTTATCGCATTAAAACGAAAACAAAATGAATTAAGAAATACTTTACATTTGGTGCACAGTATATAAGGAAAATGTTATTAGTATTATAGAATAATAATTTGATCTAGCTTTTCCAATATAATTCAAAGGCACACTGGAGTCAAAAAAGTATTTGGACACTTTTGAAATGAGAAATTTATCAAATGTACAGCGCATCAATAGAGAATTTAACTTCACACCACTTTTTTTAGACTAGAAGTTTAAACACATAAACGTTTCAATAGATAAGATTATTTATGGAAAAAATGGCGAGAAACAAAGATATATCGGTTGGTGTGCGAAATCTCGTAATAAGTCATTGGAAAGAGGAGAAATCAGTTCGCTGTATAGGAAAAATCTTGAAATTGAGTTAGTCTACTGTTTTTAACATCATTGACAAGCTCAAGAAAACAAATAGTGTTGAGAACAAGCAAAGACCAGAGCGCCCAAGGACATTTAATGAACGTGAAGAGAGAAGGATTGTGAGACAGGGGTACACATTAATCCAAGAACTAGTGCAGTAAAAATGACTTTACAAAGTAAAAGTAGGTTCGGAAAATCAGTAAATTCTCAAACTGTCAGAAATGTTTTAAGAAAACCTAAGTATCATGGCAGAGTACCTCAAAGAAAGCCCTACATCAGCAAAGCAAATAGACAAGCTAGGTTGGCATTTGCTAAAATGCATGTAAGGCAGCCAACAGAATATAGGGAAAATGTAATTTGTGTTGATGAAAGCAAATATAACATTTTCGGATCGGATGACAAGCAAAAGATTTGGCGGAAATCAAATACTACAATGAATGCAAAAAATTTACGGTCTACTGTCAAATATAGAGAGGGTAATCAAATTGTCTGAGGCTGCATGGCAAGCTCTGGTGTCGGGAACTTACATTTTATTGATGGTATAATGAATAAATATGCCTATCTTGACATTCTCAAGAGAAATTTAAAGCAAAGTGCGAGAAAGCTGGGAATATCAGGACATTTTAAATTGCACCAAGATAATGACCCGAAACATACTGCAGATATTTGCAAGTTATGGGTCCTCTACCACTCTCCTAGTGTTATTAAGACTCCTGCACAAAGTTCAAACCTTAATCCCATTGAACATGTGTGGGATTATTTACAGAAAAAACTATATGAGCACCAAATTTCTAACAAGCAGGATTTAAGTAAATATTTGATCGAAGAGTGGACCAAAATCAATAAATCGTTTTGAAAAAAAATGATCCAATCCATGCCAAATAGACTTCGAGAGGTCATAAAAAGCAAGGGTGGCCCAACAAGATATTAATTTTCTAAGTTTGAATTGATTTTTTAAATTTATTGGGGAGTGCCGCATTTTTAACTCGATTTCTTTTATTTTCAATTTTAACCATAATTGCATTAATGTATGAGAGAGAGTTTTGTTCAAATTATTATTATTTGCAATTACCAAAATAACATTTACTCTTTTTTTGGTTTCATTTGTATGTTTAAGTAAAATATTACAACAGAAATCTATAAACTGGTAGCGCGTCCCAATACTTTTTTGACTGACTGTAAGTAAGCAACATGTGAATTATCTTACATAGAAGAGTGTGTATCCAATATTATTTTCAATTGTCGCTATCTAAGTTATGACGATACCATTTCACCTTGCAAGTCTAAGAGGCACTAGCGTATTATACCGCAGATCAAAAAACGCGCCAAATACCACGATATAAAAACGTTAGAGGAGAGAGAGAGAGAAAGCCGCACTTGTTCAAATACAATCATTTTGTTCAGGCATTCACGAAAAAAAATAAACTTTTTTTATATGTTGGGCCGCTCTCCCGCATGTTTAAACTCAATCTCTATCACGCATACTGAAAAATAATTACATTGTTTATAATTTGTAATATTCTTCTCTTATTTGTGGTGAAACACGATTAAATTTGGTATATAATTTCCACGGAAAGAACGTAGTGGAGTATTTACAAAAATACGGTCTAATGTTTAAGTACCTGAAAGACTTATGGAGTTTAGAAAAATAGCAAAACATCGCGGAACTGCGCGACGTCATTTCGCTTCGTGCTTATGCGAATTTATGTGAGGTTGTCTACATAAAGAAAAAGACTCATTTGTCCTGATTTCGAATACAACTTGGGCACTGTAATCTGAATAATACGTAGTTATTAGACCTTTCATTTATTTGAAGTATACGTGTGTTTTGTTTAAGTACAGTATTTAATTCTTCTAAAATCGGGGTGGGCATTAAGTCGATCGCGGTAGACCGCCAAGACATTCTGGAGAGAACGCCTGAAGATCAGCAGTTAGTAAATATATACCGAAATATTCAAGATTGGCTGACAGTATGCATACTAGTCTTCTATTGACTGTAACTATGAACACTAACTATGATGAAAAGGTTTTATATTTTTTAATGGATTTTGAATTGTTTCGTAACAAATACATCATTTGATACTTTAATGTTTGTGGCTATTATTATTATGTTTGTATTTTGCGTTTTGCTTTAAACGTGGTCTTAAAAGTGTAAGTTTATTTTAGTGTAATATATAAGTTAATACATATATTCCATATTTACATTATTAAGGCATAATAAATATTGTAGACCTTTTTCTTAGTTCACCACACCTACTCCACTGGATGGACTGCAACACCTTGAAAAAATTACCCTGGAAAAGTTTGCCCATCCCTGTTCTAAATCTTCGTCAATTTATTTGTGAGGAAGAAGCATGTGTGGTAAAATGTTTCCGGGCATGTGCGGAAATGATAACAGAGAATTTGGAGATCTTTTTAATTTGGCGAAATTTTTCGATGGCTTAAAACGTAAATACCCTCAAAGATATATATATATATATATATATATATATATATATATATATATATATTGCAACTATTCTAGAGTAAGCTCAATGATCCTAGTATTTTTCTTTTGATGTGATAACATGATTCCAAACAGAAATGCTTTTTAGCGAGAAACTTTAAATCAAAGAAAAATAAAATAACTGAATTTAAATTCCCCCCCCCCCAAAAAAGAATCCAATCCCAACTAGTATCCTAAATATGAATGTTACACAAAATTTAACAGCAAGTCATAATATGAATAAATGGTAAGTGTGTAGGACGCTTATACACACTTAACATTATTACCTACGATGAATAAAATCTCATTTTCAATTAAATTGCAAGATCCACACCAACTAAGTGCTGCAAGAATAGTTACAGAGCTGAGGAACAGCTTCCCAAGTGAAGTGATTATTCATTCTTTCTTTCTCTTCCCGTCTAGACCACAGATATTAAAACAAATGTTTAGAGCAGTATAGCCGATATCGGCTCTTGCGCCAATAAACCCCAAAATCACTCACTCACCCCAAGTGAAGTGATTTTATACAAAACTGACATCATACCTCGGACTACTAGATTTAAGATTAACTCTCTAAGATATTTTAATAAACTGACGAGCTTAGGTGATTTTAACAGGATTTCTAACTTCATTTTAAATTGGACAAGTACAGCCAGCGATTAAAGAGATACTACACCCCACTAGATTATGTGTAGAAACATGATTTTATGAATTTTGGGGTTGTTCCATCTTTGAGTTTTAGTTGCTTGACTTCTATTGTATGACTGGAGCATATTCCTTTCAATGACGTTTTTAAGTCCCATACAAGTATATAAACAGGAAGACCATCTAATTCTTTTAAAACAGAGATGGCCTTAGAGGTCATACAAGATATCACTCCTGGGGATTTGACTGTCTATAAGGATGGCAGAAAATTTGCAGATGGTAGAGAAGAAAGTACATGAAAGATCAGTAGCAACTATGAAGGGGTTAATATATTTAATACCTGTGAAAACCTGACTTATGCTCTGTTTTTAGGTCAGAAATAATAGCTATTGGTAAGGTTCTGGAGTATGCTGTTACTACCGATAAATACAATATATATTTGGATATTGACTGACAGTAGAAGTGCTTTACAATATCTTAAGAATTAGCCTAAAATTTATGATAAACCTTACCTGGATATATTAGTACTTCCCTCTGGACTATAACAAATAGGTATGTCTCCACACGTTGGGGTGAACGGTAAAGTGACTGCAGATACACTTGCAAAAAATGGATGTAATCTTACGATCACAAACTCTGAAAATTTTAACTCCTTAGACAGAGGCGGATTAAGGTAGTTGGAGGCCCCTAGCGGTAAAAGGTTAGAGGCTCATGGGCTTAAGAGTCGCTTACTTTAAATTCTCAAAATAAAATGTATTGCTATAATAAAACTCATCGGCTAAAGGAAAAATCTGAACTGTACATAAAAAAAAATTAAAAACCATTTCATCAATTCATCAAATCAACCAAATTCCTCAATTATTTTCACCATATCTATTTTGTCTAAAGCATATTATTCTGCATATAATATGGCCATGTTATTCAATTTCTCTTTTCTCCCATAGTACTTCTAAAAGTATTTTTTATCACGTTTTAAAACTAAAAAATATCATTCACCTGATGCATTCGATAACGGTATTGTTAAAAATATTTTCAAAAGTTTTTCTACATTAGGATTTCCTTTTACATCTCGATAAATTTCTAGCGGGGTTTTCATTGTATATTTGTTTTCTTTCCATTTCTTGTTCCAAGGTGGCGTGGTTGGTTTGTCGTTGGCCTTTGCACTCATCAAGCTTGGGTCCCCTGGCGGCCGCCAGGTCCGACACCCGCTTAATCCGCCACTGCCGTTTGAAGATTTAACCTCCCTGCTAAATCTTCTCATCTTGCTTGTTGGGGTGTCTCTTGGAGGCATTTGATGGCTGAGCAAGAGAAGATTTTCGAACTACTTGTGCGACGAGGTGTTTTGGTGTAGGCTTCCCTATATCAAGGGAATAAGCAACAACAGTAGTAGATTTTTTAAAATTTTCTTTGAGAAGATTTGTAATTTTTTAAACCTTATAATCATTTGGTGCGAATGACTGTCACTCGCTAAATCCTCCTTTCTAAACATTAGTTATTAAAAATGAATCTAATTTAAGTTATAAAGAAGTAAAATGAAGTAGAAAATCACAGATACTCAGATGGAAAGTGTTTAATCTTTCTATTAATTAGGATCTTCATTTCATGAGAAATTACATCAGGATCAATAGGAATTAATGTCGTGTTATCATGATGGACGCGGTAGCCTAGTGATCATGACAATGGACTCAGGGTTGAGTCAAAGCCCTAGTGTCATTCAATATCCACCGTGCAGAGGAGCTGATTTAGGTTAAATTAAGATAGGAGGTTAAATTTTTTCAAAGTCCTTATGTTGGCATGGCGTGGAAGTAAAGAGAGTGGGGTGCCAACTCAGGTGTAGTCCACGTTACTCGACCGTGGTTCAGAATTGCGCGATCCGTCGCCAATAGCTGCTTTCGAACTTGACGTTAATAAACACTCAGTCAGTCATGTTATCTTCTTTGTGTAAGATTAATAGTAAATTTTCATGGGAGGAATTTCATTTTTCTTTTCTTTTACAATTATTTCTGTATAAGTAATTAAACTGTCAAACTTTTGAAAACTCTTGCCGTAAAAGAATATTTCACGAGGATTATTGAAACTCTAACAAGTGTAATCCCAATTGTGCGAAAGAGATCAATAATTATTATTCTAAAACAAATAGTTCATATTTGACAAATATCAGTCAATTTAACACTTGTGATATGAAGCATTCGATTGAAAATGAAAGCATAGAGATACTTTATACAAGTTAACTGGAACAATGTTTGGGTTTTGCAATTAAGTCATCTCAAATACGACACAGTGTAAATATTGAACAGATTGTGTCATTTAGTAAAATGTTAAATGACTATTACTGTTTAATATTTTACCGACAGAATAATTCAAAAAGAATGTTGGACGCGTGAGCAAATATGGAATCAGAAAGTATATATGATTCAAAAAAAAATATGCACAACAATTTTTAATAAATGTTATAAAATATATATTTTCAACCCAATTTTCCGCATCTTTAGAGTTATTTGCGTTTTTATCTTCGATTAGAGTTATCAACTGCAAAGTTCTACATTTTGCATACAGCTTCAAAAGAAACAAGATTTATTTTTCAAATGTAAAGAGAAAAATGGGTAAAAAATTTACACTAAAAATATTATTTTCTGTAAAATTACTAATAAGATGTTCAAGTAATGTGCATCTTTCAGCTATCAGTTGCCATTTTGAGTTTTCGAAAGAAATAGATAAGCTAAATGTTATTCGAAATACGAAAGTTGTTTCATTAGTGTAAAACAGTCAAGCAAAGTATTATAATATAGCACTTATTTGACTAACCCAATATTATCTATAGTTCAATTTTAAAGAAAAACTCCTCTTAGGTGTGTAAGAATCGGTTGATATTAGCTAGTTGTAACTAAGAAGAAAATTAACAAATATGTGCTCCAGGCAATACTGTTTTTTATAAAAATCGCACTTTGAAACTGCACGAAAGGACCTAGTAATTTTGAGCCTCGGTCAGTTGATGAAGATTCCACTTGAGCTGCCACACCACAGGAATTTGAGCCTCAATGTATTTGATGCTCATTAGTCCAGTGGCATCAGGGCTTTTATTGACAAAAGTAACGCCGACCACAAGTTAGCGATCATGACCACCTGGAAGTACTGGACAATCTGCAAAGAAACGTCAATGTTGGGTATTACAATGAAAAGAAAACGATTGGGGTAATCCTATTCTCGATTATACACAGATGGGCAAATCCGACCCAAAAACGAAATTTGGAAAGCTTGTTTATACATGAGTGTTTGACGTAGTGAGTTGATGTTTACCTTAAAGGAGGCCAGAGTTTAAATGAGATCGTATAATAGGGCGAAGAAAAGGTTTCCACGATATTTACAGAAAAACTTGGCAGGAACGTATTTACTGTGCATTATTGTTTGCTGCAAAGGAAGATACTACCTCAAGAGGACCAGGCCTTACTGAATGTAAAGGCCGCTGTGTTCGGCGAATGTCTATGGCACAGCGTTCTACATCTGTGTCAGGAATTCAAGCAACATTTAGCAGCATAATTACACAGTAAACTGTAACAAATCGATTGCTTGAGGAATAGCTCCGAGCCAGACGCCCTGTAGAGTGAATTCCACTAACTTCAAACTACTGCGGTTTGCAACGTTAGTGGTGAGAAGTTAGAGCTCCCTAGAGGACAGATCCGGTGTTTCCTCTGAATGAAATCCAGTACACCTGGGTTTATGGTCTAGGAGAAATTTCCTATTACAGCAAGATTCCTCCTGGTTATTCCACGTACCCTGACGGCAGACTTGAACGTCAGTCTAGAAATTCACCCTGCTGCGATGCCATTTATGTACATTGTTCAAAAGGAGTGTAAACAACAGGATAACTTGCGCCCTCATACCGCTGTTTTAACCAAATATGCTCAACAGAGTGTTGATGTGTTGCATTGGCCTGCTAGATCACCAGATTTTCTCAATTTGGGCATGAATGGGACATCATTGGTCGGCAACTCCAGCATCATCCACAACCGGTATTATGCATCCCTCTATTGACCGACTAAGTGCAACAGACATGTAATTCCATCTCTCAATCATTAAGCATAAGTAACAAGTCATTTTTTTCACGCGTAATTATCATCAATAATCAGCCTTAAAGCAAAGCGTAATCAATTAGTTTGAGTCTTTTCAAGTCTTGTAACGAAAATTTCAATAATGAAGGGCATTATACAAAAATAATTAAATAAATAAAATTTTTAAAAAAATATGACAAAAACACTTTTGCACAAGGGCTAAGGTAAAAATAAAAGGTGAGGATACAGAAAAACAAAACTAAATAGGAAGGTTTTGAGAGAGAAGTAATTACCGCCTTTACGGTGAATAACAATGAAAGTGACGGTTTCATGCAAAGAAGTAGGATATAATGAATATTGAAAAGTTTCGACGACAAAGCATAGGCGGAGGACATACTCTCATCCATCACACTGCTTGAACAATGCAGTGAAAACTTCACAAAGCCTTTGTAACAAGGGGTACCTTCAAGGAGCAGATAGAAGCTATACGTTATTTCTTCAGAGCTTTTAACCTTAATATTATGCATATGGATACCTGATGGGACCCATGTCATTTTATTCCATTTAAAAGAAAATGAGAATATATATAAAGTAAAAAGATACTTCTAAATGTTTGATATTTTTTTGGCAACGTGCATTTAGTTACTTAATATAATTTTAGCTTACTATTAATTGCGTTGAAATTTGTTACTCCACACGCACGCGTTACTCTTTATTAATCATTAATTAACACAAATTTTTGGTTATTTGAATTTCTTTACTGAAACGGATAGCTTGTAACATTTCTATCGTAGAATTAATGAATACAGGTATATTAACTTTAAAAAAAAAATCTTAATTGAATTTATATTCAACTTATATCTTAATAAGGTTATGCTCTCTTTCTCAAACATATTTTAATCAAAACATGTAAAAGTTAAAATACTTCATTCATTCATATGAACCATATATTTAGAAATATTTATTTGACGATTAAGTTTAAAAATGTTTAAGTTTTTTTTCACTTAGAATCATAGCTTAAAATGAAAAGCTGAATCTTAATTGGAAACTTTTATTGACAAACTGCGTAAGAACAAAATTAAATCATGCACACACATGCACTCGTATATATCAGTTTTAATTATTAACATATTAAAATTAAGATAATTCCAAATTAATGATGAACATACTAGTAATTTTTGTTCATAAGCTAGCCAATCCTATAACCATGATCAAAATACATTAAAAATGTATGTTGGAGAGTCAAAATAAAATTTCATAGCACGTTAGTTAAGTGTGTTTGAGGAATAATAATCTTTCATGATAAGTATTGTATCGGCAGAAAGTTCTTATTCGTATTAAAAACTTAACAAAATAATCAAATTATTTAAAAATTTTAATTAAGAAAGAATCAATAAAATAGTTATGTTTAAGACGATATGGTACCCTAAAAATCATTAAACTGTCGAAAAAAAATTTATTGGTTTATTTGATACTCCGAGTCTATAAATATGCCTGCAAAATTTCAAAGCTTTACCTGCATTTTTTATTAAGTAATGGAGCAATGTTTGATGCTAAACAGCAACTACCACGCCTATATTTCAGATTATCTGCTAGAAAAGAGCCTGATAAAAATGAATTAATTATTTTTCTAATGCGCATCAATGAGATTAACATTATATATGCAGCAATAAATCATTTTAAGAAAGAATTGTGCAATTCATGCAAAAATTCTAGTTTGTGAATTATTTACTGGAAGAGCAAATGGATTTGTGGTCAAGATTTAAAAGTTGTGCATGCTTTTTATGATATTGTTATAAATGAAATTAAAACTTCAAAACGGATTATCTCAAAACACAAATACTAAATCTCATTTTGATAACTCAGATAATTAAAAATCTAATTTTCAAGAATAGAAAAACCCTCCCATTTTTATATATTTGTTTTTGATGATATATATATATATCCCATGTGTGTGAAATTCAACACTTTTATAACTAAAATATTTTAAGATATTTATTTAAGCACATTTACATATGAAGTTCTTAGATTTTGAAGTATTTTACCTATAAATTGCTATTTGATTTTGCTTTTATTCGTGTACAATATTTAACATGCGAGGGCTTTTAAAATCATGGAAATAAAAAATAAAGGCATAAACATCTTTTGTACATGTTGTGCATTAGCTCTGAGCATGGAATTAGCTCTGAAGTTTGTGTATTTATTTTTTTTATAATTATTAAGATAAAGTTTTATGAAATATTGATCTTTCATTCGTTTTTTTCTATATATTCATTATGGCAGTATACTGTTTAATTGTTCTACATTTGTGCAATTTTTTATGGTAAGTAGTTTTAAATAAGCTAATTAACAGTTCATAAAAGTTTCAGACCATTCGATGAATATTATATCATGCTATTCATGGAATGAAAACTTCAAACTCATATTTCTCCATGTTGAATTTTTGTACATATACTGTTATTCAAAACCCTAAAGCTTTTTTGATAATTGAAGTATGGGTTTGAAATTTTTTATACATGTTCTGAAATGTATGTTTTGTAAAATTGTGCATGAAATTAGCTCTAACATGTTTAGTACTTTTTCTAAAAAAATTCAAAATAAAAACTAATGTTTTTTGGGGAATTTTTGAGGTTTAACTATAAAAAAAATTAATAAAAAATTAAAGAGCAGCAGCAGAAGCACAGTTTTATGTAGTATGCTTTAAGGTACTTGGAAAAAAATTTTGAAAGAAAAGAGACATATTTAAAAAAGTTTTAGGGATTTAAAAAATGCTTAAAAAAGCTAAAAAAATTTAAATTTTACAAACATTTTGCAACAAGTTAAAAATTGTTTGTATGGAATTATTATTAAATATTAACCTTTATAAAATACAATTAAAACCAAGTATCAAATATTAAAAAGAAAAAAATTGTGAAGATGGTACCATATTGCCTTAAATTCAGAAAGACTAAGCTAAAAATTTTAATGAGATTTCTTGAAATTTCATTGTATCCTGATCGTAGATAAAATAAATTTTAACTCTAATATTTCATTGTAACTATAGCTTTAATACTTTTCATTCAATTTAACAGGCACAAAAAAATATATACTATCAATTATAAGTCATTCTTATACTTAACTGCTTCTTATTAGATATCCCTACATCAATCATATATTGAGTAAAAGAAGACCTGGACAAGAAAAGAGTAGTTCTCTCATTTCGAAGTTATTGATTAATTGGTAATCTCACATTTCAGAACCATGATTGGCCAGAAGAAGAAGAATTGGGACATCAGTTGACTTGTGTTCGCATTCTGATTTTGATAGAATAGATCTTTTATCAAGCTTTTGTGTGAAGGCAGAATTATGCAAGGGACATCACTTGAGATGGGCTTTCTTTGAATGGCCAGATAGCTTTTCTTTCCCTTTTTCTTTTGCTCTGTGTGGTGGAGGGGGGGGGATGATTACTGAGTTGCCTATCATATGCCCCCCCCCTTGATTAATTGCCTTCTTATCGATTTTGAATCTCATCAATGGCAGTTTTCTAATTTATGAATCATGTTCTTTTCAATTACATAAAACTTGGTAAGATCTTCATGAAATGGAACAGCACTTAAATGAGTTATGCTGGAAAATATAATTGGAAGGGACAATTTTGCAAAAATAAAGTCATTAAATGAGGAGGAGAATATATCGAAGTATAAATGAGGTTTTTATAATTTAAGAAATTCTTGAATTGTTCAAACGAAATATAAATGAAGAGCATAATTTATAAGAGAAAGTACTTTGTTAGTAATGTTGTAAAAAAGAGAGTTTTTTTTCAAGAAATAAAATTTTGGGTACGTAATAAAAAAATTACTAATTTGAACTAGTTTCAAAACATTTAAAACCATGCGTAATGTAGTTGTATTTTTAAAATCTTACTCAATTACACCCATTTTATAAATCTTATTTTATTTTGCAGAGCAATTTTGAAAAAAGAATGTAAACGTGAGTACCCCCCCCCCTCTTTAAATCCCATGTAATTTGAATTTTTCTTATTCCTACATAATATTTCTATTATTGAGATCTAGTTTAGAATATGTAACATGGAAAAAATTGTAATTTTCAACAACGATGATGAAAGTTTATTAATAATTACACGTAATTTAATGTATGTAAGATTTCATATCACTTTACGAATAAAACTTGAAGAAAACTTTATTTTTTTCCCTTTCAAAATACATAATTTAATTTTGTTAACTGCATTTGGTTTGTAAAACTAGAACATTTTTAATTTATATAACTGAAAAATTTTGAATTTTGTTCTTAATGGGTTGAGAATTGAAACGATTGTACTGCCATAAAATAATTAATTCTTATATTTACTTCTATTCACTTAAATGATATTTGCTGAATAAAGGATCAAATTTTTGCACTCTAAATAAATAGTAAAATGTTATTTAAATGTCTTATTCATCTGAACATAACTTATTACTTGAAAATTCTTAAGTAAAAGGGATTTAAAGAGTTCAAAGGAAATTGGATTTTCGCGTAACCTTTATTGGGAATGTAAGTCACTTCAATTATACAATGGATTACTTCTTAATTACAAACAATGAAAAAATAGATAGAATTTGCCATTATTTATAAATATTCCTAGAGTGTATTATGTAAACATCAATTCGTTTGTTTTTATTACTGCGATAGTTAATATGATCTAAAAGCAGTTGATTTGTATCCACTTAAGCAATGATCATATAAACCTACTGATAGCCGCGTTTCTCGATACAATACCGATAGGGTGAATTTAATAAAAAAATTTTTCAACAAATGAGATCAAGAGGATTGATCATTCCACATTTCTACGCAAATATTTTGTTTTTTCAATTAGATAAATATTAATTAGATTTCAATTTCATAAAAAAATAACACATTTCCTTTCCAAAATGATAAATTCTTCTGCAAGTGATTTAAGATGGAAAAAAACTCCCTGGAAATATTTCATTTGAGAGGATTACCTTGTGAATTGGGCTCGGGTAGATTTTCTCTTGGGACTAAATGCATAACTGTAGTTCTGCCCAAAGGCAACTGCAAAGCTGAAAAAGACATAAATAATATAACCATAAAAAACATGAAACTAAATAAGATAAGTATAAAAAACACAATTTCATTTCAATCGATTTTTAAATAGGAATCAATAATCTGTGGGAAAAAAATTACTTCAACAAATTTTGTGACTACCTAAATATGAACCCAATGCACTTAAAAGGAAAATAAATTCTAAAAATATTCATGGAAACACAAATAATAGAAATATACAAGCACACATAATCGCAAGACTGCAGTATCACTATTAGTATTATGCCATAACTATACAAATTTCATTATATTTTAGAATATTTGATACATTTCATTTGGACGTGAGATACACTCCAATACCATTCAAATGTATATAGCGGAAAGTATTCAGTGCATTCCATAGAAATTAATTCATGGAAGTTTTCAAATATAAGAAACGAAAAAAAATTCAGCTTCTGTTTCACAATATAGATTAGCATGTAATAGAAATGCTGTCCTTATATTCAACTTATAGAAGGCCGTAGTAAGTAGACTTACTTCATTCATATAAAATTGGCTTCATTTCCCTCTATTTAAGGTATCCTACTACGTTCGAAACCGACATTTTGCACAGGCGTAAAAACGAATATGTATTTTTTTAAATATTTTGTGTCACTTAGATTAGAATACACGTGGAAAATTGTTTTAAGAATATTTTTACAATAAAGAATTCTATAAATGCGATTTTTTTTCAAAAATAGACACATCTTTACTTATTTTCAAAACATTCTCCTTTTACAAAACATGCTTTCATAAGAATAATACTTTGCCTATTTATAGCTCAGACCTCTGTAAAGATCCTGAACTAGGATTTTTGAAATATGTAACTTAGAAGTGAATTTATCTATATTTTAATACATTAGAGTGAAAAAAGTACACCCCCCCCCCACCGATTATAATTTTAATTGTTAGTAACTCTGAAAATAATGTGAATTTTTCAAAAATCATAATTCAGGCTCTCTAGGGAAGTCTTAGCTATATATAGGCAAAATATTATTATTATAGAAGCATTTTTCATGAAAGGAGAATTTTTTGAATACAGGCAATTCTAAGTTTATTTTTTGCCAAAATATTGCATTTAAATAATTTTTGAGTGTAATAATATTTTTAAAACAATTTTATACGTGTATTCTAATCTAAGTGACACTAAATATTAAAAAAATATTCGTTTGTAAGCTTCTTCGAAATCACGGTTCCGAACATAGTCGGATGCCTTACTTTACTTTTGCATATTACAAAACCTATTTTATCTGTACATTTATGGTACTTGCAAAATATGCTATGCATTTCATGTACAGAAATGTAAAAAGAACTAAAAAGCACTCAATATTCTGCCTTTCAAAGCGTACTCATCCCTTCAGTGGGTCAATAAATGAAGCTTGTTTGGAAACTAAACACTGGGAGTTTTCGCGTCAGACTGACCATCTAAACGGAACATCTCAGCGGACAGGGTCACAAAAACTGAGATGGGCACAGTAGGCCTTCGCTCTCTAGGACTGTTGCGCCACTGTGTTTAGTTTCAGTAGCGTGCAATAGATGATGATAAACATATTTTCCACAAAACAAGCGTCTCAAAAATCAAAGCTACTAAGCCAAATGAACTTTCTTTCCTAAACCAATCTCAATCTCAAAAACATTTTAGCATACAATCACTAAAAAAGACCCAATTATGGGTTAGGTCAATTATGAAGTCGGAAATGTAGAATTGTGCGCTTCTTAAATTCTCTTTCCGTTTAAGTATAAATGTATATATATAATAAATTAGTTTAAGATCACAGGCAAATCAAAGTATGTTAAATGGAAGATAAATATAAATTTTTTGAAAACAAAAGATGATTTTTTTAGAAGAATAAAAAAGGCAGTAAAAAATGTGAAGATAACATGAGAAAGAAAATTAATAAAAGTTACTGTGTATAGAAACATCTGGAACGCTTTAGCTATTGCATTTTCAAATACCTTTTTTCAATATTTGCATAACTTGAATAGAGTTAGGAAAATTTACCTTTTCGAGGAAAAACCTTTGAAAATACTTTTGTAAGAGAAGATAATGATACATTGGATTTCTATCTGCTGCACAAGTTAAAAATTCATTCCGTGGAAAAATCACAGGAATTTTAAGCATTTACCATAATTTCATCAACCTAATAGAGTTGTAAGTCATTTTTATTCAATGTGTTCTTGATTTTATTTCTTAAGAAAAGCAGACTCATTAATGAGAGAAAATTAAAATACGATGGTAATTTTTTTAACGGGAAACTGGTAGTTCTTAAAAACCAGTTTCCCGTCAAAAAATATTAATATTTTGCAAGTACTGTCATCTACATATTTAACTAACACAGCTCCGGTTAAACAACAATGACTGTAAACGAGAAATTATAAAAGCAATAATAAATTAACTTAGAAAAGTCAAAGAAACTGTACTCGACAGAACAATGTGACCAAAGCTTACATTTCATTCAATTCCACCATATCATGTGTGTGATGCCTTATTTATTCAACCGCAGTGCATTGGGTAATTTAATTTAAATTCAATAGCTATTCTCTCTTTTTTTTTAACATGTAGACGACGAATTAAAAGGATAGTTTCACTCCATGAAGGACCTCAACTAATTCAATTCAAGTTGACCATAGGGAGCAGGTGATACAACCAACGAGAAGAAAACAAAATAAGATTGCATTGTCTATAAATTGCAAGTTTGGTTTATTTCATTCTTCTTGAACAAGGCGAACCCAGAGGATTTTCCAATCACAGATTCTGTTTTTGGAGTAACACACATTAAAGGATGATTTCCATGAACTTGTCTAACGGTTCTTGTTATCCTTAAAGGCTCAAATCTACCGCTTGTTTTGAGATACGGATCGTACTTTATTTTTTTGTTGGTCTTCCTACTTGCACTATTTGGCGAATACTTCTTTTAGAACGTTGAATTTTGTTATTTTTGGCTTAACAATGTGATGCTGGAAAGACAGTAAAAGTACCACTCTCACTTCAACGACCGATTAAATTACTAATTTTTAAATATTAAGAAGCATTAGTCCTGAGAGTTTTTTGTACTCCAGTGCGCCTTTGATTTCACAATTACTAATTCATGAAAAATAATAGGAAATGAAATAAATTTTAAAAACAAATAAATTTATAAAGTTCATTTCATAGTAACTGAATTAAAAATGACTAATATTTTTCATATTAATTCAAATTATTCTTTTTAAGTAATTATTATCAAAAAAGATCAAATGAATTAATTACGTACCACGAGCATTTACGCATACGCATGGTTTGAATTTTATAACACGCAATTTTCCTGATAACATTGCATTAAAATTACAAATTCATTTAATTCAATAACGAATTAAATGAGTTGATCCTAAAAAATATATCTAGCTCAAACTACATCCATAATTTTAGAATCACTTGAATGCATTAGAGTTCATTGATCTTATAAAAAAATGGCTGAAATTTACTATTTTAGAGTTTTAAATTTCAGAGGAGAAGCAAGTGTAGTTGAGTTACGGACAGTCCAATTGATTACAGTTTCATTATAAACATGAGGAATAAATAAAACCATAAATGACATTCTTACCTCCTAAAGTTACATTACCATGTAAAAACCTTCCCTGGTAAATTAGACGCAAAATTTCTGCTTTGGCAACAGATTCTTCAGCCCATTCAGCTAATAAAGAGAGTAATATAGAGCATTTACCTTATTACATTTAAAACAATAAAAATGCAATAGAAGAAATATCTGAAGTGTAGCAACCTTTATAGTGTGAGGCAATTAAAAAGTTGCATATATAAAAACAACAACTATTGAATGTTATCATGAATGAATTGCGCAACATTATTTATGCGCACAAACATGCCATATATCAGTACGTAAAAGTTGAATTAGATACCAAAAATGCGTTAAAAATTGTTATGTAAAAAATAATAAATGCAAAAAACAATTTTTGTCAGAATTATTTAGGAAGAAAAAAAATTCATCAAGGTACCTTCATATCTTCAAAAGAAAAGACATTTTTATTAATTGTGCAATAACAGCCTAATGCCATTTTTTTATTAAAAAAACACACGTTCTAGAGTGATGACAATCTGGAAACTAATTTAGTAAAAAATATCCTCAGTTTTCTTTAATCAGATTACTCAACGCAGAACGTTGTCTTAATTTTTTGCTCTAGTTTTTTGAAAGATTTTTTTTTTTTACTTATTCTTCCATAAAGTTGGTGTTTACCATTTGGGTTGAAAACAGGCGGTTTACTACAGATTGATTCAAAAATAATGTGACCAATTTCAGAGCATCGTAAATTTTTATTGAATTAAAGTTATTTACATGAAATTTTCAGTGTGGTTTTCTTTAGCACAGTACACTTTATAAAAGCTCAGACCAAGCCAAAAAAAGCTTTTTCGACCATTTTAAAGGGTATTTTTCCAACTCTCTCTTTGATTGCTTTTTGAACCCAATTAAGTGTTCTTATCTTACGTCTGTTTGTGTTCTTAAGTTTCCCCATATGAAATAATCGCAAGGACCACAGTCAGGGGGCGATGGTAGCTATTTCTCAGGAGGAAGAAAATTTATTAATTTTTTTTTATCTTTCAGCCATTTTATAGTTGATTTTGCAGTATGACTTGATGCAGAATCTTGGTGAAAAACAAAGCTTTCTTGAGGGTAAAGACGTTCACTTTCTTTGATAATGGACTCCAAAACTTTATTCTGATGGTTTTTAGCATCAATTTTAGCCTTTGTTTCAATAAAAAGTGGTTTTGTTAAACCTTGAGAGGACATTCTCATCCATACCATAGCACCTGACGGCCAACTTGCCAACAGCTGCATCTATGCGAGACCACACATTTCATAACACACAGATTGGTTTATTCACTTTTTCAGAGGCAATTTTCTGTATCTGACGACACATTTTCGCCTGTAGCCTCTTTGCTAAAGTTCTGTGAGACAAAGGCTTTTCTACAGCAATAAGTCTTATCAATTGATTTATTTTTCATCAAAGGCTTCCTTTCGTCCCCATTTTTTCCCTGGAGCTTTTGACTGCCAATAAAGTTTGATTTCTTTTCGTAGTTTAGAGAGTAATTCATTAGAAAAATGAGTTTTCTGGTTTTTAAATGTTTTATTTTTTACAGAATCTGAGCAACCATCCTTCGAAAGCTTTAAAATTTCGTTTCGAGTTTGAGGATCTAAATTCGGAGCTATAATTCAATCTGGCTAACAAAAATAGATTGGTAATTTAAACGCTTGATTTTCAAAATAAAACTGGTAGTAAAGAGATTAAAATTTACCATAAACAGTTATATGCTTTTAAAATTTGTCTCGCTAATTTTGAATCAACCTGCATAAATATTAAAAATGATGTACTATTTTTCGAAAAATGAATCTTTTTGAACAATTTGTAAACAAGAATAATGCCTAATAAAACAACAGGTAAAAGCAATTTGAAAAATATTACAAAATGCTATTTAGTTGCGACTCAAACATCTATTTGGCGAGTAACAGGCATTTTTACTTCAAAACAATTTCTTATTTTTATGTTTATTAATGAATTCATTTCAAGTAACAGTTTTTTTTCTTTATCAGTGAAGTAATTATTTACCATTTTTTAAATGCTTTATCTGGACTTTAATTTAGATAGTTTATAATCTGCCCTACATTTCCGATTACACCAAAGTTTTGATTATGTCATCTATATATTTAACTGCTTTTATCCATAAAATCTCTAAGCATAGTTGATTTGTAAAACTACTTTTAATCTAGGGAAAAAAACGTGTTTTAAACAATAAACTTTAAAAATTTATTCATGATAATTTTTTGAAATGAACCTTTGGCGACAAGCTGTTGACTTTAGCATGAGTGTTGTATGAGCATCAACATACCAGTCGCAGCCGTACCTTGCACGCATTAGACGACAGGGAAGAAAAGGAATCCCTTATGGGACCAGTCGTTAAATGCTTTTATTCCTATCCTTTGCTGTTTCCGACTAGAGGGGGAAAAGGTCGCTTTTTTCCGGAAGCATTTTTTATTTAAAAAATATAAGTGTGAAAAACGCTATAATTTCAAGTTTGCAAATCTATCTACAATTAAATTATTTATTAAGAGAGCATTCTTCCATTTAAAATTAGCGTATGTAACTATTCAACGTAAAAATGTAATGTAAAAATTGGTTAAGCAGTAAAATACATACATTTCTCTCTGTGTTTCCATTTTGTTAGAAATTTAAATACTATCGTACAACAACAAATCAGTCTAATTCTTCCCCCCTCACGTATATATCATTCCCATTATTACTAAAACCTAATGCATTAATAAAAATTTGAGCAACAAGTTTATATTAGCATCTGGCCAAAAATATTCCCTTGAAAAGAAACTCAATGAGAATTCACTTGATAGTTATACAGAAATATTTAACAATACTGGAAGTTCTCTTTAGGAATAAATTAAAGTTTGATTATGAAACTCGCGTTTTAACGAAGTAGGGAAGAATTAGTATTGCAGGAATTCTACCAGCTGTAAAAATGAAATAAAAATTTGATTGTTTCGAAATAAAAACTTAAATTAGACTTAATCAAATAAATTCAGTTAAATGTTTCGATTACGTTTAATTGATATTGCTTTCGTTAATTTTTAATGGAATAATTAAAAAAACATTCGAATCTGTCAGGGAAAAAAGGCAATTTATTTTATCGCGATTTAATTTCTATTTGCGGCCAATTTGGAAGTAGTGAAATATATATAGCAGTAAATAATTCAAAAGAAGACTAATAAATCCCAAGAATCTTAAGATCAGACCGGAAGAACCAAGAACATGGAACCATGACAAACCAAAAAAGAGAAATGTAGCTAGAGGGGAAAACTATTATGATTTCTCGAGCTGTCACTGGTTTAGGACAGTGAAACAGAATTAAACAATGTTTGTGAGATCTCAACCTTCTCCTGCAGCAGAAATTTTTTCTACACAATAGCTCCCAGTATAAACTAAGGCAAAAGCCTAAAACCCACGTGGGTGAATATAACAGCAATAGAATAGAAATTGCAATATTAAATTACCATAGGAATCCGGAAGAAATGGACAAATATAAATATGTATAAACAAAAATATTTGCAAGAGAGGTTAATAATGAATATAACCATAATTAACAATAATGTAAATGAGCAAAGAAACTCTAATCTTACCCGATGTATACAGATTCCACAATTGTACTGACTCAATGCATTAAAAAAAAACACAGCAATACTAAGAATAAAGGCGCCATCTTTATATATTTTTAGTAACTAAACTTAATATAAGCATATATTAAGAATATTATATACTATAGACTAAATATATTAAGAAATATAACAAGAAAATTATATACTATAAAATAAATAGAAATGAATACTTTAAATAAAAATAATTAAATAGCTATAACTTTGATGACATATATTTATAAATAAAATTAGCTGGATAGTTATAGTCTAGGCAACTTTGAAAGAATTTTTTATAATTATTAATTCTCAATACTTCTTCAGATACTAAATCATTATTTCTTTTTATATAATTTAGAATGATATTTCTAAAAATTGAAATGTGAAGGGTACTATTCCAATATGGCATTTTTATAACATTAAAATCAAAAGAGTCTCTTTTATCAAAAATATTACTTTTTAGCATATTATTTGCAACTTTTAATTCTAGATCAAGGAAATTTGCTGACTCTATATTGCAATTGGTTTTTAATAATTTCAGGTAGGTTGGATAATAATTAAATATAGGAGTAAAGTCAACTTTATTACTGAAAATAATTAGACCATCGATGTATCTAAAAAAGTAACAAGAGTCTGTATCAATTTTTTCATTCTCGTAATAGTGTAAATAGATATTAGCCAGACTATTACTAGCTGGGCCACCCTGTGGCAGACCTTTAATTTGTTGATAATAAGAGTCATTATGAAATATGTAATTTTCTTTCAAAACAAAATGTATAATAATATTATATTTATCATAGTTTATCAATTTATTTAATGAATATTTAATATAAACATTTCTAAGTACTTTAATCATATCCTCTATATCAATAGAGTTGAATAAGTCTTCGAAATCAAAGCTATGCAAAGATTTAACACTCTTACCTTGCATGTTCTCAACGATATCTTTACTATTCTTTACAATAATGGAGTTTGAGATATTGTCTAGAGTGTGTTGTATAACTTTTTGCAA
Organism: Trichonephila clavata; assembly: GCA_019973975.1. Classification (NCBI taxonomy): domain Eukaryota; kingdom Metazoa; phylum Arthropoda; class Arachnida; order Araneae; family Nephilidae; genus Trichonephila; species Trichonephila clavata. The sequence continues at coordinate 134,325 of BMAO01021825.1, forward strand.
CACCTTGCCTGGTTGTGTAATATAGGTATTAAAACCATTAGTAATAGTTCTAAATTTAATTGGACACTTATGAAATTTTGGTGTTAGAAAAATATAAGGAAAATTGATATTCTTTGTATATAAATCTAGTTTTTTATAAAAAGCTGAAATACGGTTACTGATTTCTCTATTGCTGCTATTAGATTTAATAAACGCATTATTGTTTTGAAACTGTTTGTTAAGTATAAAGTTATAAAACCATTTGCAAATGATTGCATAGTTGCCCTGAACTTTATCTATATATACAATAATGAAATCTTTTTGAAGATTTGAAATTTGGTGTTTTATATCTTTATAAGAAATATTTTTATCAGTTTTATAGTTAAGATTAAGTAACTCACTCAAAACTTTGCATTTAAACTCATTGAATGCTTCGAAAGGAAAGTTGTATTTAATTGCTATTTTTGTAATGAAGTTATTAATATCTTTAGAAATTTGTGCTTTAATAGCTTTATTATTATTAGAACGCATAATTCTAAAGCCAGTACCCTTAACCATTATTTCTCTGAGAGTTTTATCTTTAATAATATTTAAATTACCAGATATGACATGTTTATGATATTCATCAATGAAATCTACATAATTATGACAATTACATACAATATTATTATGTTGCAAATCAATAGAATTGTAGTTAAAGATGGATCTACCAATTTTCTTATTATATTTAAATGCCTTTTTAATGTTAATGTTTTTTACTGGGAAAAATTGAATATACTTCTCAAACACTTTAGTAAAGTTTACATGATTATAGGATTTATTCATGAAAAGGGATGTTACAGTATTCAGTTGTAGAATTTAAAACATTATCATGTATTGATATATTAAACTTACTGATTAAGAAATTACAAAAATCTTTCATAACATGTAAGGCTTGACATTCTATAAAGTTATCGTAACTAAGTATATAATTAAAAAGTTTGATTTCTTTTTTATTCAAATCAAACATGAAATTTTTTATTTGATTAATGTTATAAACAGTTTCAAAATCACTACAGAATTCATTAATTTTAGCTGTAATATCCTTGGAATCTCTACTTTTTCTTTTATTCCTTTTACCTCTTTTTGTTCTCTTGGGTATTTTATTAATATTATTATTATGACAATTATAAAAAAAATCTTTGTTATCTTTTTGCTGTATGCATTGCAAAACATTTTTGCCATTATATAATGTGTTCAGTCCATGAGGATATGTTGTATTATAGAAATGAATAAAATGGTTTTCCCACCATAATCTATCTTTTAAAAAGGAAACTATTCTGAGAATGGATATATCAATATTATCAAACCCATGCAGGTGAAAGTGTCTTATTTCAATATTATTGTTATTATATTTATTAGTGTAATGTTTATTATGAGATCTGTGAAGATTAATTCGAATATTTAAGTGTGTAGAAGTCTGACCAATATATTTATAATTACATTTTTTACAATTCAACATATAGATACAATTAAAAGACTTACAGAATATAAAGTTGGAGTTGGTATCCAACTGTTCATAATTGATCATGGGGCATGTTTTACATCTTTTATCTTTACATTTATTGTAGCGAAAATGAATATTCGGGGTATAAGGACAATCAACAATAGAAGTATTATTATTAGAGTTGGTGATATTAAAATATTTATTAACATACTCATGAGTAGTTAAACAAAATTGCTTGTTCTCTTTAGTAACAATATTTTTTATAGCATAATCAGTATTAAGATAATTATAGTTATATATATATATATATACACTCAAGAGCCAAAACATTATGACCAACTGTCAATAACGAGTTGGCCCACCTTTGACGCGCAACACAGCTTCAACACGCCTTGGCATGGATGCCACAAGTCCTTGGTAGATGGCCGGAGACAGATTGTACCAGATGTTTAAGCAACGGTCACGCAAATCCGAGATACTGCGAATTGGTGGTCTTTGAACTCTGAACTGCCGTCCAATGACATCCCAAATGTGTTCTATCGGATTGAGATTTGGTGAGTTAGGCGGCCAGGAAATTAACTGGAATTCAGCATCATGTTCCTGGAACCACTCCAACACAATTTTAGCCTTGTGACACGGGGCGTTGTCCTGTTGGAATATTCCATTTCCAGCTGGAAAAACAGAGGCCATGTAAGGGTGCAACTGGTCTGCAATGATGTTCAGATACCCTGTAGCACTCATGGTCTCCTCTACCACAACCACGGGTCCAAGAAACGCCCAAGAGAACGTCCCCTAAAGCATAATACCGCCACCACCGGCCTGTGTATGACCTACTGTACACTGAGGAAGCAACTGTTCGCCTGGAAGACGGCGTATCCTGACACGGCCATCAGCGTGATGAATGACAAACCGTGATTCATCTGACCAGGCAACTCTCTCCCACTGATCCATGGACCAGTCACAATGTTCCCGGGCCCAGCGCAGGCACAGCTGGCGGTGACACTTGGTCAGCAAAGGCACACGAGTGGGACGTTTGCTGCGTAGTCCCATACCCAACAGTGTCCGCTGAACAATGCGCTCCGACACTATTCTATTTGGCCCTGCATTGTATTGGGCTTTCAGCTGAGCCACTGTCTGGCTCCGGTTTTGCTTCACCATGCGAGACAGTCTCCGACGACCTTTTTCTTTGATAGCGTGTTGACGTCCACCACCATGTCGTCTACTGCTGGTTTCACCGTCATTCATCCACTTTGCATAAGTACTAACAACTGTAGATCGCGATCAACCCACGAGTCGTGCAGTTTCAGAAATACTTGTTCCGAGCCTTCGAGCCATTACAATCTGCCCTCTATCAAAGTCGCTTAGATCCGCAGCCTTTCCCATCACACACAGAAGTAAGTGAAAGAATGATTCTTTAGACTCTCCAGCAGCAAATACCACTTCCACCTGATCATGTGCCTTCCACGTCATCCAGACGAGTTCATTGCAAAATGTATGGGTGGTCATAATGTTTTGGCTCTTGAGTGTATATATATATATAAATACGAAGGCTGTTCAGAAAGTATCGATACTGAATTTATTCTATTTATTCCAGAAAACCCTTAGCGGAGGGACTGTGCGCATCATGCGCGTGCATATTTCACCTTGTCTCACAAAATTCGGCAGGTCTGTACAGCGCGCCGTTCAGTCACACTGACTTCTTTCACGTGGAGTGTTTGCGTGCGTTCGTCGAAAAAAGAAAATGTGTGAAAACAGGGATCAGCGAATCTGTATCAAGTTTTGCTTTAAGCTCGGTAAAACGGGCACCGAAACCTACGAGATGATGAAAACAGCATTTGGAAATGAGGCGATGAGTCGTGCTCGGGTTTTCGAGTGGTTCCGGCGATTCAAGGAGGGTCGTCAATCAGTGAACAGTGATCCCCGTTCTGGACGCCCATCCACCTCTCGCAATGAGGACAAGATTGCACAAGTGAAGGCTGTGGTGGGCTCTGATCGTCGTTTAACAGTCCGAGAAATTGCACAGGAGTGTCACATTTCCGTAGGATCATGTGATGAAATTTTAAGGAAGGACTTGAACATGCGCCGAGTGTCTGCAAAGTTTGTGCCGCGTCTCCTCACTGAGGATCAGCAATTCCAACGACTGTTCCAATTCCATTTTTTCCTCTTTCCCAAGATTCAAGAACACCTTAAAAGGACACCGGTTTCAGGACATTGAAAGCGTAAAACAGAATTCGACACCGCAGTTTCAGACCATCCCAAAGTCTGAGTTCCAGAAATGTTTCGAGGACTGGAAACATCGTTGGGCCAAGTGTGTTACTGCCAATGGAGCATATTTCGAAGGAGATTGACTCAAAACCTGTTTATGTATGTATGTTTTTGCATAATAAATTCAGTCTCGATACTTTTTGAACAGCCCTCGTATATATATATATATATATATATATATATATATATCAGGTTTGAAAAGATTAGCTTTTTAAAATTAAGGGAGTAGTAAATAATAAATTATAGTTTGAAAAAAACTAAAAAACACGCTTTTATACTGAATCGAACTAAAAAGTAAAAAAATAATTCTTAAGAAAGAATAAAATGATTAACGAGAAAATGAATGTCATTGAGGTAAAAGCGTGGGGTGCTTTGTACTACATTTTTACACTAATTCAGCTTTTCGGAATAGAAGTTAGAAATTATAACAATTGATACATTTATAGAACACCCCACGCTTTTACCCCAATGACATTCATTTTCTCGTTAATCATTTTATTCTTTATTAAGAATTATTTTTTTACTTTTTAGTTCGATTCAGTATAAAAGCGTGTTTTTTAGTTTTTTTCAAACTATAATTTATTTTTCATTTTTTAGTTCGAACTACAATAAAAGCGTGTTATTTAGTTATTTAAACTATCATTTATTCATTGTTGAATTTATCCTTGAGTTTGATATTTGAAGCTGGAATTATACGTGGCTGTGGAATTAGTCTTGCTCTTCAATGGATATTAATTAATGGGTCTGAAATGTATTTATTCTCTCCGTTTACGAGGCCTTGGATCATTATATTAGATTCCGTCTCTTTTGAACAGGTCAAACAAATAAAAGTGTGTAAAGAAGAAAAAGTTCGAATTACAAAAAATTTTAAGGTATCATGTTTTTTTACGGATTTAACATCATAAAATTCCTCCTTTTTGCTTTTGTTTTCTTTTTTCACATTTTCATGCATTGCCATCCACTTCCGAGCTATAGTCCGAATTTCAAGTCTCTAGCTCATCTGAAAGTCACACAGTTTAAAATCAATTACAAAATTCCACCCGGATAGACATTAAAGAAAGCGAGTTATTAAAAACATGGTAATATTAAGTTTCAATCGTTTTTTCACCTTTTAAACGTGTTCCTTTCATGTTAATTCGTATCATCATTTCTAAGTGTATTGCTTTATAAAAATAAAAAATATTTAGCAGTTAGAACGCAAATTATTTTTTCCCCCATGCTCGAGCTTTTTTGTTTTTGTTTTCTTTTTCAGAAAAATGTTTATATTATGGTTAGAAATTGCTAACACACACCCACCCTCCACTTTCTCAGATACAGAACACTTCTTTTGTTTGTTTTATTTCTTTTAACCGCAAGTGTATTTAATACTTGCATATATAATTAGCATTAAATTCAAAACACTTTAGGGTTACACCTTATTCTTTTAGTCGCTAAATCTGAATAAGTTGCCAAATCTGGAAATGATGTAGGAAATTTGTCGCCATGTCTGAAAATGGTATATGGAACTAGTCGCCAAATTTAAAAATGATATATGCAATAAGTCGCCAAATCTGGACGTGATATATGGATTTGTCGCCAAATCTGATTATCCTTATTCCTGACGATCCTGAAAAGGACAATGGAACAAAATTATGAAATTATTGTATTGTCATCGGTCCTTGAAAAGTGTGCGAAATTTCGAATGAATCCGATCTTTTTAAGTGGGTAAAAATCGAGTTCTAAGATTCCGTTACAAGCAAGTGAAACTTATAAAAGCGTGTTAAAAAAATAGAGCGAATTCTTTATCATCGCGTAAGGATTTGTGGGTAAATAAGCCTATTTAAAGGTGGAGCGAGCGCTGACGAAGACGAACATGTACTGAAAAGACTTGGCTGGTGGACTCCTGGCCGGATTACTGTCTTTTGTGCTACTCTGCTGCGCGCCCAAGGGCCGCCATATTGGATATTTGATGATTCAAGCAGAATAAAGAAACATTTTGTAGAGATGATGCCCTCCTTATTTATCCCGCAGGCTTGGGGCCTGTCATATATATATATATATATATATAAATATATATATATATATAATTCTTTTTAATTCTAAAACGCTTTAAATTTTTTTTGCCATTATTTCTCTAATCTACGATTTCTCACATTTCTGCAATATTTTTTAGTTTCATATTTTTGAAAAGATTTGATTTTCCATTATTGAATCGACTCTTTTACTTGCAGTTGAAGGACAGAGTTTATATAAATAATAGATCTACTAATATATATTAATAGAATTAATTGTTATATTTTATTCTTTATCACTTCAAATTGCAGATTGTATTTTTTTAAAAAAATCGGTTCATTTTATTTGAAAATACATTAATCCTTTACCAGTTAAATAAATTAAAGAATTTACATGTAAGAGAGTTATGACATCTTTGAAGAAGGCGTCATAAAAATCTATCTTTATACTTGGAATCTATTGAACTTTAAAGGGGGTTATTTTTCAAGAAGCTGATTTTTGAAATATACATATGAATATTTTTCTAATAAATAAGATAAGAGAGAGAGAGAAAAAAAAATACATTTCTTAAGAAAAATTAATTCTCGAAAAAGAGAAAATATGTTAATGCTCCTTTTGTACACTTTTGCAACTCCTTCTAACAATGATCAAACCTGATATATATAAATAATTTAATCTTGAATCTACTCCTACTTATAATCTTTCTTATTTGACGTAAATTATTCATTATAATTTGAATTCTTATTTTAAATCTTAAATTATTTAAAATGTTAAAAAAAACTTTATTACTTAGAAGAAACAAGTATGCATTCACCAACAGTCCAACCTGCTTTATGACAAAAAATAAATGAACTAGGAATAACAAATTGACATAGAAGAGCTTATCTTTTTGGTTAAAAATAATTTCTGTTTTTATAAACTTCAAGCAATAATATAAACTCAGAGAGTTGAGTTATTTTTCAATATATTATTCCTGGAAGTGAAAAGAAAGATACTTATTTTACGCAGTTAGTTTATTAATTTTCCCTTTGGAATTTTACAATATTCGATTACAATACTCGATTCCTATTCTTAAGTTAAATATTTTTCTCTGCTTTGCTTTAAGGAGATAAGCTAGCTGGGACACAAACTTTTGGTGGATGTTTTAGACACAGCTGGTCTTCTGAAGGTTATCAGCATTAGGTCATGCAGTGGGGCCAATGTGTTGTTTAATTTAGTTACACCAATCGTTGCAAGCGTAACATATTGGTGAATACTTGCAGAAATTTGAAAGAAACAAGAAATGAAAAAGCTTCATTCATTTTTTTTATTATTTAAGAAAAAAAATATTCTCACGCCCAAAAAAAAGTAGCTAAAAGATTACAGTTCTGATGTCAAAACAAATATTTTATATTCGTTCAACAGAAGCCTTGAGTTTTGAAAGAACGTGTTATTCTGTATTCAGAGTTCAGCAAAACACAAAAGATAACAACAGTAAACGATGCAGCATATGAAAAGACAAAAAATAAAACTTCTCAAACATTTCTTAGTTGAAATCCTTTTTAATGGATGTCTGGAGCAGTTTTCAAGTTCAAAAAATTGTATTCTGGGAAAATATATATTTTACTTTATTTCCACATATTAATATCTCAAAAATAAGATATTTTATCACAGGTTATTGAGTTTCATGGGGAAAAAAAGTCTTATTTGAAAAATATTTGATTTAAATTTTGAATACAACTTTTAAAATAATGGGCAAAATCAAACTTAAGATAATAATATGTGCAAACAGAACTTTAAAAAATTAAATTCAGAAAAGTTATGTGAATGAAACTTCTAAAAAATAAACATGTTTTTACCCTTTAAAAAAGTTTGCATTACATATTCAACTAAACAATAAGTAAATTATGAAAATTAAAATACAATCTAGACTTACAGTTCTTTTTTCAAATTAATTTTAAAAACTACTTTTATTTAACCATTTTAGCTTGATTATTTAATCATTATATTAGAAGAATTATGTCACTTCAATTTTATTTTGTTTATTCACTTAAGCGAAATAAATGTATTTATACATCATTATTTAAGTTAGATTCTCTGTGTGCATCTATAATGTATGTAAACGATATCGAATTCATATCTATAAATGAAATAATTATAACATAGTTTCTCAACAAAGAAATTAAAACTATAGAACTTTTTTTATCATCCAAAAATGAGTATATCATAGCAAGAAAATTTATATTTATAAGCAGATGAAGTCTTTCATGAAATTTCTGAATATCACTAAAAATAAACATAATTGCTTGAATAAAAAAAAACTTTTTTTAAAATAGCCGCATTAATATTTACTGGCTTCAGAAAAAATGAAACTGAAGGTCATTTGATTAAAATGTGAGAACTTTTTAAAAAAAATAACTTAGAAGTTCTAGTCTCACATTCCCTATTTAATGCGTGTTTCAAAAATAACTTCCTGATGCTTGGATTTAAAAAAAAAAAAAAAAAAAAAAAAACTCTTAACACTAGAAATCGTACTAAACAGTATTGACCTATAGTTAAAATGAAATTTCAGACCACTAAGAAAAGTTTACAAATTTTTAGACTCTCTGAACCCATCTTATCATACCTAAATCGATCTAAAATTTAAATTTTTCTCAACGTGTGTGTGAAGAGATTAACTCTATACTTTTTTTTATTTTTCACATACCATAGATTTTCATAGCATTAAAACGGTATAAATAATAAGGAATAAATGTAATAAATGATAAAAGTTCTATACAAAGAATCTCTACAAATAGTACAATAGATATTGGATGGGATCATTGACTTCCGCTATGATTGGCTGTTGTAGAAGTGAACAGAATTCGGGTTGGACAAAAATTCGTTTGGCCAGTGAGAAATAACTTTTCCAATGATAAATAAGTAGTAATTGCAATTATCAAATGCTGTTGATTTTATCGGCAAATTATTTCTCAGAAATTTTATTTAAAAATACTTTAAATATTTTAAAAAAGAATGGACAATGTTTGATTCGAAGTAGTTAGTATCATATAATTCTCCTTTTCTCAGTAATTAAATTTCTTCTCCATTTTGAAATTTTATAACGATCTTCATAAATTAAACATTAAATTTTTTTTCAGTAAAGAATTATTGGATTTTTTAAGATAAAATATAACTCTGAAAAAATGTAATAATTTCTCATCCAGATTCTAGAAAATAAATATTTTTATCCCGATATCTATTAGAAAAAGGAGAGAAATATGATTACTTACACATCTTAAACATATATTTTTTAATTCTAGAGCTCACGTGCCCTAATTTGTTTAGTCAAAAGTTATGAATTTATGTAAGCGAACATGATGTTTTGACTGCATGGCATCTAAAAACAGTTTTTTTCGCCTTGACAAACAATTCAGTACAGAATCTACTAGCAGTAAATATGAGAGGCCATTTCTGTATCTCCTATATTTATTGAGGTACTTCCTATCTTATAGGAAGAAAGATAATAAATAGAGGCTTGGATATATACGAAATCATTATTACATATTTCAACTCTAAGTCGCATCCAGGATAATGCATAATAGCCGAAACCAAATCGATATGCAAGAAAAACACATGACAAAACAAAAAGAATCTTACCTTCAGCCCAATTGTCGAAGACGTATTGGGCGATATCAGAGGCAGAATCATTCGGGCTAAAGAGATATTCTCTGGTTTTTCCGCTCACTAATATCAGGCGCAGATTAATCTAAGGAAGAAAAAAATCATAAGCATCTTAATGGTCAGAGTAAGTTTTCTATTGAACATGAACAAGAATTAAATAAATGGATACAATTTTTTTATGCTCAAATATATACACAGATACACTTGGATAGACTGTCAAATCCGGCATATAATGCGCATCTATACTTTCAAGTCGCAATTTTTAATCCCACGCTTTTGAAAAAATTGTATAGTTCATAAGGTATGTGCCATTTATTTTAAATAAACAGTATTTCGATAGAAACAGAAATCTACTTTTTTAATGCTTATCCCTTTTTTCACTTTTAAAGCTATTATATTTATGTCCGGCGCATAAAGCGTGCAAGTAAATTTCGATCTTATTTCTTGTGTTAAAAGTGCCCGTTATACGCCGGATTTTACGATACTTATTAACACAGGTTTTGTACTCATGTGAATTGATGTTATAATTATTGCAAATAATGCTTCAGTTATACTAAAAATGTAACGCTTTTTTTTATTGAATTAGGAAGAAAAATCGTGGAATTTTCCCCCCATAAAGTTACTTATGTATTTAGAATATAGAAACAAGCATTTATGTTGAATTAATTCTAAAAAAAGAGACAGAATATTTCATGAATGTAAGAATTTTGATTCTATTCTTTAGGCTTTAGTTCGTAAAGTACTTTCCACGTTTCAAATACGAATAATTTTTTTCATCACACGTTTTGAGAGCTTCAATATTGCTTCGAAGTTAATTTTTTCTTCTAACATCTTTATTAATAATACATTCTTGCAGAAAAAGTGTTTATCCTTCATCATTTTTAAAATTGCTAAGATAATCCATAAGCAAATAAAAAGTTTAAACTTAAGCAGAAAAGAAATTAGATACATAAGAAATTGAGTATATCCACTCTACTTTTCTCCATACTTCTAAAAAAAAACAATTAAAATCACGCTGTAAAAATTAGGAGCATACTACTAAAAATTAAAACCGAGCTGTAAATATTAGAGCGACATTACTACTACCCCTCCGCCCTTTTTGTGTGTGTTTTAAACAGATTTAAAAATTTCATAAAACATAACTTATTAGAGAGAGAGCAAGCAGAATTCCTCCCGTAAACCATTGTATGAAATATAATTCAAGAGACTCGAATTCTACGTAAACAATTCTATTTAAGATAGGGATTATTACTGAAAAGTTACTGTAGTGCGTCATTGTGGAAAACACTTGAAGAGAACACTTGAATTTTTCTTTATTTTCAATTGGTATTTCAAGTATTTGTGCAGTTTCAAATTAATAGAGTAACCAGCTTTTGCTTCGATTCCTCCCATATTAACAGTAGAAAGACTTTCACGCCTTCTAGAGTGTCTTCAGTGATGGCCAAGCTTCGGAACTGTAAGGACGTACCAGCATATGTGCGTGCTCTGCGCGCGTGATCCCTTTTCATTCTATTTTAAATGTTAGATTCCTAGTTATGTATGCAAATGTTTGTGTTTTGTCTAATAAACGTGTTTTCCTTAACTAGTGGACTTAGTTAAGAATCTCTTCCCCGCGTGTCCCTTTATTACATTGGGCTACCCCTTAGAATAGATAAATTTACCTATTCCCGACATTCATTTAAGTTGATTTCCTATATTAATTTCAAATTACATTTAATAGTGAGGTCTAATAGAAAAATTATGAACATTTCTGTTCAATAAACACGCTTCAATACATGAATAGCATAAAAAACAGAACTCGATAGTTAGATTCAGAAATTATAAAGTTATGAAAATCCTTATTGATTTTTTTTTATTTTTGAATAATGATAGGAAAAATAGTACTATTTTGCTGTTTATTCCTTTTGTAGGTTATATCTGTTCAAGATTTTTAACGAGGATAACTCTCTGATAAGCTATTACATTTTCTTTCATCATGAAGAACGAGTTAAGTAAATATGTATTAAAAATAATTATTTTTATAGTACTTATCAACATTATTACAATAATAAGTTATTGTCTATTTTTCTACAACTATCCAAACACTTTATGAGTTATCAACTTGGAATTATTTGCTCTATATTTAGAAGAATTATCTTTCATAAAAGCTCAGATATGTGACAATATTTGAAATTATTTTTTTCCAAATAATTTGAAGTCTGAATATATATACATGTTATTTACTTCGATAGCTCTAACACTTAAATGGACTCAAGAGTCTCTAACACATATTGTTCATGACACAATCACGACACAGTTTTCTTGTGGACTAGCGTTTATTAATTACTCATAATTTCTTCTTCATACACATCTCGATAGATGCGCATGCGCAGTTCAGGCATGCGCAGTTGGGCTTGCGCAAACAATCCGGCCGGCATTGCAATGTTACAACATTCAATAAGTTTCATGGATTTTTACAATAATTAAAAAAATTGAATACTATTATAATAATTATAAATCAAAAATAATTCACAAAAAATACACACCAATACTAAATAATTAATTACAACTTAAAAAATAAGTAAAATATCGTAACACAAGTGAAAGAAATTCATTCTCTCATGGGCAAAATACAAATTTTAGAAATAGGTCTTTTGACTAAACCATGTTGAGTCTTGATCGTTACAACCCTAATTCTGTTATCCTTTCCAGGAAATACCTCGATCAATCTGCCCATTAGCCATTTACTGACTGCTAAGTTATGCTCTTTAATAAGGACTAAAGCACCCACTCTCTCTCTAGCGTCGTCTTTTTCAAATTTCCACTTAGATCTCTGTTGGAGATTACTTAAGTAATTATTACTCCACCTTTTCCATATAGACTGCACAATTTTTGTTAATCTCTGATATATGTTTAATCTATTAGTTTCTATATGCATTATATTTGGTTCACTAATGGAAGTAATTGGTCTTCCAATCAAAAAGTGTGCCGGAGTAAAAACCGACAAATCATCTATATCCGTTGACAAAGGTGTGAGAGGACGGGAATTCAAAATTCCCTCAATTTGAGTCATAATGGTTAGAAACTCCTCATAAGTAAATCTAGAATTGGCTGCCTCACGTTTAAAATGGAATTTAAACGACTTTACGCCAGCTTCCCATAAGCCGCCAAAGTTTGGTGCTCTGGGAGGGAGAAATTTCCAATTTATATTTTCACCTACTAAGAAACCAGCCAATTCAGAATCAGGATTTATCACTAAATTGTACAATCTCTTAAGTTCGGCATCAACTCCTATAAATGTTTTACCATTATCAGAAAATATTAGAGAGGGTCTTCCTCTTCTTAGCAATAAATCTCTTTAATGAGGCAATAAATGCCTGAGTTGTTAAATCTGACACTAATTCAAAATGTACAGCTTTAGTGACAAAACACACAAAATTCGAAACGTATGTCTTATACAAACTACATTTACGCCGTTTATTACTCTTGATCCAAAAAGGTCCTATGAAGTCAACGCCACTGCAACAAAAAGGAAAATTTTCCCTAACTCTTTCTTTAGGCAAATTGCCCATTATTTGTTCACAAGTTATAGGGTTCAATTTAAAACATACAAGACAATCATGTACTATTTTTCTACATACATTACGTCCTCTAAAAGACCAAAATCTCTGTCTCACTTGATATAGTAAGGCCTGTGGACCTAGATGAAAATGTTTTAAGTGAAAATATTCTACAATTAAATTCGTTAATTTATGGTTACAAGGTAATATTATAGGAAATTTGCATTCAAAGTTCAAATCACTATTACAAAGTCTACCACCAACTCTCAAAACGCCATCTTTATCTAAAAAAGGATTTAAACATTTTAGTAGACTTTCTGCAGACACTCTATTATTTTCTTTTAAACTCTTTGAATCTTTTTTGAACTCCTGTAGTTGCACAATCTTAATTAAGACTAGCTCATGGTCGGTTGATCTCCTGAACATCTAAGGGTCCTCTCCTGTTTCCTCCTCTGCAATTTCCAAAGAACCTAAAAATAAAACTTAACATTCGAATTATTTTAGTGTACTTATTACTTATATTTAACAGGTCAGTTATAACGGTTGATCTTGTCACATTTAAATGAACACAGTGTGTTGCGTTGCTTTTTAATTCACAGTTAAATTCATCACTATCAGTCACTGATGAAAGGATATCCCTTTCCGGATAATCTTTCATTGCTAAAAACGTCGGTCCATTCCACCACAATGAGTTGTTGTGCAGACTCGACGGGTCGAGACCTCTGGATACGAGAAAAGCTGGGTTTTGTTCCGAAGAAACATGATGCCACTGCTCTGCATTAGTCAGATGCTGGTTTGTTGCAACTCTATTTGCCACGAAGGTTTTAAGCAAGTTAGGTTCCTTTTGGATCCCTGCCAAAACAATGGTTGAGTCACTCCACAGGTACACGGGAGGTGTATTCATTTGTAAGGCAGTCTCAACTCTTTTCATCAGCTTTGCAAGAAGAACGGCGGCACAGAACTCGAGCCGTGGCATGGTGACACTCTTCACCGGTGCTACTCTGCTTTTGCTTGTAACAAGCTTCACCTTTATTGTGCAATTCGGCGATTGAGAACGGCAATATATCACAGCTCCGTAACATTTCTCTGAAGCATCAGCAAAACCGTGAAGCTCAATTCTTGTCGCTTGAGGATGCACAATACATCTACCAATGCAGATACTGCTTATACTATTGAAGTCCTCAAGGAACCGATGCCACTCTTTGGCTCTCTCAGAAGGCAACTCGTCGATCGAATCGATTTTGAGACTCCAAAGACTCTGCATGAAAATCTTGGCTCTTGCTACTACCGGACCCAATAGTCCTAATGGATCGAAAAGCCTAGATATTGTCGAAAGGACAAATCTCTTTGTGTAGGAGTCCTTTAATTCCACTGTGATTTTGAAAACAAAGCAGTCCTCTTGTGACTTCCAGGACACTCCCAACGTCTTGGTCTCGATGGGATTCTCGAACTCATGATCTCCAGTGATGTTTGAAGCTAGTTCCGGATGGCTACAACCCCACTTGTGCAATTGCATTCCTCCTTTTTCCAAAATGCTGGAAAGTTGTTTCTTCAAGGCCTTGGCTTCCATCAAAGACGATGCGCCGCAAAGAACATCGTCCATATAGAAATTCTCTCTAAGAACAGGTGCAGCCAAAGGAAAGCTCTCTTTTCTTCATCTCTTGATAACTGCAGCAAAGTTCTCGTTGCTAAAAAGGGAGCACTCATAGTGCCATATGTCACGGTTTTCATCTCAAAGGTTTTCACCGGATTATCTGGACTTTCCTTCCACAAAATTCTGAGCAACGGCTGTTGGCTCTCATGGATGCGTATCATTCGGTGCATCATCTTCACATCTGCCGTGAATGCGTAAGAATGCTCTCTAAATTTAATCATGATTGTAAACAGGTCATTTTGAATCAGTCCTCCATTATATTGGATTGAATTCAGCGATAACCCATTACTTGTAGGATTGGAAGCATTAAAGACTACCCTCAACTTGGTAGTACTTTTTTCGGGTCTATAGACGCCATGATGAGGTAAGAAAAAGCTCATCTTCGAATTATTTTCTTCTACCTTCATTTCTTTCATATGTCCCAATTGTTCATATTCTTGCATGAATTCTCTATACAATTTTAGATATTGTGGATCCCTTTCCAATCTAAGCCACAATGCATTTAATCGTTTGAGAGCAATGCCCCTGGAATTCCCTAAACAATTTGGATCACCCTTAAGGGGCATTTTAACTATATACCATCCCGCCTCGTCTCTAGAATGTGTTTTCACAAAGTGTTCCTCACATAAACTAGCCTCATTACTTTTTGTTTGCACTATCTCCACATTTTCTACTCCCCAAAATTTTTGCAGCGTTTTATTTAAATCCTCGTCCTTAACTAAACCGCAATGAACTTTAGTTTCAGTAAATGAATCTACATTACCACTTACAACGTAACCAAAAATCGTGTTTTGTAAAATTAGATCTGAATTTTTTTATCTTAAATTTTTCCGGTCTCAATAGTTCAAAAAATATTTGTGCACATAACAACATGTCTATTTTATCTGGAATATTAAAACGATCATCAGATAACTCCACTATATCTGAAAAATTAACACTAGTATTAAACGTATTACTTGGAATGAAATCTGTGATTTTCTTAACTACTAACATATTTAAACCCTTCACGAATGTATTATTTTTATTTGAAATTGTCGTTTTAACGCAACCGTTAACAATCATAGATGCATCATTTAAACATGAGATCAAAGTATTAATCTTTTCACTTTTCAGTTGTAATTTATTGGCGCACTCCTTAGTTATAAGACAAACCATACTGCCTCCATCTAACAAACACCTACAATCATGCCAATTCGAATATTTATCTTTAATTAATACGCGAGCTGTGCTCAGTAAGCATCTTTTAATTTTGTTATGACTAAATGTAGTTGCCACGATTTCTTGCTTGTTTATATTTGAATTAGGAACGAACGGAGGGGCAGAAGAATTAAAATATATCGTTTGCGATCTCTCTTCAAGGACCGAAGGAGACCCGATTTGGGGAGTTGGGATACCCTTTATTTCTCTTTGAAAATGAAGCAATTTATTATGCAGCTTCTTACAAATTATGCAATTTCTAGAGCGACACTGTTTTACACAACATTCTGGGGATAGACATTTAAAGCACATTTTATTGTTTTTAACAAAATCTACTCTTTCTTTTATCGAAAAACCTTTAAACTGAGGGCAAAATTGCAAAGCATGTGCTTCATTTTTACACAACACACATTTTTCACTCTTTATTTCAGAAAAAAAATACGCTCGAAACTCCTCTCTGACTTCGCGAGCTGTTATATCTCTGTTGTTTATTGAACTCAAATCGTTTATTTTCATTTCCAGTGAAGGACCTGAAAAATGTATTAG
Organism: Trichonephila clavata; assembly: GCA_019973975.1. Lineage (NCBI taxonomy): Eukaryota > Metazoa > Arthropoda > Arachnida > Araneae > Nephilidae > Trichonephila > Trichonephila clavata. The sequence continues at coordinate 150,625 of BMAO01021825.1, forward strand.
ACCCGCTTTTTATTTTACCTTTAGAAGATAAATAAATAACACATACTCGCCCTAACTCGTGGGGTTTAAAATATGTTTCTCCTTGTTTTAAATTAACATGAGTCAATAATTCTCTGTCAAGAGTGCTCATCATTTTATCCGCAACAATTTATTCACATACTGACTTAAATTCATTAACATTTCGTAACTGACAGTAATACTCAAATGTTGCACTTAACCTAGACGCAAATTGAACATAACTCTCTGAATTTAATTTTTGAGTTTTACGAAAATTATTATAGCATTCTTGCGGTGTAGACTGAAATTCTTTCAAAACTAAATTTTTTAGTTTTTCATAACTGCGCAATTCTTCCTCTGACACCCCATAAATCATTAAGTTATTCGCTCTCTCTCCTAAGATATTTAAAAGAATTTCCGATTTCCATTCTTCGGGAACCTCTTTCGTTTTGAATGCTTTCTCTAAAGACTGAAAAAATAAATTATATGACTCAACACGCGAGGGTACAGAGATAGTTAATGTTTTTACACTTTTTATTAACGTTTCGATACTAATATTGTTACATGTTTCAGTGGCACTCACTGTTGAAAGTGAAGAATCATGTGTTATAAATCTTTCCGAATATTAGCAAGCTCTAATTGCTTCTCTAACTGCGCTAACTTAATTTTGTCTAACTCTAAATTTGCTTCCTTTTCTGACCGCTTATGCGCTAATTTTATTTTTTCTTACTCTAAATTTAATTAAATCTCAGATTTTTTAATTCTCGTTTCTTCAACAGCATAGTCAATAATAGTTTTAACTAATTCTGTGTCTGTATTATACACTTCACTACTTTCAATTAAAATTTTCAAATCAAGAACTTTTGCATTATCTGGCACAGTTAGTTTTAATTCCTCCGCGACAAGTTTTAACTCGTCTTTCTTCAACGTAACAATTAAAGACATAAATAAAATAATTAAAATTCTCACAAAAATTCAAAGAACATTGCTCTCCCCTCACATCACTGGCTGCTGAACTTGGCTGTTTACACAAATCACTGTTTGCCGCACTTGGCTTTTCACTTAGTCTTTTTATTTAATCCATAGGTTAATCCATTAGCTCTTCTCTGGCCTCGTAAGGACCAATATTGACTTCGATAGCTCTAACACTTAAGTGAACTCAAGAGTCTCTAACACATATTGTTCATGACACAATCACGACACAGTTTTCTTGTGGACTAGCGTTTATTAATTACTCATAACTTCTTCTTCATACACATCTCGATAGATGCGCATGCGCAGTTGGGCTTGCGCAAACACATGTCTTTACATCTACGATGAATATGACAGTAATTAATGACAGCACTCACACACACATTTTAATTTAATTTCACATGTTTATCTTCTTTTTTGATACTGCAATAGGAATTTGATATAGATAAAATGCATGAGATACCACTTTACATGAAAACAGATAGTTTGAAAAAAATAATTATCCACAAACATAATATAATAATTATATATATATTATGATGTTTCCATTAAATAACTGTTTTATTCATGAGTCATTTCTCTCATCTGTTTTACTGTAAAATATACCAAACATATCAAAATGCGCTTAATAGTTAATCGAAAACATAGTCAATTCATTCTATTCATTAGTTTTCCTGTGGCAGAATGTTGAGTCACTATACTATTTGAAACAGATTGAAAAGTAAATAATTTGAAAATTGTGTCCTATTTTGTGATGAAACATGGAAATCAATCCTACTCGCCCTGACATAGCAAATAAGTCAATAACATGAAGCATGGGGAACTGGTGTAAAGAAATGAAATAATTTTCACTCCGTTTCTTGCGAGATTTGCTGTGGGAAAATACCATCAACAGTGACTAAGGAAGTCATCTTGGCAGAGAGAATTGGTAAACGGGAAGGTGGGAATAAAAGTGAAAAGTTACGTCTGTATTCTTAACCTGAGAAGAAACCGCCTGCATTCCACGGGAGAACATGTAGAGAAGAGCACCGACACATACCGACGTAGTAGATTACGTAATAATTGACGTTTCCGCGCATTCAGCTTTGGATCCAAGTGAATCAGATCTAAAATGTGGGATTTATAGACTAACTGTGGACTTTGGTTTCGTTTCTTATTTTCTTTGTTGTTTCTTGTCATTCTTCTCTGTTTCTCATTTTTTTTTTGCAGTTGTCTTGTAATCTGCCATTGTAAATAAATAAATAAAAAAAAGGTTACTTCTGTAGAGTCCTTTTAAATCGATGGATAAACAGCGCTTCGTTAAACTAGACTGCCAGTGGAGTCTGGTCTTTTGAAACCAAATCAATGGTATTCTTCCAAACGTAATAGGAAAATACGGCGAATTTTATTCACTCTTTATTATTTTCGTATTTTTAAAGAATCTTGAATTAATTCTCGATGTATCATGTGTGTGTTTTCTGCGATATATCCCTAAGAATAAAAACTATAAGTTATAGGAGTTTGAAACGATCAATGTTGTTTCTAAAAGAGGTCATTGGAATTTCCAAATAAAAACAGAAATCTCCAATTAGAAGGCTTCATATATTCAACGTAACTTTTTTTAAACGACGAGTTTTTCCTGATTATCAAAATAAAATTAGCATGAAACGTCGAAGAATACTTTGTTTTAAAAATACGCAAAAAAGCATAATTTATAATTCAAAAAAATGTGAAACGAAACAATGGGGAAACATAAGCACTTTTTGAAATAGTTCAGAATATATATTTTTTAGTAATCAGCCTTTCTTAAGTTTTTTTTTTTAACATTTATAAACCCCGTGCACCACCGAACGTATAACACGGGGGTAAACAACACAGACAGAAGAAAGGATTACAACACAAACATCCATGCCTTCTCCGGGATTCGAACCCAGTCCCTGCGGCACCGCAGTCAGCTTCACTGACCACTATACCGGATGGGCGGCCTTTCTTAAGTTTGCTTTTGCTATTTATCTGGCAACACGATAACATATTTGGAAAGAACTTTAAAAAAATTCTAAGCAAATTTATGACGTGATACTTTAAAAATAAAAAATCAAAAAAAAATCACATTTTTATTTAAGTTAATAAAGCTTATGGTTGCAAATATATAGTGATAATGAAATATAAACAGAGAGTTGTGTGTTCCAAAACTTTTTTTAAATACTTTTATTTTTTCTGTATTCTTACATTATTTCTTTCATGGTTTAAAAAACATTGTTCGAAATATATTTCTTCATCATATAGCATATTTGTGCTCAATAATTACTGCAGTATAATGGTAGAAAAAATCACGTTAAACATGAAACATTCAAATCTCTTTTGTGTTCATATCTAAAATGTTATTAGTTATCTTTTTTATAAATCAAAACTAATATTTAATTAATGAGATGTGCGTGAATATAGATATAGCTGAGATTGAAAACAAAATAAACAAAAGAAAAGTATTGAAAAAAAGATAAATGGTTGGGAAGACTTTTGAAACAAATTTTCTGCCATCTGTTGAAATAGGTTGTGTCAGCAGATTTAAAATGCTGATTTTTTCCTCTTTTGGACATAAAACGTGAACGTATTAACAATTCTTTTTCCTTTTGGTTAGAATTGAGAAAACAGATGAGTATCTGTAAAGGATTTAAAAACATTTTCAAGTATTTTTAACCAATAGAAATTTATTTTAAAGTTTTAATTATCATTTAACTGCAATAATTTAACAAAATTGGAGTTATTATACAGTAATTTAACATTGATACGTATAAAAGATGCATATTTGAGAAAGAGAACACAAACTTTAAAAATACCGTAACACATAAAAACATATATAAATTATTCTTTCATATCTTTCTCGTATAGTCTAAGAAATATATAAATGCTAGATGATTATTATTTTTATTACTTTGAAAGAGTTCAAGTTTAAATAAACTTTTAAAATATACTGTTCAAATGTCAAACATATCTACACAAAAAAGTTATTTGAAGTTGAATCGAATAATTAAGCCTTGAGACATAAATACCTTGGGAATATGAACCCAGGAAAAAGGAATTATAATTTTTTTAAAAAAATTGCCATTTTATGACTGATTTAAATCGATTCTTTCATGCTTTCTCCTGAAAATCTTAGAGAACATGAATTTATGATATAATATCTGCAGTTTATTTTAAACATCTTTTCGTTTAGAAATGTAAAGCATTAGTTAAATTTTTCCTTCGCTAAGGCTGTAAAAGACGCAATGTTATGTATCGGCTATCGTTTTAAATATTTCCTAGAATAAAATTGAATACTAGAATACTTGTTACGTACACAGACTAATTTCATGGTACATTTAAAAAAATCGTACACGAATGCACCGAAACATAGTTTGCTAAAAATTAAAAATCTGTTCGTCACCCAACCCAACCTTTCTGTACGCCACTCAAATTAACTTAGATTATAGTTATTAAAATGCAAAAGTAGCGTATAGCAACCACATTTTATAGATCCTGTCGTAATGGTATATTTAGAAACGATATTTATTGGAAGGCTCTCATAATACATAAAAAAGTATTTAAAATAAAGAATTATAACACGGCCCAACTGCATCTCAGGCAACAGTTTGTCAGACTTATACTCATTTTGAGTCATCGTTTTGTTCAGATATACACTTGCCTCCGAAAGTCTGCGTACAGGTAGTGATCTTAAGTGTTTATGCTATAATTACTATTAAAATCTCGCTATAGAAAATCAACATTGCTGTCAGGGATTCTTCAAATTTTCCTCTCTTATTCAAACAGAAACAACAAATTTCATCTTAAAAAGAAAAAACAAGGATGACCACTAAATAATCACCAACCATCCGCGCCAAAAGTCTGCGTACACTTACAAAATAGAGCTTTTAAAGACCTTTCAGAGTAAACTAATTGCACTAAACCATGTTTTTAAGTAATTATAAGCTTATTTTACGATTTATTTAGGATTTGAGATTTGAAAAATTTGTGGTTCCATGGCAAGCGACAGAATAGAGACCGATATATTATTGAAAGAAAAATCATCAAAAATCTTCAGAAAAGGGGGAAATTTTAAAAGAAATTGCTGAAACTGTTAATAGAAGAAATTCATTGGTTCAAAAAGTACTCATAAACTACAAATTAACTAAAATTTTAACGTCCACGCCAAGATCCGGCCGCTTGTCTACAGTAGAATCTTGCTTTGTAATACGCTCTATAAAAATAAATACAAGGCTATAAACTTCACAAATAGCTAAAAGTGTGGCATTAAATAGCAAAAATATGTGACTTTAACCACAATTCGAAGGGAACTGAAAAAGGATGACTATTATGGTTGTGTTGCACTCAAGAAATCATTCATCTCTTGAGTGAAAAGAGCTAAGAGAATGGACCTTTGCCAAAAAACGTCTAAATAGGACACATAATTATTCGAAAAATGTAATATATTCAATTGAAAGTATTTTTTTTGTAATTTGGCATCAAAAAGAACAAAAATATGCCTGCAAAAATTCCTGGACAGATCTTAAGAAAGAGAATCCTTTTTCGACTATCAAACATGGAGAAGGAGGCATAATGTTTGGGGGTGCATTGGAAGCCTTTTGGCTAGTAATCCGGTATTTATTGAATCAACAATGTACAAAATTGATTACTTTAACTTATTGAAGTAAAATACCAAGGAAAGTGCCGAGAAATTTGCTGTGAGTGATGACTTTTACTTTCGGCGGCATAAAGGTACCGAGCAAATGGCTCCCATTGTGAAGCCGTGGCTGTTCTGACATGTCCCAAACCAATCCCGCAGGCCATCCTAGTCCCCAGACCTAAGCCCAATACAGCATTTATGGGATTTACTCGAGTGAATAATCATGGAAAGCATAATAACATCCATGGAAATGCTCAAATCTGTCATAGTAGAAGAATGGAACAAAATATCCACGGATGAGGCAACTAAGCTAGTTAAATCACTGCCAAATATGATGAGAGAGTTACAGAAAGAACGCAACAGCTTAAAAAGTATTAACTTTTAGTTACAATCCATTATTGTAAAGGTTTTTTCCAGTGTACGCAGACTTTTGGCGCACACGATTTGTGTCGTTCTGAAGTTAAAAATATTTTTATTATTTTATATAATATTCAGGTGATTGTGTTGCTTATACTATTTGAATTAACGACGTTAGATGTATCAATAATAAATAATATTGATTCTGAAAGACTTCATTTAATTAGCCATTTTTGCATGATTATGAAAGATGATCGCCTGTACGCAGACTTTCGGAGGCAAGTGTGCATATTAGCCACTTAATAGATTTTCTCGCGCGTTGTACTCCATTTACTTGCACATTGTACAGTTAATGCCCTCCGTTAATGAGTTGTCAAATTCAAATTTTTCACCAAGAATCCTATAATAACATTTTTGACATTACATTCAACATGATTTAGCATTGCAACGCACACACACACAATACTTGTATATATATATATATATATATATATATATATATATATATATATTTAAAATATACGTAGCATTCCTTTCCACGACAATAGAACTGCCAAACACTTCGAATTATATTGTTTGTTTGTAACAGTGATCTTAAAACTTTTTCAACCCATAGAACCCCTAGAACTAGAAGATGTGTTCGTAGAACCTCTAGAACTTGAAAGTATTTTAGTGGAACCCTATTACACATATACACTTAGAAGTATATATCTTAAAATAATATTCAAAATAGACCAACAATAAATCACTGTTAGAGCAATTAAAAAAAGTATTGCATTTATTATTAAAATTTTTTAATCTTCTTTTAGTACAATTTACTCATCAATAATATTAATTTGTGATCTAAGTGTCACCTACCCATGCATTAATAACTGGGATATGTGCTTGCATTTTTTCACACAAACTGTCAAAGTCTAGGTCTATTGAGAATAACTGCAACGGCATTACATATTCCGAGTTTCATTTGTTTCTATACTTTGCTTTTGTAGCCACTCACATTGAGAAATATTTTTCACTTGCACACATTGTTGGGAATGGCAGTAAAATGCTTATAGCTGTATGAGATATAACGGTATATTTTACATGAATTCGCAACATGAAATTTAGGGTCTGTTCTTGGTTAAATTTAGATTTTTAACATCGTATCTGTTGATATATTGTAGGTGTTTTTACACAAACATAAAAGTTTGCATTTTCCATTAGAAAACTATTTAGTTTTGCAAGACATTGTACTAACGAGTATAAATTATCTCGTTGAACTCAGGATAGTAAACAAGTAAATATTCGCAATCTAGTAAGTACTATATATATAAAGATAGACGTTTTAATATTCTTTTATTATATTAGAATAAAAGTTTAAAAATTATTGCAAAAATTATGCACGAACAAAATGTTTAGTTTCTTAATGACAGGGATGAGCTTTAAGTTCTTGAGCTTATACAAACATTTTAGAGAACGTGCATGCATATTTAAAAGGGTCTTTTCGATTTTTTTTATTGTGGAATCCCTGGGTACGCCTCGTGGAACCTACTTTGAAGACCACTGGTCTATAATAATCATGTGAAGATTATTATTTACACTAAGGAAAAGCTGAAATTCGTAATATGTGCCCTGAACTCCTAATACTAGGAAGAAAAAATTTAGCATATTACATGTCAAAACATAAATACAAAACCGTTTAAAAAAGTAGAAAATAACATACATAAATACTTCAAATTTCAGAAGTTTAGAGTTGAACATTCTATAAACAGTTTGACCTATGCCAGAGTTTTCAGTGATCAATGATTCAGCTACAATTATGTCCATAAAAATTTAACTACAACTACGTCGTAAAAACCAAACGGCGAAGAATCTTTTAAGAAGTTTCAATAATATAATTTTTCAATTTAAGGCAATCTCCCTCATTTGATTTAACTTTCAACTTCAGCAAAGACAGTCTACTTTAAAGCGGTGAAAGAGAGAGAAAGAGAGAGTTTCACATATTTTCATAAAATATATTAACTTGAGAATCTAGACTGACGCTTCCCCCTTGGCACTATTGTGTATATTTATTAAAGCTGCGAAATTTTCTCACTCCTTCAGTTCTATTGCGTGGCAGGGGTAGTTAAGTATCTCTTTTAGTTTAATTAAGTGATTGCGGTGCAGGAAACTGTTGAAATTTAATTTAAGAAGCTACAGTATTAAATCCTTTTTAAAGTAAAATATATAAATGGTAACACAAATAGAGAGAGGAGACATAAATATAATCCAAAAATATTTGCGTCAATTTTAAATAAAAGCAAAGGCTGTTTATCCGCTGAAAGGAATTTTTTTAGAGCTTTTACATTCCTTACAGAGGGAGCTCAAATTAAAAGGCAGAAAATAAACCATTTAAATTTAAGAAAACAAGCATGATCATTAGAAAAATGAAGCTAATTTGTTTTGAAATTATTGAAATGAGAGACTTTTGAGAACAGCGAATTTGAAAGAGGAGTTACAGACAAGGTGAGAATTTTCGTTTCTGTAACTTTATTTTCAGAAGCCACTAACTAATTGTTCTAAAATTGAAAGTCAATTAATCGTAATTTGAAAGTAAAGATACAATCTTGATCTGTATCTTTATTAGTACATACCAGGAATGAAGTATATCAGAATGAATCAATTACATAATACTTTAATTGGAAAATTTCGAATTTTGAGCAATTCCTAAAAACGTTGTTATGTATATTTGAAAGTAAATCTCGGACAACAAACTTTATTTAAATGTAATTTATTACACATGGAATACTAAAATAGTTAACATAATGCAGTCAATAAGTTTCACAAATGTAAATATACTTGGAATAGATTTCTTTAACAATTAAAACATTAAAATTTCTCTTGAAATTTCACATTTCTCACTCATACAGAGAGTTGAAAAAAGAAAAATTCTTTTATAAGAGTAGTTTCAAAAAGTTGGAGTCACTATTAATAACGTGTAGCTAAACCGCATAAAAGAATATTAATATCGAAAAATATAAATGCTTCTTTTTTTAACTTCAAAAGAGATTTCACAAAAACATTAAAGAATATTTTTAGTAGATCGAATGAATTATTGACTAAAGAGCGCCCATTATTCTTTCAAAAGTCGATTGAATTTTTCTTTAAAAATCTATCATGTGCCATTGGTGTAAAATATTTTATAATGATAATTCAATCAAAGAATTTCCATTTTGAAATGGTAAAAGTCGACAAGGCATTCTCACAAATTTCAAAGGAATATTGCTCTACGTAAAAAGTAAAGCTTCACACCAAATTTAAAGTTTTTTTTTTATCATATTGAGCAGCCTCTATAATAAAGTTATTGAAAAAAAAGGAATGTATCTCTCTCTCTCTCGAGATGTTTCAAATTATCCTCTCCAAGAAAACTTAAATGTCTAAAACTGAGTCAATGTCCAACTATATACACGAAAGATTTCAGATAGAAAATTTGAAAATCGTTCAATTGGTTTCATATTCAGAATTGAATTGCTAAATTTATAAAATAAATAAGAAGGAAGCACTATTCGCATAAGAATAAGAATAAAACGAATGATTACTTTGGAAGAAGAATTCATCAGTGAAATGAATTTAAGCTCACAAACATTCAGTTAGTAAATTGCAATTTTCAATTATCTTTTAATTTTATCTTTATCACGTATTCTGTACATATCAAGGTCGTCAGTGAGTAGAATGATTTCTATATTGGCATTAAAGTACCCAAAACCTTCATTTATAATTAGATGCCCCCTTATATATGTTTCTTTCTTAAACAAGTTTTGATAAGTCTAAGCTGCCTATTTCTTCCGAAATATTTACAGTGAAATCTTTTAAAAGATCATTTGAAGGTACTTAAAGAGTTGTGCAACGATCACTTTTTTTATCATTTTGACAGTACAGAGATAAATAAATCGTCGCACACTTTCAACTTCCTCAACAATTCTTCGTCGATTTCTTTATTTTAAGCAATTGTACTAAATTTGATCACTGCATAAAAGGAAAGGATTTTTAAAAAAATAAGAAATATATAAAGTGTCTACCTTTGTTAATCCACATTACTACACATAGATAATGGAGAAACAGAGTTAACAACAAAGGCATTGGGGTAATTTAAAAAGAACAGATTTAAAAAACTACTCTTTTAACCCATTTAAAACAATTTCACGGATGTAATTTTATCTTTCATCAATAGTGACTAAGGTTTTCATACTTTGATTTAAACAAAACAACAACAAAAAACGAGTCAAGGGTTTTTAGAGGATCCAATTACTTTTTCTCAAGAGTATTATTCTTTTTTAAATTTTGTGTTCTAAGTGGTAAATAATATCTTTCCTATTGAAAAAAATACCATTAATGAACTTGATTCGATTGCAAATCCAATCACGTTCTTTGGAAACACTAGAGTAGAAAAGTCGTAATTTTATAACTTTTAGAGAGTTTAATTTTATAACTAAAGAAAAATACGACCTTTATATAAAACTGGATATTTTTATTAAATTTGGAAATCTCTAAAAAGATATTCGTCATTTTTCGGTAAGAAATTTTAAGGGTTCCAAAATACCTAAGGCGTTCTATTATACCGTGATTTTTTTAGTTCAAGAAATAAAATTCACACAAATGAAACGTGGTACACGCTTCTTTTTTCTTTTAGCGATAGAGTGATATCGAAAATTAACTTTTTACACTTAACTTCCTGAATAAAATATTTGAAAAACACAATCAAAATTGCTTTTTTTCCTTCTCATATAATTTTTTCTGCATGTTAAGTAATCACTACAATGCAGCCGTATAATAGTTATGCTTAATTTATTACTCAATAAAATGGATGCATGCATTACTATTGAGTAGAAAAACGAAGGAAGAAAGAAAAATCTTTCCATTGTTAATAAAAGAAATAAATTTTTTTTGAAAAGTCAATGGATACTAGTTGACGATACGAGTTAATAAAAATGGAAAAAAAGCTGTATCTGTTGGACAAGCGGAAACAAATCAGAACGAATAGCATACACTGCTAAAAAACAGAAAAAGCTTCCGGAAACATATAAATGCAAGTGTGTCTTTGACATTTGAAAGCGTCAGTACATTGACATCGCCTAGAAAGTTTTTCTCTTGGGCATTATTTACTATGTTATAGATTATTATTCAGTATAAATGGGTGTAAAATAAGCAAATTTTTAAAAGAACAATACGATTTTATCAAGCAGATACATTTGTACATACAATGTGATTAACTAAAAATTTGTAAAATGCCAATTATAACATGAAAGAGAAAAAAAAATTTCTTCATAACTTATGCGATGACTCCAGAATGATTATAAATGAATGAAATTATTATTGCACAATCAATAAAACAAATAGGAAGTATTAAAATGATTCAAGTTTAATGGAATTTATTAAATTTGCGTTCTTTAAAAAAATCATTCTCTATTCAAAATGAATAGACAATGAAAATATTTTATTTTTTGAGACAGTTTTTTAATAATGTGCAATTCACACGCATCCTGAAGTAATTTAATAATCCTAGTTCCTCTGTAATTTAAATTTGAATCTCCTTTTTGTGATAAGTGTTTTGTGCTTTTCTATAATATATATGTTTATATAATTTTGAAAGAATAACGATTAAAAAAAATTCAGCTAAAACATTCACATACACACATATAATCTTTTTACATTTCATTTGTTAAAAAAAATGTTGTGGTGTTTGTGTTTTTAACAAAACTAAATAAAATTCGGGAATGAATCATTCTTTCTAAAACTAGCAGAACAAGTAAACATATTTTTTTAGGATTTAATTTTTTAAAAAAAAGAAAGAGAGAAAGATATTACATTTATGATCCCTTACGGATAAAATATCTGTTATAAATATCACTTGCTTCTTTACAAATCGAGGAGATTGATAAAAGAAAGAAAAAAATCTGAATTATGATCATTATTAGATTTAAAAGAAACTTTAAAAGAAGATTTTCCTGCTTTTAATTATAAGAAGCAAAATACTGAAATTTTTATTGTATTTTTATTATATCATCTGTTTTTGTGAATAGATGAGTGTGCAAAAAAAAAAAAAAGGACTCCTCACTCATAACTAAAAGTATTTTAAATTGTAAAATGTACTTTAATAAAACCAAAACTCAATATATAATGAAATTTATTCAATTATCTGAGTCTCGGATTTAAATGAAAATAAAGCAAAAGAGATCTTATTTAGGAGTTTGATAAGTTTCTTTTTTTTTCGAAGCAGATATAAAATTCAGGAAGTATTGTGTGTGTGGCTGAACCAAGGATACTCTTATTTTCATTAGCAATTTTATTCAAGCCGTGATTTTTTTCCTCGCATAAACATACAATATTTCCTTGAAATTAAAAATTAACCCTTTTACTTGCTTTATAATTAGAAGTCAGTAGAATTTTACTTCAATGTACATTTATATACATTATTTTTTAAACCATAACCCAAAATTTATTTGTCGGTTATGAATTGTTTGCTAATAAACATGCAGTAAAGGGTTAATTCTGAAATGAAAACAAATCATAAAATATGTCTAAGATATCGACATTTTCTGCGTCATTTCTCTCTCTTTTAAGAAGCTTCCTAGAAGGGACTAACAACATATTCACAATGTAATGGCAATATTACTTTAATATGAAATTTGGCATTTCGTTTCATTTTTTGTCCAAGAGCCATTTCATATGCTTTGTCACCGAACATTAAAAATATATAATACTACTGGTTTAAATGTTTAAAATAGCTTTTAAAATAGCTTGATATGAGTTGATGCAATATTTTCTTCATTTCCAAGCTTCTCGGGTTTAAAATCTGGAGCTACTGAAGACCCGCCGAGTAGAGGGGTTGATATACGTTAAATCTGTCCAAGTTGAACGTCTTGACGTTGGTGTTGAGTGGAAATTAGGAGAGTGGGGCTCAAGTGTTGACCTCGTCACTTAATCAAAGTTCCAAATTCAATCAGTTTCTAATGTCCCTTCAAGTGAGTGAATGAATATTAAAGTCGCACTGTTCAGCTACACGAGGGCTTTGGGAGACGGACCGCGTCACCCCTTCAAAGAGCGCCGTTAATAAGCAATCGATCATCACATGCCTTTCGAAAATTTCCCTTCCACTCCCTTTTTTGTAAAATATTTTTATTTTTGGCTTGACATTAGACCTAAAAAAATTTCTTTCAGCAATTTCTTTCTTTTATGTGAGAAAGACAAGCAATTCCTCTCGATATATTACTTTATTTATCTTTTTAGCAGTAAAGCAATTTTCTGATATAGTATTAATGAAGAAGAATTTTTAAATTAAATAGATAGAACGTAATGAAAGCTTCCTGTAAATAAAATATTATCTTTTTGGCTCAACAATTTATTTTTAACAAGCTAATGACATCTCTTTGAGGTTAAAGTTAGTAGATTTTTTCACATTCCCGTACATTTTTTTCTAAAAATAAAATATTGTGGCATGGTATAAATAAAACATGCTCAATGGACAAAATGATAGAAACGAATGGAATATTTAATTACCCTGTAAATTAGGGATGTGAAACTCGCGGCCTACAATAGCATACAATAATACATAATAAAATATCCAAATTTCTCCCGCAATAGGAAAGATAGTAGCTGAGAAGGGATGTCAAGTGTCAAGACGTAAACATTAAATTTTTTTGTTCTTTTATTTATGTTTGTTATAATGTGTTATTCTAAATAAAGTTGCATTTCTATAAATATTGATTTTTTTTGCGGCCCATCTAAAGTTAAACCTTGCTGGTTTGGCCCAAGTTAGCTTTTGAGTTGGACGGAATTTGTTCTAAATAGTAAAATTAATAATTCGGGAAAATTACAGAATTGGGGGGGGGGGGAACAACTACAGAATCATTACATATGTCTCTTTAAAAGAGCAGGTACGTCTGTTTACGATTGAAACTCAACCAAACATTATGTTAACGTATCGAATATTCATAATGCATCGGCAACAGTCAGCAACTTTTTTATGAACCACTTGATCCAATGCATGAGACCGCCTTGTGCATTGAAGCGTAATAAAAGTGTGAAATCCGCGTGAATCAGAACAAGTACCGTGAAGCGATGGTTTCGTGGCTCGTCGGTCAAGGCTGAAAAATGAGGATCACACCAAAATCATAATAGCAGTCAAGGCTACAGCTGCGATAGAAGAGAGGTAGTTTATTCAATTTCTATTTTTTATTTATTTATGCTCTTTTTTTCCTCTTGATTTTCCGGCAGTGCCTCAAGTTGCTCACGGACAAGATTTCTTTTCACTTGAAGTGCAGTCAGTTGTTAATGACTTGAAGCTGAATTCGCGAGCTAAGGTGCACCGGTCATGGTCTTTCAAAGTTCAGTAGGCTACAGTCATTAATCCTGCATTGTCAAGTAACGTTGTTCATGAGAGAAAAATAAAATTGTATGAATGTTGATTTCTTACAGGCGAATAAAGAAATTAATCAATGACATTTTTATTTCAAAAACATTGTAGCAGATGTTACGAAAAATTCAAGTTCCATTTTTTAAAACATTTCAACGGAAAAATGTTTTTCTGGGATTTCAAGTTGATAAAAGTTCTAAGCTTTCTTTGCACACTCATTTTTGTGGATATGTTTCCTTACTTTGGTTCAGGAAAAAAAAAAATTTTCATAAAAATAACATGCACATTTTTAAGGTCTTTAAATTAAATAACAAAAAAATTCAAATATTTCTCAAATTTCAAATGCCCTTTTATAAAGCTTCGAGGTAATTTTTAAAAACACGGCAAAAACATATCAGTTCTTAAATGTTATCTTTATATGTTTTATTTAACTACTTATTTTCTAAAGAACGTAAACTATTTTAAAAACATTTTGGAAATCGTTTTTTCACGTAAATTCATTGAAAAGCTACATACACTATTTTAATATAATTTCAAGACACCTTAATCTATTACATTTCAATGTGTTTTTGATAAATTTATTTTATTTTAAAATTAATTATTTTTATAAGAATGATTTTTTTTACTTCAACATATACATTACTCAGTTCCATAACTAAATAGTGTATTTTAAATGGATGCATTCTGCTTTCTAACATACACACTCGGTCAATTGACTTTATAACATTTTATGAAAAATTTATTTATAGCCAGCACACACACAAAGACTGGAGAAATTTATAGAAATTTTCATTATGCTTATTCTCAATTTTTCTTGACTCGGCATATTTTTATTATTAAAGATATGCATCAATTTTTATTTTAAAAATTTAGAAATATGAATCACTTTGAATTATTTCTACAAAATTTTTTTTATACTCTTCAACCCCATTTTTTAAAATTTACTTTAATAAACATATGTTAAAGATGGAAGTTTACAATACCTTATATTCTTTTCTTCTTTTTTTTCTTTTTAAACATATTTTTAGATTCAAGAAGTTTTTACTCCACCATTGAAAACGAAACATGATGAAATTATAGTTTTCTTTTAATTCCTAGAGTACAGTTACTTGAAAAGAAGGAAATGAATAATTCGAAAAGATAGCTCAGAGTGAAGCCTTCAAATTTTCAAGTCATGGATGTGATAAGAGAAACGATGAGTCTATGAAAAAAAAGAAAAGAAAGAAAGAAATGTCCCAGGGAATGCGAGTGTCTATCGCCTCTGGTATCTCAGAACAGAGATGATTCCAATATATCCACAGGCACACACCGTCTAGGGCAGACGTCTAATCCCTAATGCAATACAGTAAGAACAACTAAAAACATTGTGAAAATCTTCCAGTTAGAAAAAATTATATTAAAGGACAAGAAATAAAAAAGACCAAAGCTATTATGAGAAAAATAAAATAAAG
Source organism: Trichonephila clavata (assembly GCA_019973975.1). NCBI lineage: Eukaryota > Metazoa > Arthropoda > Arachnida > Araneae > Nephilidae > Trichonephila > Trichonephila clavata. The sequence continues at coordinate 166,412 of BMAO01021825.1, forward strand.
GTTCATAAAAGAAATCTTTGGAAATTAAGTATTGAAAAACTTCCAACTTCTGGAAAATGACTGAATAGAGAACAAAAATAGGTACATTTTATTCTTAAAGAGCATTTCAAGTCATGTGAAGCGTTACAATTTTTGCAGCACGTCTAAAATTCTTTGTATATTTTCCCTCTGTATAATAATTTTTTTTGTTGAATATTTTTATAGGAAAAGCCGAACGCCATATGTTATTGACGAATGAAGACTTAAGCAGCATGCAATTAAAAAAGTACCTGACTGAACAAGTTATAAATATGCATTAAATATTTACTTGGTATGTAATTTAATTGATGAAATTTGTACTGATTTTTTAAAATATGATATTACTTTGTGATCAGAATTTTTAATGAAAGTGAAATTGCTACAAAAAATCTGCTAACGCATACCCAAAAATAAATAATTTGAAAATGAAAATTTTATTCTGCTTTTCATTCACTAAATTATGTCTCAGAAAAAGTTCATAAGAGTTTTTGGTAAACAGTTTACACACAGAAGGTATGTCATATGGTTTATTGCATTTGAAAGTCACTAAAACATGTTATATTAATCATCACATGTATCAAATGAGCTTCTTTTTCGTGTTCAAAAGAAATTCGTGATATTTTTTTCTCTTATTTTTGATGTGAAAGTGTTTTAACAAGAAATACTATATTTACAGAACTTCTTTGAAGAAGCGTTCCAAAAGCGTTGAAATTTCTATTTAATACGCTTTTTTTCAGAAGTTGGTACTTGATTTATCAAATGCAAATCTCCCCCCTTCTTTAGTGGAACACTCAGATGTCGAGGGTAAATCAAATTTAGTTTTTCAAATGCACCTCTTAAGTTCAGCATTCATTTTCAAAGGATCCGCTCTTTCATCAAAAGACATTTTCTTCAGTTTTGCTTTTTTTCAAAAGCTGTAAAGGTCCTTATAGTCCTGTTTCATTTTAAAAGTCAGAATGAAAATTTTTACTTTAGTATTTTTATTCAGAACGATATTTATTTTGAGGATAAGATGAAAATGGTAGAAATGTGTTTATGAATGCAAGTACTTGAAAAAAAAATTAAAATCTACTGTTAAGTTTCTTATTGATTTCAAACATTCCACGATGCATAAAAATGCCATGATTGAGTTTTATTACTGGATGATTCCGAAACATAGTTTATATCTTTTCATATTTAGATCACTTCATAAAACAAATTATTTCAGATTTTGTTCTCAAAAATTGCTGGAATATTATCCATTAAAAAGTTAAAATTTGGCTAATTTACATAATAAGTTATTTCATTCAAAAATGAAAATTTTCGAGGTAAAGGTTGATTGCCTTAGAAAAAAATTGAGTCTTATTTAAAAAAATAGCAAAAAACTAATTACCAGGTGTATCGGTATGAAGTGAGCATTAAGATACAAATGTGTCGATAGGGAACATTTGTTGTGAACGAGCCTTCATTTTTTGTTTGGTTGGTTGGTATGATATCTGTCATACATATTTAATATACATCAAGTCATTGAACAAACAACATCATATTTTTTTCATCGTGTTAAAAATGCCGAATTTTTTACCAAAAAGTGATGATTTGCGGAAAGCATTAATTTTTTGTTTTCATTTGAACAAAAGTGCTGCAGAGTCGCATCGAATGCTTGTCGAGGCATATGGTGATCATGCTCTATCGGAAGCAATATGCAAAAGTTGGTTTCAACGGTTCAGAGATAATGATTTAGATGTGAGAATTAAAGAACGTGGAAAACCACCAACAAAGTTTGAAGACGCCGAATTGCAAGCAATATTGGATGAAGATGATACTTTGAGTCAAAAGCAAATGGCAGCAATGTTAAATTTTCCACACAACAAACAATTTCTGACCGTTTAAAAGTTATGGGAATGATCCAAAAGTGTGGAAAAGGGGTGCTACATGAATTGAATGAAAGACAGATGGAAAACCGAAAAAAAAAACCACTTGTGAAATTTTGCTTCAAAGACACGAAAGAAAATCAGTTTTACATCGAATTGTTACTGGTGATGAAACATGGATTTATTTTAAGAATCCTAAACGGAAAAAAATCATGAGTTAATCGGAGACAACCATCAACATTGACTACAAAACCAGATCGATTCGGCAAAATGGTAATGCTCTGTGTTTGGTGGGATCAGAAAGGTGTGGTGTATCATGAGCTTCTGAAACCTGGTGAAACTATTAATACTAATCGCTACAGACAACAAATGATCAATTTAAACCATGCATTGATCTAAAAACGACCAGAATGGGCCAGAAGACACGGCAAAGTAATTTTGTTACATGACAATGCACCAGCACACAAAGCAAAACCAGTTCAGGATACAATCAAAGCACTTGGCTGGGAGTTGCTACCCCCACCCACCGTATTCACCAGACTTGGCCCCTTCCAACTACCATTTGTTTTCATCGATGAAACACCCATTGGCTGAGCAACACTTCGATTCCTACGAAGAAGTCGAAAATTGGGTGTCTGATTGGTTAGCTTCAAAAGACGAACATTTCCATTGGCGTGGTATCCACAAATTGCTAAAAAGGTGCTCAAAATGTGTGAAAAGCAATGGTCAATACTTCGAATAATTTTTTTATACTTTACCATTCACACACACACAAAATTAGTGTTTCATTTTCACACACACACACAAAAACGCTCACTTCATACCGGTACACCTAGTATATATATATATATATATATATACATGGTATGGATATTAAATAACGAGACTGACGCTGTTATAGAAGAAAAAAGCACGCGGCAAACAGATATTTAGCCTGAAACCTTCTCTTTCGAATGCAGTACTTTTCATTTCTATAAGCAAATCCGTACAGCTGTAGTCTTCGTTTGCATCAGAGTTCTTTATTTGTTTTGCCGGAAAAATTATAAGTATAACAATTGATTATCGAATTGTTGTGAAATTTCACAAGAAATCTGGAAAAAAAACCGCTACTGAAACTTATATTTTATTGAAATAGTGAATAAAGGTTTATCGCATGTACGTGTTTTTGAATGGTTTAAGCGGTTTCAAAATGACCGAGAAGAAGTAAAAGATTATTCTCACCCGGATCGTCCTTCCCCGTCAAAAACGGATGACAATATCCAAAAAAACGGAAATTTGGTTTGAGCTGACCATTAGTAAAGTACTCATTCGATTGCTGAGACTGTATGAATTGACAAAGATTACGTACAGTCAATTTTATAAATGAATTTTGGCATGCAAAAAGTCTGTGCCGAAATGGTGCTTAAAATTCTCACATTTGAACCACAAGAAGCTAGCAAAAATGTCTGCACTGAAACTTTGAATGCCATTGAAAATGACCCAAAATTGAAAAGTATAATAACGTGTAAGGAATCGTAGTTTTTTACATATGATCCTGAAATGAAGTGCCAACCATATATTGGCAGTACCTATCCAACAAAAGCCAAAACATCTCTAATGTGCAAAATTTCAAGCAAAAAAAAATTATTATTATTATTATTATTATTTGATATTCAAGGGATTGCGTATCTTCATTGAGTGCCTGAACGTCAAAATATAAATCAATATCACTACCTTCTCGTTCTTGCTGAACTCCATGAAAGAATAAGGAAGAAACAACCAGAATTGTTGAGGGACAAGTCTTGGGTTCTTCACCAAGTCAATGCGCCACTCATTTAGTATTGTTTGTCAAATGAATCCGAGCCAATTACAACATCCTAGAATTAGAACATTCATTTTATTTGCTTGATCTCGGGTCATGCGACTTTTATCTGTTTCCTAAGGTGAACTCTATATTAAAAAGAATATGATTTGTGAGTTCGTTAAAGATGGGAAAGAGAAAACGGCAAGCGTCCTGAAGGAGCTCACACAAAAAGACTTTCAGCACTATTTCAAACAATGGAAGATTCACAAGGGACGTTATAGGGATAGAAAAGGGATGTATATTGAAGGTGATTATTAGTAAATAAGTATGAAATAAAAATAACATTTTTATAATATCAGTCTCGTTATTTAATAGCCACACCTTGTATATAATTAATAATTCTCCATTAAAAGACAGAAATCGGTGGAACATTAAAGATAAATGAAACCTAAAAAAACAGATCTTGGAATTTTAAAAAATATATAAGTATTCTGCAGTATTTCAAATATTGCTGACTTAGGACAGCTTTTATTAATAAAATAATAATAATTAATATAAATTATAAATTATTATTATTATTTACATTAAATTGTTAGAAGATGAGTATAAATTTCCATGTTAAATGACGCCGAAAATGTATAGAATGAGTAACTGAAAGAAACATCAATGGTCCTTTAACAGAAAAAAAAGTAAAAGAAAAGGAAAAAGTTAGAAAGTAGATCTTCGAAAATTCTACAATTTCACTTTGGGCTCTGTAACATATATTTATTAATGCCATTGCTATTGAAAAATTCAAAATATATAATTCAGTCATTGATTCGAGATGATTCAAGAAACGTAAGAATTCACATTTCTAAATAGCGTCGCAAAAATATTTTTTACCCGGTTTTATTTATGCAAAATCAAAGTACACAGCAGCTTATTAGTGTTAGTTAATAGGCAGTTTCTTTATGTGTTAAATGTTTTTTTTTTCAATCCCTAGCGTTCTTCGAGGTGGCGGAAATATTTCTTGGAAACAATAAATACACTAACACGTTGCATGTTACGGGCATTAACAACAACAACAAAAACAGCCTGTGTTGCAGAAAAGCCATCATGCAGGCTCTTAAGTCTCATTTGTGACTCATACATACATACAGTCATAACTTCCTGATTGAAGTTTCTTTCGTGAGGAGAAGAATAATTCACTTCAGTTTTCTCTATCACCCTTCTCGATGAAGGAAACATTGTTTCGAAACCAATATCTTTGACATTTTCTATACTAGACTGCAAAACATTTACTCTGATGACATACATAATCTCAAGATGACTATTCTTAAATGACAGAAGGGGGGGGGGAATGTTTTTCTTTGTCAAAAGTAGAAAATTATGATTTAATAATAAAATGTTAAAATAAATCTTTTAAAATGAATTCTCAAATAAGAATAGGGCAAATATATAACCGGTGAGTTAAGTACCAGCAATTTGTTGGTGGAATGTTACATTCAGTTAACATTGAACCAAAAGCTTCACAAACTATCCAATGACAGTAGTTCATAAAGTTAGCCAATGATTTTGAAACAAGTTGAAATGGAGAAAAATAAAATATAAGTTTGTTTATAGGACTGTAATAATATTTTATCGTATGTATAACGATTTTTCATACAATATTTTTGCACAAATTCATAATGGAAATTTTTTTCTTATATAACTAAGCATTTTTAAAAATATAAATGCCACCTTTTAAAAATATTTTTAAAAAATATATAAATACACCTTTATAAATTTTTTAAACCATTCAAACAAATAATTATTTAATTTTATTCACAAATTTCTGTTACACATTCTTAAATTGTATTTATGTAAAAGGTTAACTAATTTATTCATTACTCTCAAATTATTAAAATCAAGATTAGGATTGATGTCAACATTTATATGGATTCAAATTTTTGAATTCTAGGTAAGATTTTCAACTAAACATACGAGTTCATAAAAACCTTACGAGAAATTTTTCTTCCTTAGAGAATCAGAATTTGCCCTACAATTTTAAATGCTACTTTTTTAAAAAATTATATGGAAAATCGTATTCAATAATTATATACAATTAAGTAGAGTCTAAGAACTTATTTATATATGTATATATGAAGTAATTTATTAATTGAAACTAAGGCATTTTTAAATGGAACAAGATGGTTTTATGCCGTCGTTAAAAGGATTTATGAGGCTTGGTACTTTTAAACCATTTTATTTGGTTATGCAGGAAAAAAACATAAAACAAGCAACAACACACAAAGCAAGACGGATTACCTGACTTCCACAAAAAGTAGCTTTTGTGTTTGTTCCGTCTAGAAATCTCATCTATTTATATCGAGGGACAACCGGAAGCTATTAAAATGATATAATTTTCGTTCCTCTGATTGGTTCAGGTACTAAGATAATGCTAGATTGCATCAGGTTTAATTTAAAAACGCCTAACTTCTAGTTTTGAGGAGATAAAGTTAGGGTTATATCCCGTTAGGCGGGTAACTAAAAATTAATTATTACAAGTTCTAGAATGCTCAGGATTATTATAGATAAAAAAATTAAGTTATATGTGTATACATATATAGTATATAATAAAATAAAATAACAAGTGAGAAAGTTGTATTACCTACAAGGCCAAAAGAGAAAGAAATTGGATTACAAGAAACATAACAATTGAAGATACAGGAAGAGTCTTTAGACTAAAATGGAGACCTATTATGATTTCTAAAGCTGTCGCTGAATCAGGCCAGCGAATTAGGGTTAGGCTGCTTAATGGTACCCCCTTCCCCGTACAGAAGAAATTTTCGACATAATAGAAAAAACAGAGGCATGCTGAAAAATTAGGCTTATTTCTATAACACGTGGAAGAAATACCAGACAATAAAATAAAATAAAAGTATCAATAGAGAACAATAAAATTTCTCTCACAGAGAAGAATATTAAGAAAAAAATTGTATAGGAGAAACTAGGATAAAAACTTACATGAAAAAATAATAACCATAAGGATAAAATGAAGTCAAAGCATCTTAGTCAGAAAACTCGCGCTAAATGACATGTTAAAATTGAAGCGTTAACTGAAAGAAGTAAAAATTAGTGGCGCCACCAAGATAGTTTTTTTGTTTGTTATTAAACTAAGCATACGATATCTTAATAAAACTAATAATCTAAATTGATGAAAAAAAAGTTAATATAACAAAGAAACATATTTAAAAATGAATTTAAATCTACTAATTACGAAAATCCAGTTTCTTATAAAAAGCAAAAATTCGATTAAAAATTTCTCTATTGCTTGAATTAGGTTTTTTAAAGACAGTATTATTTTGAAAATGTTTGTTTAACATATTAGCATAAAGCCACTTGCAAGTAATTGCATAACTACCCGGAACTTTATCAACATAAACGATAATGAAGTTCTTTTGTAGTTCTGTAATTTTATACTTAATATTTTTGTAAATTATATCACTATCAGTTTTATATATAATGTCCAGTAATTCTCTTAAAATTTTGCATTTAAATTCATTGAAAGCTGCAATAGGAAAACTATATTTAATTGCTAATTTTGTAATGAAGTTACTTATATCTTAAGAAATTAGTTTTTTAATAGCATTATTATTATTAGAGATTATTAATCTATAACTTGTTCCTTTGGACATTATTTCTCTGAATTATCTTTAACAATATTTAAGGTAACTGGGACGTCTGCGAGAAGGAAAAATGAACTTTATTTTGCACCAACTTTAAATGGTTCTCATTTGCTTAAATTTAAAGCAACGGAAATAAAATTTTTACGTTGAATTATCTGTATATTTATGTACTTGTTAATGTAAAAAAAAAATTTCATTTTAAATTAAAAATAAATCTGTAAGAGCAATAATTAATTAAAAACTATATATATTTGTTTTATTTTCAAGCATGCTCTTACCTTTAGGTACACTTTGCATAAAATCTACTGCTTATATAGCCATAAAATTTCACGGAGTTTTTGTAAACATAACAATCCATAACATGAACGAAATGAAATTTTAAAATACATAAATTCATAAAAATTTTAAATTTAGTGATTCTAATTTCCTTTAAATTTTATGTAGAAATTGTGCTTTATCTGAATGTTTATTTGAAAACGAATTCATTCACTTTGTTAAAAAAATTTTAATCTTGTATTATTTAAAATATCAGCACTATAGATAAAGTAGATTTTGAGGAAAGTGTACCGGAATCACCAAAAAATGCGTTTTGAGAAAATTGCAAATGAAGATATTTTCATCTATGATTTGTAAAATAATATATTTTAATGAAATATAAAGTCATACCATTGTTAATTGGGTTATTTTGCATCATTTCTCAGTTTTTAAATCGCAAGTTTAAAATTCTAGATTCTTTAGAAGTCTTTTTAATTAACCTTTCCCTATTTCATCAATACGTGTTATCAATGATTCACATCTTCCAATTAAAATATCAAAGTTTTTTTTATGTCTATAAGTTTTAGTATTTTTACTTCACTTTGAACATCATCATTACAGGATATTACAAAATTCCTTACACATATTTTTATTGTTATGAAAATACACGCAAAAAAAAATGTCTTTGATGAATTTACGAAGTTAATTTGATGTCTAATTTAAATGGAACTCTGTTTTTAAAAAGTATAACAAAAGAATCTCTGTTTTTGTATTCATACATATGAATATTTATTTATTTTAATGTAAAACCAAAAGTATAATAAGCATATAGAGTTATTCATGAGCATTCAAATGTTAACAATAAGCAGTTAGGAAAAACAAAATGTCTATTTTATAGAAGCTATGTATTTAATTTAGAATAATCCTAAAAATCTACTTTGTACTATATACACTTGATTTATAATTTAAAAACTACGCTGAGTATTTATAAATTGCAAACTTGACATAATTAACATATCAAAAAACAAATTTTTTTTTTCAAAATTTAGTAACAAATTATTAAAATTTTCCGTAATTTTTGCACAAAAAATGTACAATTTTCAATAAATTTGAACATATAATATAGAAAAATTACATTCTTCGAATAGAAAAATTAGTTTTTTACAATACATATTGAATACACTACGGATTTAGACGAAAGTGTACCTGAATCACAGTTACATCACATTTGTTTACAATTTTAAAATTCAATTTTCTAGCGTTTTTTTGATCGAATTCTCATAAATAATACATCAATAGAAGCAGCAAAGTGCGCTCTATTTTTTAAAAGTAAAATATAAAAATGCAAAATTTAAAGCACCTTCACGTCCCAGTTACCTTAAATTACCTGTTGCAACATGTCTGTGATGATCGTTTATAAAATCTGAATAATCTTTACAATTACAAGCAATGTTATTATTATTTTGCAAATGATTAATATTATTGTAATTAAAAATTGAGCTATATACTAATTTTTTTAATACTTAAATCCTTCTTAATGCAAGCATTATTGATAGATAAGCAATGTACATACTTATTAAATATTTTTGAAAAATTAATGTTGTTATAGATTTATTCATGAATAACATGGTACAATACTCAGTAGAACTACTTACTAAATCTTTATTTTCAATATTGAATTTTTGAATGAAAAATTAATAATATCCTTAATAATATGAAAGGCATGGCAATCTTGAAAATCATTCTTTTTGAGGATACCTTTAGTATATCTTATTTCTTTTTTGCAACAAGAAATATTTAATTTGTTTTTGAATCCTGAATAAGGCATGGATGTGCCTTTGAGAAAAAAAGGGAGACTTTCGCCTGAAATGGAATCCCGTCTCGAATGGAAAAGCCTGCTGTACTATGCTGGGTCCATCGTTTGTAATAAAAAGTCTATAATCTTCTGTGTTTCTGTTCTTTCATCTCTCGTCTTTCATATGTATCCGAGAATAAAACACACGACAACTTATACAAGTTTAAAAAATAAGTTTAATATTTTGGATTTACTAAAATATTTTTAGTTTCCCATTTTTAAGAGAAATATATAAAAATGCCAACAGATTAAATAGGGGGGAAAATCAGTGGGTCACCAGTTTACATTGATACCTTTTAATTTATCTATAGTATACCATTTTACACTTTCTTATATATATATTAATTTAGAAAACTGTTTTGTTTGGATAAAAATACAATATCTTTATTCACAAACTATTTCCTTTTAAGCAAAGAATCTGAATCAGATCGATGAGTCAGATATTTTTGTTCAAAGCCAATTAATTTGAAGGAATCTTTGACTTAAAAGTAGCCAAATATTTGCGAAATAATTATGAAAACAGAAATATATTTACCCTTTTTGAATACCTAAAATACATATATTAGTTCTTTTCCTAAGACTACTTATTTAAATAGAAGGAGCTTTAACAATACAGGCTCTGACAAGATGGACATTTTGATCAGTTCAAGTTTAGTGTTGATCTAGTTTCACTGTCACAGAACTTAAAGAGTTTTCGCATTAGAGATTAAAAGAATGTATGAAAATACATAACTCTTTTCTTTTTAATCAAAGAGATCGATTTCAGGGAGGATTTTACTCTTGCAGTCGAAAGTCTTTCTTGAAAGAATGCTCTTCGGAAAGCAACATCATCTAGATACTCGAATATTTGAAATCGATATCGTGATGTTAATTGAAATACACCACACCCAGGTGTTAATAATTGTTAAAGATATCGTGTTTGTTGTAAGTAAGAATCCTGGCTAAATCCTGGCGTTAGTGTTGAGACCATTTAGTCTTCAATAGCTCATACAGAAAAACTTCTTGATGAATAAATACCTCATGTCTAGTAATGAATTGGAATGAGTATCTTCATAACTATTTTTACGAATAGAATTCCCAAAAAATATAATAAATAGGGCTCATTAGGATGCGGATATGTTACTGAAATAAATAAGAAACTTTCTCAGAAAATATTCTGCAAATTAAATTGTTACAGAATAATAACCGAAGTGCTAATTTTAAATAATGCAAAGAAGGTATTTAATTGGTGATTCTTACCAAAAGGTTTACATAAAAAAACCGGAAAACAATAATAATTCATTATTTTCCATTATAATAAAGAATTAAAGTGAGAGTCTGAATCCTATTATAAATTTCGAATTTCGTGGTATCTGGCAAGCTTCACAACGCATGTAAAGTTATACAAATTGAAGACATAGAAATAAATATTTCATGAATAATTCACACTTAGAAATTGCCTGCAATATGTAAATAGTGATGAAATAATGAGAGGAAAATTATAAAGTTTTACTGAAGGAATATCCCCAGAAGCATAAAAAGCTAACCAAGTTAAAATAAATTTAACTTTTATTATGTAACTTATTCTAATCTGCTAGCGTGAAAATTTTTCAAAAAAATTAAACACGAAAAACGAAGCTATTGTGTAAGATTTGGGAGCCTTTTACACAATGATCTTATTTGTAGTTCGAGAACACTGTTAAAGCATTCAATATTAACAAATACTCTTCAGAAAACAAATTGAAAATCCATAACAGTGTTATATCGTTAATTGCACATCACATTTAGGAGGGAAAAAATTTATGATTAAAAACTCTGTAACACAAAAAGTACAAATAAAATAATAACTATTAGTTTTAGATTTTTTTTATGGTAGCTAAACTTATACCGAAAAAAGCCGAAGATAATGAATTTTAATAATAACTATGTTATTTTTAGATCCCCTTCAATGTTATATAAATATAAATCAACACATAAATAATATATAAGAATAAAAGGCTATCTCCTATGAATAACTCAGTATAAAATAAATAACATCTTGTCCGAAAAAACGATAAAACGTTTTATCTCTTATCAATGTTCAAATGACCTGAATTGAAGTAAATCATACATAATACATTCAAAGCTCAACGAACTTTGAAACTAACTATTTATGATATGCGTGCATAAAGTATTAAAACAATTTCAGAAGACAGCCTTTATATGAAAGTTCACCAGCAAAGTGAGGGAAGAGAATTCTTAAGTTATTAAGAAGTGAGAAAGAATTTTACACACTTTCCTCATTTATTCAATATTTACTGTGCAAAAATTAACTCGAGCATTTTCATTGTGATACAAAAAAAAGGGGAGCGCTGATAAATCACAACGACGCATGCGTGACGTCCTTCAATTAACTTCCAGGCGACCGCAGAGTATAAATTGTGGTGGGGGAGTATTCGTAGGTATGGAGGCAAGCACGCGGACAATAGGTTCTCACTGAAATTGGTATGGCCCACCAAGATGTGCAAAGGGAAGGAGAAGGGGATGAATTCCACTGCATAGAAGCGGTAAAATCGAATTTCGTTCTCGATTTTTTTCTCTCCTCTTCTTACTTCTTGACTTCACAAAAATACTCAGATTAATTAAACTTTGAAGTAGTCTAGAAAAGGGAAAGAGTATTAACGTATTAAATGAGTATTAACGTTGTTTTCTTTAGAATGTTCCTTGTAATAGAGGAAGAATATATGAATATATATATATATATGTATATATGTATGTACTTTTTTATTTAAAAACATTACGTAAAAGGAATAGAAAATGTATTTAAAAAAACCCCTTTCTTTCGATATAATGAAATAAATAGTAAAGTAGCTATAGAAATAGTTACTTGGCTGGTTAGAACTGGCAGACATTGGTAATAAAAAATAAAGATTTTCTTAATTTTTTCCTTTGCTAATGAGGCGAATTAACTATAGTTAAAAATTACAAATACTAAAATTTAAATGTTTTAAAAAAATTTTTTTATAACAGACCATTAAGAAAAAAAAGCAAGCGCTACGAAAATTTTATAAATACAGTAATAGCTATAATGAATCGATATTTTTAATTGCAAATTATAGAATAAGGATTAATTTTCAAAGTAAGATTTCTGAGTAATATTCATATTATAAAATCGAATCCCATTTACCTTCTTAACTGAACTCCAATCAAAGTCAATACGACTGTTGATAAATTTAATAAATATACATTACAAATATAGTTAAACATTAACAATTTTTAATTAAAAATTGTGCTTAACGTAGAAGCAATTTCTAATAAATAGTTCATTTTAAGAGAAAAATCATTATTACGAGAACTAAATACTGTTTCATAAAATTTTCTAAGTGTATCATAAGAAAGTTGATGCACTTATTTCTTTCAAGTTCATAACATGAATTTTTTTAAATGTATTTTTAGAGTTGAAAGGTGTTAAAGCTTTTATAAACGCACGCAAGGTGCAAGTGACATGGTAGTATATATATATATATATATAAGCAAATAATCTTAAAGCAAACATTTCCCATATATGTATATATATATATATATATATATGGGAAATGTTTGCTTTAAGATTACACACTATTTTGTTGATGGATCATAATACTAATTGACTGTTCAGTATCTGATATTTTAAGATCTTCGTAATAACTTATTTCGTATAAAAGGCAAGGAACAATAATAAATTTAGGCTCCTTTTTCTGTCAAGCTGTTTAAAAATATGTACTAAAAGTGTCTTCTCGATCAAGGACCAAGTCGGTGGATTTTCATGATGCAAACAATCGACAGCGTCCATGCCGTATAATTATATGGCTTGTTAAAGATCCCCCGAGTGCCTGTTTGGTTAAAGTGCTCTCGGCAAAACTCAATTTCTAGTACAATTTCGCATCGTCAGAGCTAAGGTGCCTTTTTCTGGAAACCGAACTGGGCTTCAAAATTACATTGTGGCAATTGATATCCGCCTATAAGGTGCCACATTAAAAAGGGATACCAGCTCCTGGGGAATGTACGAAGTCTGCAATGGTTATTACCAATCCGTAGCCCCATTTGAAAGGCAAAAAATAGTCCTATGTATTTTCGAGTTAATAAAGACAATATGCTATCCATAAAGAAGACATGAGTTTTTTATAAAATTAAATGTAACTTCAGTTTGTATGTGCTTTCGAAATATTCTATCTAGAATATTTTATGATAAGAAGTACTTATAACTAAGTGCATATGCTTTTAAATGCAAAGTAATATATTATGTTATACAGGCTATATTATTTATTGAATGCTTAAATTTAAAAGCACATCAGAATGGATTAGTCTTTTGAAATTATGTTAGAAGTGCAAAATAAAATGTTTGTGATAAAAATTGGTAGCCATGATAAGGTTGTAAAATCCCTTAAATTTGGTATTAACATTTTTTTTTATTTGAAATATAATTCACCTATGGAAAGCACCTATGTGAAAATAATTCATAAAATGTTTTCCATATATACTAAAAGTACTAAAAGTATATATGGAAAACATTTTATGGATTATTTTCTTAAATATCGGAAGAAAATCAAAAGAATACTAGTAGAGAAAAAAATAGTAATGTTTGTGAAATATTTACATGGTAATAAGTTATACAAACAATTTTTCTTATAAACCAAACACACTTTGAAGAACTTTAAAAAATGAACTTTTTCAGAGGCAACGGAGGATTAGGTATCACACTGGAAAATTTTTTTCTTTGGATCCTACACTTTATCTAAAAGTTTCTCGCGGTCCATTATTTAGAAAACTTCAATTTTTTTCCAGTTCTGAACTAGGACTGAATTAACTAAGTTTCTTACACATTTCTTTCTTCTCCAATCTAAAAAGTGTTCAGCGGAAGAAACTCAGCTTAATGTTTCATTTCCTAATTCAACGAAAGGCCAATTAATCCAATTTGCAGCGGATCCGTTTGGGTAGACTACTGGATTTTTTTTTGTCTCGATTTTTACAGTTACAAGTGCCCCTTAGGACAATGAACTATTAAATTATTACCCTTAACGATTCTTTTATTTTTCGAGTGAGAGTTCACCACGCACCCTAATATAGTTAGATAAACTAAGATAGTAAAGTAGGGTTGCAACAAGAAATTAGTGAATATTCCAGCTACTATTTGCAGTAAAATATTGCTTGCTTTGAAAAACTTCGCATAGTCAGGAAGGTGTATTCACATTTTTTTTTTGTAAGTTACAGGACACATGAAAAGAGTTTTATAAACTTTGATATATTTATGTATATATATTAATTTTTGAAAATATAAGGGCCAAGAAAAGATTTGGTATAATTTCTTTAAAGATTAGCATATTTTATATTCGAAACAGCATTAATCAATTTATTAATGGAGTCAAATTGAAGAAAGTGTTCATCTATGAAATTCAATTTATAACGATATTGTATAGAAATCTTAAACTAAAATAAAATTAAAAAATGTTTCAAAATTTTTGATTTAGAATTAATTACGATATAATTTTAGTAAAAAGTTTATTGACAATTTACTAAAATAGTGCATAAAAATGAATTAAACTCAAAAAATCTATATCAAAGCTCATTAATCTATCAAACTTTATGTAACTAATTAGAAATGCAATGTTGTTAACAATTAGGCTGATGTAATTTTCAAATACTATGAAGATGGATAAAATTTTGTCCAATACATATTCTATAATTACTTTCTCATCAGTTGATAAAAACAAAAATTCATTATAAGACTAAATGATGAATTATTGAGTCTTTTATAACTCTGATATTAAAATGTAGTAGTGAAGGGAATATGAAGTAGTGCAGGGATACACAACCTATGGCCCGCGGGCCAATTTTGGCCCGCGAAGCCTTTAAAGTTGGCCCGTGAATGTCTATTATAAAAGGAAGAGTAATCTGAAATGGAATTGACCTTTATTAATTATAAACAGGGAAAAATCGTATACGAAAACAGTATTACAGCAAATAATTATTTTATAGTTGTTCATGAAGTTTTTTTCTTAATTTATTACGTGGCTTTTCAATATGTTTCCTTCATGGCTATCTGCGAGTACGAATTTTCTTATAGGAGAAGTTCGTGGACGTGATCACCGGAAGCCGTTATTTCTTCCATCGCATGGTCTGGATGCAGAGAAGGTCGAAGAACAAATGCATATTCACGCACGCGTGCCGGAACAGTCTCGATTCGAAATTATGCTGAGCCAATTAAAAGGACCTATCGAACTCACGTTTTTCTTCATGGTGCGGACTACCAATAACAACTTTAACTTCTACTTAGCTGCAATGATCATTCTTTTAAGCAACCCCGTGGTTTTGCTAGTAGATCGGGAATGTTGAAATCGCTGTCACAGAACGGATCTGATATTCTTTTTTGATTTCGCATTTTTAGTCTTATATCATTTATTTATAAAGCCATATAAAATATTTTAGGTAATGAGAGAGAAAAAAGGTGATTTTCAAAATCGGAAATTTCAAGATGCATGGACAGATAAACACTGTTTTATCTATTATAATGATACTGTCACATGCTTAATATGTAGTTACAAGATTGCTGTGGCAAAAGAGTATTCCGTGAAGCGACATTATGAAACAAATCAAAACAATTTTGCACCAATGAAAGGATTATGAACGATCGCAAAAAATCGAAAAACTAAAAAAAAAAAAAAAAAAAAAAAAAAAAAAACTTTTAGTAGTTAAGCAATTTTTTTTCAAAAATGTACAATTAACTTGAATTCCTATGTGGAAGTGAGCTTAGGTGTCGCTGAAATTATCGCTGAAGAAGGTCGGCCTTTAATATTTATACTGAAGTGAGATATTTCAAATATATTGTTAAGTTTTTTCAAAATCTTGCAACGTAAAATAGTATCACTATGAATTTTTTGAAAATTGTCATTTTTTTTTTCACGATAAGTGACACCTATGAAAATATTTTGAGAATATTATTAAAATCTCAGACACACACACTTCAGTATATATAGTTACATATCAGTTATGTTTACTGAAATTTGTATGAGGATCCTTTTAATCAATTCTGAGAAAAGGGTACACAACCGTTTGAAATATTTTATTTAGCAAAAAATGCATTTTTTATATGAAATGTCACTTCATCACAAAAATTATAAATTACAACATGTATTTGCCACATTTTATTCAACATTAGCATCAAGTCAATATATTTTAAGTAAAAAAAGCATCAAAAAAGTTTTAAAATTCTCAGAAAATACATACATAGCATTTTTCAGTTTTTGTTTAACGAGATATTTTGTAAAATTTACATATATTATCACAAATTCTCTATAAATTTTAGAAGAAGTTGTAGCATTTATGTATTACAAATATCAAAGTAGAGCATATATCATCTTAAATATAATGGGAAAAAATTTATCTGTATGGTTTTGGTGTGCATTTGAGAAAACATGATTTTACGTCATTTCGAAAGTTTTCATCAGTGTTTTGTGTGTTCACATACAAACATAAGTTTCTAAAACTTTAAAATTTCAAAAGTTTCTCAGAACTGGACAAATGATTTCTAAAACAGCCAAAATAAAACTGTTTTAATGTTTTTAAACATGATATTTATGTATTTGCATGTATGTAACCAACTTCTTGCAACGACAAATGGGTAGGTCCATTCATTCAGAAACTTTTGAATATTTAAGTTTAAAAACTTGTCTGTACAATAAAGAAGCATTTATATTTATGCTGAAGTGATATTTTTTCAAATATATTTAGCTTTTTTCAAAAAAAAAAAAAAAAAAAAAAACTTATTATCACTGAATTTATTCAAATTTGTCATGATATGTCCCTCTAGCTAAATGTTTTTGCAATGTTTCCAAAACATCACTTCAATATGCACAAGTATACAAAAGGAATATATAATGTAGGTTTCCAGTGTATTCACATACAGTAAATTTAGAAGAATTTTTAATTTTTTAAACTCAATAAAAAATATAATTTGTAGAAAACAGTAATTTTTATAAACAAATCTTACCTTGAAAAAAAAAAGTTATCCATTTGAGTAATTCATTTAAAAAAATTATAAGATAAATAACAACAAACACATCTGACTATAAATCCCGCCGAATTCTTGACAGTTAATTGTGCAGTTATACCGTTATCTAGAGTTAATTGCGCATGAATAAATAAAAAGAAGGGTTTGCAATTGTTTCAAGATATTTAAAAGATAAATATCTGTCAAAAGTGGTCGTGGCCCGCCAGTTGATGATTTCTTAAAAGTCATTTTGACATACTTCTAATAGAAAATATGGCATGTGTGTTATATCCCTAGAAAGGTTATGAATTACAGATTTCAGAAATATCAAAAACGATAATTTCAAGATTTTTACCCTACTGACTGTTCTTAACATGCATCGCTCCTCTACACAGCGGGTCTTCAGTGGTACTGGGCTCGAACTCATAACACGCTAGCCATGATCCGATACCTTGACCACTTGGCTACCGCGGCCACTTCTCACAGACATAACAGGCCATTTGAATGACTTAAACACAAAGCTACAATGAAAAATCAATTCATTTTTCAATTGATAAATAACGTAAAGTCATTTAAACAAAAATTATGTTTATTTCAAAACCAGCTGAAAGCTAAAAATTTTGCACCCTTTTCCTACTGCCAAGAAATGCATGAAAAATTTCTACACATGACGAACAAATTCAAATCTTGCGCAATGCATTTGATGATCAATTTTTATATTTAAAAAAGTGCCAAACAAAAACTTTCTCAATTTTCTGTTGATATAAATCTAGTAGATGAGAGTATGCAGTTGACCTTAATTGACTTACAGAATTCTGATGTTATCAAAAATCAATTCAAAGAAAAATCGATATTAGAATTTTATAAAAACTTACATGATGATTTTTCGTGCTTAAAGCAAAATGTAGCTGCACTTTCTTTGGCAGCACTTGCATTTGTCTCACTAATGAATTGAAACAAATCAAAAATAAGAAATAGAATAGCAGATGAGAACCTTTCATCTGTTCTACTTATTGCCACAACAAATCTTAAACCTGACGTAAAATCAATTTCAAATATTAGTCCCAGACATCTTATTAAATGTTACAAATTTTAAGTGCTAATCTTTTTTTAAAAATTTAAGTAGCGTTAGTTTGCTACATTTTAGCAGGAATATTCTTTTGAGCTAAAGAATTTTAAGCATTCTGAAAGTCTTTGTGTTTCATCCATTTATCAACTGTATAATGTGTGCATGAGTAAAATAAGTAACTATTGCGTATTATCATAAAACAGTGTTTTCACGTTTATAACATATTTGCTATCGCGTAATACTTTGGCCCTCGATATGATCCTATTAAATTTTTTGGCCCCTCATCCTAAATAGGTTGTGCACCTCTGAAGTAGAGGGAAATAAACATAGAGCTTTTTCAATATCTGTTTTTTCACTAATAAAAATTTCTTCTAAGAAATGCTTTCAGTTAACATGTCTTTTTATAAAAGATATATTAATAAGATATATCAATTTTATGTGTGTGCGCATACACACACAGAGAGAAATAAAAATTCAAAATACAATTCAATTTAATGTTAAAAAAGCATTCGAACATTACGTGATTCATAAAAGAAACTGTATGTTCTCTTTTCGACTAGAAAGGGGCCATTTTGCAATCCCACCCTGCTCAAAATTTGTCGATTTGAGTGTAACGGAATTTACGCCTTCCACCAGAGTAGTTGTTCATAGAAATGCTATTACGAAGTAAATATATTTTCGATGACATGAAATTGAGGTGAATGAAACGAAGTAATCGTGTAATTTGGCGGCAAATGTGTGTGTATTATATAAATTTAATACATCAGTCAAGTGTTACCCTATTAAATGTGTTATAATTCGTCAAGTTAGATTTAAGGATTTGTTAGGAAGTTACCCATAACTGCATTAAAAAATTTATTCCCAATCGGAGAAACGATTATCATTCATTTTAATAACGATCTTGAAACACGCTCATTCATAATTCATCAAATGCTTCGTAGATAAGGAATATTTTAAATGGAATTTTAATATTTTAAAAAAGGTCCGAAAGGTCACTAAATTAATCAGCATTTAGGGTTTTGTCGACATCCGTAGTCTTTAGAAGAAATATCTTTACTTCAGAAGAAATGAAGAAAATAGATTGCAATGTAATAAATCTCTCATTTAGTTTGTCTCTGGCGAGAATATCATATTAATGTGTGCCCATCCAAATACATTTGAAACAACTTTAAATTCTTGATCCAATTCTTGACCTGATGAACAGTTTCTCAATCCAATTCCTTTTGATTTCAATGACTTTTTCACTATTATTCATATAGAAAATTCAAGTTAAGTGAATGGATTTCAACTTGTAAAACTATTTTAATAAGAAACATTGATATACTATTTAAGCATAGAAAATGAAGAGTTAGTTTAAGATACTTCAACACATGGCTTCGTTGACTCACAATTTACAGAGATCAACATTGACAAAAGGTATAGAAGGAGTAATATGAACTTCTTAGAATTCTTAATATATTCAATACTTTGGTAGTTTTTTTCATCCTACGCAAAGATGCTAAAATACTCTTTTCATATCATAACGATACTGTCACTAGAATAAAAATAACGAAAACTGCTGCGATATACTTTCCGAAAAAACATTTGCATTTTTAATTCGCTGGCAGAGCATTTAATATCGAGGAAACTGTTCTCATGTTACCAGAACTCTCACATTCTTGGGTAATTTTAGAAGTGGATTCCACAAATGTCGTTTATTATTCGAAATGTCCTCATTCTGTTTAGTTTTTGGTATACATTCAAACACAATGGTGCAAAAATAAAAAAAAAACAGACATGTTTCGCAAAATTAGATGTCATCGGTGCGTTTACGAAAGCGGGATTATGGTTAATAATGAACAATTGCATTGCTTAAAAAACAACATCACTTGTACAAGATTTCATGTAATCAAAATTCATACATATTTGTAATCTTGACTCAGATTAGCAAAATTTCCCACGCCTTTGATAAAAGAATGTAATTAAAAGTGCAAACAAGCGGATGAGGTTCTGTTTATATATTAATAAAAATATATCCAATCAATATTAAGTACATAGATAATGTAACAAAAGTCAGACGAAGTACAATAGAAACTATACAAAAGAGATATAATAAAGTAGAGAAAGAAATTAAAAAAGTTTAATGAATATTTAGACACAGAGTTGTATCCCATTTCTAATCAAAAGACGTATTTTAAATTTTGTTGCTTTCTATGCATTATTCAAATACTCCAAGTACATCGGATGTCCGGATGAAGACAGGAAATAAAATTTCTCTCTAAACAGAGCGTTGGAAATAACGGAAATTAGAGAAAGGAAAGCATTCAGAAAGTTCAAATCAAATAGTAATATTTCGTTAAGTAAATGATATACAGGAATACTGGACATGGTTTGGGTCATAAGAGATAAAATACATAGAATTGTATTTTGGTAATAAATCAAGAAGGTATCTTTATACATATCACAAATAAGTCTATATACCGTATTTATTCGAATCTAAGCCACCATCGAAACTACGCCGCATCCCAAATTCTCAACAAACTTTCGTGAAAAATGAAAAATAATGTAAAATGGTTTATGGATATCCAGTTTTACGAAATTAAAATAAATTTAAAAAGAGAATTAATAAGAAGTGAATAATTAGTTATTTTACCAGTATAATAAACTTTTAAATGCGTACACGACCCTTTAATTGCTCTAATTGTCTCATCCAATGAATTTTTTCCCTTCGATTCTTAGCCACACCTGATTTTCAGTAGCATTAACATTGGAAAAAAAGTGCGGCTTAGATTCGAGTACATACGGTGTAAAGAAAAAATGTACTTTGGAGAACACAATATAAAGCTTATCTAGCATTTAAAATTATTCAATGATAAATGAAAATACGATCCTAAGCAAATTGAACATGCACAAAATATTTTTCAACAATATGCAACTTAAAACAGAGAGAGTTTGAGATCCTTCAATAAAACTAAATAAACAGACGCGATTATAAATAAGATAAAGTAACAGTATAATGGCAATTAAACACATACGTAGGACACGATATGTTTAAAATAATCATTTTTTAAGGTTATTTTTGCATTGTGAAGATTATTTTTTCACAAAATATTGCAGGTTTTGAAAATGTTTTACAAATATTCGTAAAGAAAGCAAAAGACCATCTCGATGTAATATTGGAGGTAAACTTTTAAAAGAACAAAAACTGTACATTTTTTTTTCTATTGGTGCAAGAGTTAGAATTATTGAATAATAGTCTTTCTGTCATTTTTGATGTAGCCTAATTGAACAAAATAACCACTGCTTATACTAAGTATTAGTGATCAGTTAAGTCACAAATTTTATGAGTACATTTTTTCTTGTTTCATCATATGGTAAAAAGTCGAATAACACAATTTCTTTTTGTAAAAGAAAGTTTAAAAAATACTTTATTTTTTACGTGATTTATTTCCATTTTTTCAATGGTGATACAATTTTTTTTACACTTTTTTATCCATGAGAGCTATGAAACTCAACTAAAAATATTTTAGAATTTTTGAAAGCACAACATGTATAGTGTTCTCCAATTGTACTCTCATTTATAAATACAAATTACGAAATGAGAGAAGGAAATCTGTTTTGCTAGAACATATACAGAAGGTCATTCACTCTTTATGGAAATGATTTTGTAATTCATTTTTTCTTTTGCATTTTGAGATAAAACTATGGAAACTTTAGACTAATCCTCCACTAATGTTTTCTTTTGATTGGAATGTAAAATAAAAGATTTATTTTAAAAATGGCTTCTAAAATTAATATACGGTTCGAAGGTTACGTAGCTGCCCTCTCAGAGGACAAATATTCGAAAAATATGAACAAATTTTAAAGCGGTGTAAAGATCTTGGTCATTGCATTTATATAAAAGGTATTTATAATATATTATATCTGAAAGGGAAAAAAAGTCTAGTTAAAAGTAAAAATGAAAACATGACATTCCATCTTTAAGACTGTTTAAACGAAGGCAAACATCAACTGATCCTAAAAGGCCAACTCAAAGATTCATTGCATCGAAATTAGGATTGACTTCCGGCACTGGTTAAAATCATTCATAATGCAAAATTGAAATGTATAAACCTAAAGTTCGTCTCCTTTTTTAAAATACATTGCTGAAAGAAAAGCATTGGAAGAATATATATATATATATATAAACATAGCAGCTGAAAAATGGAAATTTGTGGTAACATTCGATCAGGCATGGGTATATTTAATTGACTGTAGTAAAAGAAGATCAATTTTCTGTTGCTCAACTGATGGGAATGACAGTACAAAATGGCTTCGCCAGTGTACAGTTAAGTTCCCAAACGGTTTCATGATAGTTGCAGGATTTTTTGACAATCGCAAATTAAAAATCAAAAAAGTCTCAATTAAAGCCAAGATTAATTAACTCTACTATCAGCAGAAAATTTTAGAACCAATTTTTGAAAAAGAAATTCCAACCTTATATGGAAAGAACATTGATAAAGTTGAGCTTCATATGGACAAAGCCTCTAGTCACACGCGTCTGCTGCTTATTTAGCAAAGAAAGAATCAGAAACAGGAATAAAGTATATCCCATTGGATGAAATACGTGTAAAATCACACCAATGGACATGTGCTTTCGGTTTATTAAAACGAGCCTTAGGAAAACGGCATTCAAGAACACTGAACGAACTTTGGAAAACGGTTCAAGAGCAAGGGATTCAAACTGGCGTTATAGTACCAAGAATCAGTTGACTTTTATAATAAATTTCAGCTAGAGCTATTGTCATGGCTACCAGATAGAAGCAAATTGCCACAAAAAATACGGTATTTATTGATAACTATCCTAATCGTTTCCATAAAGAGAGAACGACCTACTGTATATAGCGCAATGTCTCTGATAATAATTCGTTGATCACTTAGAGCACTTAGCCCTGTCCAATCTTAAATAGGTGTTATAGTGATGCTGATTGAAATGTACAGTGTTGATATAATTGAATAAGATTAAAAGCTGTAATTTAGAAACTTCAAATTAGAAGAGAAAACAGTCAGGAGGCTTCTAAATCTGTCATAAATTAAATTTAGTAGAATTGTCGAAAAGTTTAATTGTGAGATTTCTGACAGTTTGTCAGAATGAAAGAATTTAGTGAGAAATCTATCCCACTTATGTTTCAGTCACAATGCCATTCTTATACTATAAAAATCCCTTTTCATGTTGATATTTTTTAAAATTCTTAAGTAACAGTGGGTATTGTAGACAGTTTATAACCTACACTCATCACAAGAGCTTGAATCGATGACTTTTACTATCCTGCCGTTCAAGAATTTCGCTGTGCTCTCTATACTGAATTTTGTGTTAACTGGCACATGTTATGTATATGTTATATGATACAATCATAAGAATTTTCTCTTCATTTTATACGGACCATAAATATTTTTGTGGGGTGGACTGTATGAAATTAAAGAATGCGAGATTTAAAGGTATCAACTTTTAATGAGACTATTTTTGCAGTATTTTCCATGCCAATGAATAAACAAGTGTGTCGTGAATTGGGTGATCGCAGCCCAAACATCGAACACGAAACTATAAGATACTTATTATTCAGTTTCATATTTAGGAAACTTTGCGATTTATGTCTAGAATTATATATATATGTATGTGTAGATATATATCGGAAATACACCACAGTTCATGAAACAAAATTTTGTAAGCAATGAATTATGTTTTATTACGAATATAGATCATTTTGTAGAATTGATTTCTCAGAATTCTCTTTTAAAAACACTAGTTAGTAAAAAGTTAGCTCGAAGAATTCCATGTCTTGAGGTCACGGGTTACACAAAGATTATTTTATTTAGCACTCATTTCACTCCTTAAAAAGCAGAGACATATAAAACATCATTAATCAAAATCTTGTGAAATCCCTATACATATATATCTTTATGCATTTTGCTTTGAAATATCGAAAAAATAGGGGGAAAAAACTTATGAAATGTCTCTCAAAATGCTTAAAGAAGATTTTTAGTAATGAATGGGATCCGTAATCTGTAACATGAAACTAATGACGCTTAATTGCTCTCATTCTAAAGGCATTGAACTAAAGTAAATGATCGGATAAAATTAATTTCAATTTTATTATTCTGCCCTGTTGTTGAAAGCTAAATTTCCTCTGAATGACATGAACCACATTTTCTGATTAATTTGGTTAGATTTGGGGATTTTTTTTTCGTTTCGGATATTACATAAAAAACTAATCTTCTTCCTTTCTGAGTCTTTTTTCACACTTTCCCAAGAGTTGCCGAATACATAGTTAGTAAACAAATCTATATAATTCCTAAAAGGTCATGCATTATGAAGTTGAAAATGAACAATTTATTTTTTTGATGAAATTGATTGAAAAATGTGTAAGACGTCATTTTTCAGCTCTTTTCAGAGACATTACTTTCTTATTATCCGAGTTAAAAATATGAGCTTAATATTTTTTTCTTTAATATATTTCATTTTTTTTTTTTTTTGGACTTGGAAAAGAAGCTGTTATGTTTTTGGGTTGATCCAAATTTGTTGGTCTTACATGCTTAATGCAGTCTTTGTAAGAAGATGCGATTATATTACTGTAAAAGAACTGAGTAATAATAAAGGAATGTTAATGGCTCTATCGACAAAGTGAAAAATCATGACAATGCTTTCTCTTTATATCTTACTCTTCCAGAAAACGCTATTATACCTGATAAGTTTTAAAAATAAGATCATATATTTGAAATATTCTCGTAGGCAAAAAAAAAATTAGCGCACCAAAAATTAATTGCGGGATCGTAACGAAACTTAGGATGAAGATACATGTCGGGAGATATGCAAATGATTAGAAATGCAGCGTGAGTGCCCATTACGTATAGCCGGTAGAGGGCGTTTAAGGTCATTCTCCGTGAGTCTAAAACAGGCAACCAAAGCTTGTTTGAGTGTGATGAGTTGTTTACAAAAGACGGGCTGAGGTAGACATGCCATTACGCCGTTTTCGAAGACAATATGAGTAGCTGTCGCAGTTTGAGAGGGGTAGAATCATCGGCATGATGGAAGCTGGGTGGTCCAATAGGCCGCTCTGATTGTGCTGTGAGGAAGTGTTGGGACCGGTGGATCCGGGAGATTTCATTTACACGAAGACCAGGCTCAGGCGTCCTAGACAGACCAGTCAATGAGAAGACCGCCACATCGTAAGAAATGCACGCGTACAGCCAACTGCATCATCGGCTGCCATCCAGGCACATGTAGCACCTTCACTAGGGGCCCCTGTGTCTTCTCGAACCATACGAAGTCGCCTGGTGAAAGGAACATTTGGGATCGCGGCCCCCATTACGTGAGCTGCCCTTGATGCCCACCTATCGAAGCCTCCGTTTGGAGTGGTGCCGCGCACGAGGAAACTGGACTGCAGCGGAATGGAACCAGATCGTCTTTAGCGACAAATCCAGATTCAATCTCAGCAGTGATGACAATCGTCTTCGTGTGTGGATTCCGTGGTGAACGCCTCAATCCTGCCTTTGTTTTACAGCGGCACACTGCTCCCACAACTGGTGTGATGGTATGGGGTGTCATTGCCTACAATACACAGTCACCCCTAGTATTGATCCGTGGCACCATGACAGCCCAGTGGTATGTCCATGACATCCTGCAACCACATGTGTTGCCACTCTTGCTACGGCTCCCAGGAGCCCTTTTTCAACAAGACAATGTTCGGTCTCCCACGGCAAGGGTGTAACAAGACTGTCTTCGCACTGTTACTACCCTTCCTTGGCCTGCCCATCCCCAGATTTGTCTCCAATCGAGCCTATCTTGGATCATTTGGGACGGTGAGTTGGGCATCTCACGAGTTTGAATGAACTAGAGGCAAGATTACAGCTAATATGTAACGAAATGTCTCAAGACATCATACAGACTTGTATGCCTCAATGCCCGATCGTATCACATTGTGCATTCGCGCTAGAAGGGGTTCCACAGGGTATTAAATTCTCCCTTCTTTTGCCTTTTTCTCTGAAATATACAAGGGGTGATCAAATGAAAAGGTACGAAACGACATAAAAATGAAACAGTTAAATATTTGCATATTCCGCCAAGGGAGAATGTAGCGAGACATCTCGGGATGCCATTGGAGACTCTGACTGGAATCGGATCATGCGCGGGTGCCCGCATGCGCAGGAGAGAGCAAAGGCTCTTATAAAAAGCGGCGTCCAAATGATGCGAGCACAGAATTACTCGAGCACAGAAAAAGCATTAACTCCGATGTGTACTGTGAGACACTCCAACGCCTACGCAGGTCCATCAAGAACAAAAGACCGGGGCTGCTCACGGAGGGTGTGGTTCTGCTCCATGATAACGCGCGTCCACACGTCTCCAGAGTCACACAAATGGAACTGGACAAGTTCCAATGGAGACGTTGGACCATCCGTCCTACAGTCCGGACATGTCACCCTGCGATTTCCATGTGTTTGGTCCACTGAAGAAACACCTGAAAGGAAAGCGCTTCAACTCGAACGACGTACTCAAGGACACTGTGAAGGACTGGGTCTCGTCACAGCCACAGGAATTCTGGGAACAAGGAATCCTGCGGCTTGTTCATCAGTGGGATCGTTGTACTCAGGCCTATGGTGTATATTTTGAATAAAGTCTATATTTGTACCCACCGTGTCGTTTCGTACATTTTCATTTGATCACCCCTTGTATGATCCTTTTCTCTGATTTTCTAATAATTTAATATCAAAGTAGTCATTACGTATGTAAAATTCGTTTCATTTTGACGATTCCTTCTTGGTGCGCTAATTTTTTTGTCCATGAGTGTATAATACTCATCGAAAAAATCATCAGCATTTATAGTATCAAAGAATTCATCATCTCTATAAATTTAATTAACTCACATTTAATTCATTTTTTCACTGCCCGCAAGGAATATAAATGAGAAGACAGAAAACAACCTGTTGATGGTAGTCCTAAATATAAAACAATTAGTGTATCTTTTTCTGAATTTGTCTTTCAATCGACTCTCACAAGCTCAACTTTCATGAAGATGATGGAGTAATTATCAATTATTTTAACTTATTTTTAGCTATTATTTTAAATTATAAGTTTGATGGAATTCTTTGATGCCGCGGTAGAAGTCACGAAAGCTCAGACCGTGTTGACACGAGGGTTCGAATCGCAGTACAACTTTAGACTCGCTGAGCATTAAATCTGTCCAAGTCTTCAGGTTGACATGGAGTGCCAAGGCTTCGTCCTCGTTCTTTGACCGAGGTTTAAAATTATAAGGTCTATCACCAGTAGCACTCGTGTAGTTTCTGAGAGTGCGACTTTAATAAAAAATTAATCAATCATGGTGGCTTTCTTCTTACACAATTACATTTCTTGAAATTTTTTTTTTTTTGAAATGTTAAAATCATTTGGTGAGAATTTGCTGATTGTAGGCTTTAAAGTAACCAAAACAGGAAAAAAATATGAACAGTAACGAATAAATAACTCATGCCTTTATAAAGCGAAACATTGACTTTTTTTTAAAATTTGAAATAAATTAAACAGGCAACATAACAGAAATTAAAATAATTTTTTTTTTGCCCATTTCTCACAATTCTTTTCTTTTATTCAATTCCTACTGTTAGCTCACTCTCTCCCTATATATATATGGGTACACTCTTTTTAAAAATCTTATAAAATGAAAAAATTTCTACATTTTTAGCAATTAAACCAAATTTCTACATTTTGACAACCAACCAATTTTCTACATTTGTGACAACCAACCAAGTTATAGCCTACCAAATTTGAATGTAATCTTTCTTGGCGTCTTCCTTACAAGCTGGTATAAAGGATGCGTTTAAGTGCAATTTAGATTTTTATCACAACATATAAAAGCTTTCCATCGGTTTCAAGAGTGTTGGATCTCCTAGAATAAGCTCTGTGAGCAGAAGTTTTAAAATCTTTTTGGAAGAATCCTTTTACTGGGTAATTCTTTTGATATTTTTCTGCTTAAACATTTTGGGAGAATTTTTTGCTTAATAGTAGTCGGTTGTTCTTTCATATTTCTATGAGATTTTTTATACTTTGGATTTTTTATACTAAGAATTTTTATACTTTAAATTTCTATTTATTTTATTTTGGTCTTTCCTACCGAGTTGCAAAGGGGGAAGGTTGGCGCCTTCAAACTAGTTTAACCCCACTTATTCGGTCCTAAGTCCGAAATTGCATTTTGACTCGCTAGGTTCTTATTTGTATTTCATTATAGATTTGATCTTTTTTTTTTTTTTTCCCTGTTATGTTCTATATTTTATATAATTTTCTTCCATATATATATATATATATACAATCAAAATTTCTCTACAAGATAGAGATGAATAAACATAATTAAAACTGATGAGAAGTGAAATTGTAAGATAACCAGGCAACAAATTTAAAAGGAAATATGAAAAATTAAAATAACAGAGTTTAATATAAAAAATATAAAAGAATGGGTCCTACAGTATTATCAACATTGCTGACTTAGGACAGCTTATATATATAAAAAAAATTATATAAAAGTGGGGTTGGACATGTTTTGTGCAGCCAACCTTCCCCCTTTCTGTTAATAATACCAAGCAAAAACCAGTTGGAAATAATGGATAGGAAATCTAAATCCATTATGAGAATAAGGTAACTTACCTAAAAAATAGAAACACAGAGCCCGCGCTAAATCTGAGTACAATAAACAAGTTTATATTGCCAGATTCTGGACCCAAATACATATTCAAAGCAAACCAATGTCTGAAAAGTAGCACTTAGCAAAAGTATGAAAAGAATAGAAATAATAAATTAAGAATTGTAAACATACTACCATTGTCATAGGGACACTAAGATTATATGATTTAAAAAATATAAAAATTAAATTAAATTTTAAAAAAAGTCATTTTATCTAAAATTAGAAATTAGGGGTATCTATAACTATCTAGGAAGAATAATAAGTTTATAAAAATAGCCTGTTAATAAACTATGGAAATTTAATCCTTACTATTTAGAATTCCTTTATTCAATATCTATTAATACAAATATCTAAGAATTCAAATATCTATATGGCTGTTTTTTAAGTAAGGTTCGTTTGTTTTTTAAAAAATAACAATATTTTGTTTGAAAAAACCTTTATTTTAGGAATGTACATACTTATGTCTATTTTTCTACATAGTTAC
The DNA here is from genome assembly GCA_019973975.1 of Trichonephila clavata. Lineage (NCBI taxonomy): Eukaryota > Metazoa > Arthropoda > Arachnida > Araneae > Nephilidae > Trichonephila > Trichonephila clavata. The sequence continues at coordinate 196,042 of BMAO01021825.1, forward strand.
CGAGTTTATTAATGCACTTGTCATACCTTAGAAATAAGTTTTGAAAATCCTCTTCAAAGAAGTCTACCACCTGGTCGGACAGCCAAGAGTTAACGGCCGCTTTCACTTCTTAACGGCGTGGCATGCTGTCAAAAGATGTTTTGCTCCTCCACGATAACGCAAAGTCTCACACTTCTCGAACGACTCGGGACGTAATCAAGTCTTTTGGCTGGGAGGTTTTGGACTATGCACCATACAGCCCTGACCCGGCTCCTCTAACGATTTCCACCTTTTCCGGTACCTCAAACACAGTCTTGGTGGGAAGCGCTTCAGTAACAACAAAGAAGTCAAAGCGGCCGTGAACTCTTGGCTGTCCGACCAGGCGGCAGACTTCTTTGAAGAGGATTTTCAAAACTTAGTTCCAAGGTATGACAAGTGCATTAATAAGCTCGGCAACTATGTAGAAAAATAGGCAAAAGTATGCACAATTCTAAAATAAAGGTTTTTTGAAACAAAATATTGTTATTTTTTAAAAAACAAACGGACCTTACTTAAAAAACTGCCCTCGTATTTATATACCTATCTAGCTCAAATGTTCAATCGTTAATAAAATACTTTCTATTCATCCACACACACGCACATTCAAGTTCAAATACATTTATTTTAAACTTGTAGTGGTTAACACTTAATGTTAATACAGTTTTTTTTCAAGCATTAATTCATTAATTAAATTTTAAAAAATGAATAAATAGTAACAAAAATAATAGTCCAACATCATATATAGAAAGGGAAACCGTTCGTTGTGTCCCTGCAGTGCAATGGGTAGCGCGTTGGACTTTCAATCCAAATGTCGTGGGTTCAAATCCCTCCTGGGATGGCCTAATTTCTGAGAATTTGATTTCTTTTTTACTATACTATTTTATTAGAATAATTTAATTTAAGAATGAATGAATATTAACAAACAAAAAATAGTTCAACACCCTATATAGAAAGGAAATGAAAAATTGTGTGTGTGTGCAGAAAATCGCTTTCTATTTTGTCACTTAATATTGTGATTCTGTCATATGTATATACATATTTATATTACTTATAACTATTTAATAAAAAGAAACTACAATAAAATTTTTCTTTGTTGGCCTAAGTAAGAATTGACTTAATTTTTTTTATATTACTTGTTATAGTAATAAAATCTTTCAATTTTTTCTTCTTCTTTTTTATATAGTTTTCATTATTCAAAAAAAAATTTCAAATAACATTTCCCTTTTGAGTTTACCAAAATAAAGTTAAGTCAATTTTTCGGGACAAGATGGGGATCCCATTTTAAACAAAAAACTAGCAGCTAATTTTAAAAATTGGAAATGTCAGGGAAATCTGATTTCAAAACTGGATAGCTAAAAGTTTAACAAAATAGAAAAGTTGCATCGTTGGATTGGCAAAGGTTCCAAAATATAAATTTATTCAGATTCAATGGGGGGGGGGACTTATATAATTAAATTCCTAAGCATTGTTAAAAGTATAATTATGTAGCGTAATTCAGTTTCACACGCTTAATTTCTTATTCATGCAATAAGTTTCAGCTCGGTCCCCAAAATTCCGATGCAGCAGATGATAGAAAAGTTGAATAGAGAGGGCTGTGTGTTGAGAAGATATTGTAGGCAAACCAATAGTACGTAATGAAAAGCAGCTTTTAGTACGTTCACAAGATGTCGCGAAATATAAGATGGCTTCCTCCAAAGCAAATTGACGTACGAATAATTTCAAAATTTGTTGTCTCGTTTAGAAATCTCTTATGGTATTTTCGCCTCAAAAAATAGAATAACAAAAAACAAACAAAAAAGTCGGGAGGCATAATTGGAAAACCACGTTTGAACTTGAACTGGCAAACTGCCAATCGCAAGAGGTCAGATGATGAAAAGCCTACGTCTACTGAAATCGATATATGTTTCAAAGAGAAAAGTCCCCCTATGAGATCAACTTAAACATTAAGGATAACATGAAAAAGAATATCGATTGATAAAAAAAATGCATTCATTCTTTCCCCTCGTGACTGTTGTATCACTTTTCAATAAGGACAAATAAAAAAGGATTGAAGAAGGAAGTAATTTTTGACGATTTTTTCCCCGTGAGATAAAAAGACCGTTTACATGGATCGTCTGTTTTTGTCAGCTTTCATAATAAATGACTGAAATTTTCGTTTCTAATCATAATTTTGGCTGATAGCTGTTTCAAGAGGGCTTTAGGGCAGGGTTAAAATCGTTTAGAGCAGAAAAAAACGAGAGAATAAGGAAAATTAAAATGTCAGAAAATAATAATAAAAAAAAACTTTTTTATTACTGGAAATCATTTTGTGAAGTAATCCTCCCCCCCCCCCCCTCTTGAAATACGCATTTTCTCTTTTATTTTGTGAATCCATCTTTTAAAAAAAAATTCAAGAGCCTTTTTTTTCGGTTAAAAACCATAATAGTAACAAGTATCATTATTAAAAATTTCCTCGATCGTCCATAAATGATTAATTAATATAAATTTAAAAATGAACTTCTTGGTTTTCAAGGAATTTTTAAAACAAAACTATAAGTCCGAGGACAAGCCTTTTTTTTTAAACTTCAAACAGAGTAACAGCAAAACAATGAAAAAAATTGATTTTAGAAAATTTTCCTGTACAAATTAAGTTAAATAAATTGTAACTTTTATAAAAATAATCTGTTCATACTAAGTGAACTAAATCTTTTAAAGTAATTTAAAAGCTAAATTACTTTATAAATTTTTTTAAAGACATATAAGGTGTAAAAAAAATTACTTTCTTAAAAGGGACGAACAAAATAAAATAATTTTTATTGTCATGAGGGAGATGAGAGAAGTTAGACACCGCAAAAGTTATTTTTTATTTCTAAAAAGAGCAAATAAAAGCAGGCTCAAAAAATGTGATGAGTGACTTTGTGAAATTAAACGAAAGTAAATAAAGAAGCAAGCCCACGTCACATCCATAGATAGAACTGAATTTTAAAAATATTTTAGTACACATAATATTCTTACTTACAAATATTTATTGTTACGCCAGCCGAATTGTAACTGGCCATTTGATGGTAACATTTTTTAACGAAAGTATTTATTTATTTTTGCATTTAATTGTTTCTGATAAAATTTGAAATAACTTTCTGAAATATTCAGAAGTTGGCATTTAAGTTCAGATACGTTTATTTATTTCTTATTTTGCATAATTATGTTTTATTCTCCGTTGTTACTTATTTTTCTTATAAAATAAATCTCTATGGAAGAAACAAAATGAAAGATACTTTTTAGAGAGCTTCATTTGTAAATAAGAGCTAGTTTTTCTTAAAACTTCAGGGGGAAACATCCATTTAGAATGCTTCTTGAGCTCTATAAACTTGTGGAAATACTTCAATTCTTCCAACAATTTTGATTGTAGAACAATTTGATAACACAAAGCAAATGGGTCTCTCATTTTTGTAGAAATAAACAACGAATGAACGGGAAAAAAGTTTTCTACATTGAACACATTTATTTCTACAATTCGATTGCTCTAAACGCTAAAATAATCACCAAGAACAATGAAAGGAACTAATTAAATAAAGATCCCAGCTTGAGATAAAACAGCAGCAGTAGGAAAAAAAAAGCATGAAAATTATTTTCGCGTAATGCAAAATGACTTGGGGACGTATTTGATACGCAAGCATTTCAAAGAGAGTGAAATAAACAAATAGATCTTAAGCTATTAAAAAAGATAAGTTCCTCCCCGATGTGCATTTTCATTATCTTAATTGAATTTCATAAAACATATGGAATGCCCTCTCGTTTCAATAAAGTTTCGACCAAAAAAAGAAAATTAGTAATCAATTGATATCTTTTGAAGCACCTTCTATGTAAAAGAAAAATAGAGTTTGTTTCCTTTTTATTGAATATATTCAGATTCAAGTGCATATATAAATTGAATGAAATTACAAAACAAAGAAAGTTAGATTCTATTAGATGGAACTCTATGATCGTAAATTCTCAGTTCAAACATAGCAGGTTTTAAAAATAAATTGTTGGAAAATTAAAGTAACTGGGACGTTTGCGAGAAGGAAAAATGAACTTTTTTTGCACCAACTTTAAATGGTTCTCACTTACTTAAATTTAAAGCAACGGAAATAAAATTTTTACGTTAAATTATCTGTATATTTATGTACTTGTTAATGTAAAAAAAAATTCATTTGTAAATCTGTAAGAGCAATATTTAATCAATAAGTATTTTTTTACTTTCAAGCATGTTCTTACCTTTAGGTACACTTTGCATAAAATCTACAGCATATATAGCTATAAAATTCCACGGACTTTCTGTAAACATAACAATCCATAAAATGAACGAAATGAAATTTTAAAATATATAAATTTATATAAAAATTTTAAAAAAATTTAATTTAGTGATTTAAATTTATATTAACTTTTATGCAGAAATTGTGCTATATCTGAAATTTTTGAATGTTTATTTGAAAACGAATTCTTTCACTTTGTTAAAAATTTGTTAATCTTGTACATGTACAATATCATCACTATAGGTAAAGTAGATTTTGAGGAAAGTGTACCGGAATCACCAAAAAATGCGTTTTGAGAAAATTGCAAATAAAGATATTTTCATCTATGATATGTAAAATAGTATATTTTAATACAATATAAAGTCATACCATTGTTAATTGGATTATTTTGCATCCTTCCTCAGTTTTTAAATTGTAGGTTTAGAATTCTAGATTCCTTAGAAGTATTTTTAATTACTCTCTCCCTACTTCATCAACATCTGTTATCAACAATTCCCACCTTCTTCCACTTAAAATACCAAAGTTTTATGTCTATAAGTTTTAGTATTTTTACTTCATTTTGTGCATCCTCATTACAGTATATTACAGAATTCCTTAATCATATTTTTATTGTTATAAAAATACACAAAAAAAATGTCTTTGATGAATTTACTAAGTTAATTTGATGTCTAATTTAAATGGAACTCTGTTTTTAAAAATTATAACAAAAGAATTTCTGTTTTTGTATTCATACATATGAATATTTATTTATTTTAATGTAAAACCAAAAGTAATAAATATATAGAGTTATTCATGAGGATTCAAATGTTAACAATAAGCAGTTAGGAAAAACGAAATGTCTATTTTACAAGCTGTGTATTTAATTTAGAATAATCCTCAAAATCTACTTCGTACTATATCTACTTGATTTATAATTTAAAAACTACACTGAGTATTTATAAATGCAAAAATAGACACAATTAACATTTCAAAGAGCAAAATTTTTTTTAAAAATTTTTGTAACGAATCATTTAAATTTTCCGTAATTTTTGCACAAAAAATGTACAATTTTCAATAAATTTGAACATATAATATTGAAAAAATACATTCTTCGAATAGAAAAATTAGTTTTTTACAATACATATTGAATCACTACGGATTTAGAAGAAAGTGTACCTGAATCACAGTTACATCACATTTGTTTACAATTTTTAAATTCAATTTTCAAGCGTTCTTTTGATCGAATTCTCATAAATAATACATCTATAGAAGCAGCAAAGTGCCCTCTATTTTTCAAAAGTAAAATTAAAAATGTAAATTTTAAAGCACTTTCACGTCCCAGTTACCTTAACTGGAATTTAATTGAATTCAATCCAAGAATAATTCCAGAATTTGAATTCATTTATTATTTTAAGGCAACAGAAAGATAATTCTAAGCAACAATTCATAATTCTGAAACCTATTTTTACAGCTTAAATAGCAGATGTATATATCTATTACACTTTATCAGAGTGTCTGAGGCTGAAAATATTGGTGAAAAGTTTGAATACCCGATAGTGCGCATATTTCAGACGTTTCGAAAATACAAGCATACTTTCATTTGAAATATTTTCTGATTTCAGAAATTTAAACATGAATAAAATTTCCTTTTTTAAATCCAAGAGTTTACTTTTGAATATTTTTCTTGTTTAAAACTCATTTAAATGCTTACAAAGTTAAAATATTCGAATATATACGTACAGAATGATCCCAAGTTTTTGCTCACGAAGGAACACTTTCAAAACTTTCAAATAATTTTACGAGTTAAAAATATTAAAGTATGATTATTTTTCATTTACAGGCGAGATATAATAAATTATCACAAATAATCTAAAGAAAAAAAATCTATTTTCGAAAGATTTTTACAATAATATTTTCAAAACATCAGCAAATATATTTAGGAGTTGAGGGAGCAATGAAAAACTTCGAATTATCAAGAGGGTACACACAAAAATACTTCCAAAATACACGAAGAAAATTTTTTTTCTAACACGTTTAAATTTGAAACTATGTAATAAAACAGCAATTGTACATATGTATAAAATTATTTTAAAGTATTTTTAAAAAGTACATAATATACAATATAAATATTATAAAGAAGTTAGAAGTCCAGTATTAAAAGAATAAATTCAATACATACATTCACAATCCTACGCATCTCTCCTTCACAACAGCGGATCATCCTTTCTGAACACATGTGTAACAAGGCCACGTGTTCAACGAAAGATATGGACGGCGGACAATAGGTGCGATTGATCTATTGTCCACTTGAAGAAGGAGAGCAATAAAAGTGTATTTTTGCCTGAGGAACCCAAAAACACAAAGAAAGGGTAGAAGACAAATGGTTATCATAGGGGCTAGGTTTCAGGGAAGACACACAGTGACAATACAAAGCAAAACTTGTAAGCCCCAACCTGTTTTCTACATGACTGTAAATGATAGTGAGTGTTCGAATTGTCGAGATTTTTATCAGATTACTTCGAATTATCACGTGTTGTAGTCTGTCCAGGCACAGATTTTACTTCGAAATATTGAGTGTACCCAAACGTATTGTTTTACTTCGAAATATCAGGAGTTTTTCTAAGGACTGAGCATATACTTCGAATGATTGAGAGGTTCGTATTATCGAAGGTTTGAATTATCGAGAGTCGACTTATAGTAAATCCTTCATAAATCCTATTTGAATTGATAATACAATATGTGATATAAAATCAGAAGGTTGTTTATTAGTACGAAATAAGAGGCTACAGAAAAAAATTGGTAGATTAAGCTCAGCTTTAAGATTGAAACACTAATTCTCTTCAGAAACCTTCAATATAATTTTATGTAATCAAGATTTTGAAATTTATGTAATATTATGAGGAATTACTCATGAATTTCTTCACAGACTTTTCATGTCCATACATATTAAAGTTCACAGCCGGCCTAACAAAATGCAACCCCCTGAAAGAAGCATGCAAACTATGTGAAATTTACATCATGCGCTGACGCCGATAATATATGTAAATCATTAGTATTAGAGCTCAGATGCGTATCGCGGGTGACCGCAGCGCCACTCGCACGCGCGATATAAGGGTAGAACAGATTGGCGATTTGAAGTACAGCAATTGTTTTTTCTGCTTAAGCTGTTTACCTATACCTCATTTTCCTATGCATCGAGCGTCTTTTGACCAGGTTTCTGAATTCTATAGAGGAAGAATAGTAGCCTATAGGGATTATCTTTCAGAGAAATCGGTCAACGCGTGTTGCACGAGACCAAGCAACTGTGATGCGGATCTCTGGATGCAGGACAAAACAACAGACTTACGGGGCCGACCGCTGCTCGTGATGATAGGCGGATTGTGCGTATGACAGTAAAGGATCGCGATGCCACATCACGAACCATGGTAAGATTCAGTCTGTTACGCATCATTCGATGTACGCTCGTCCGCCGGATTCAAGTTTGGAGACACCGGGGGGAGAGACTACTGAACTATAGCGTTATGCGTCGCCACATGGGTCCTATACCCGGTATCATGGTTTGGCGTGGTATTGGATTTCACTGCGGCACCCCTCTAGTACGCATTGGTGGTTCACTGAACAGCCAACACTACATCTCTGAGATGTTGAAACCCGTGGTCCTTCCATACATTCTACGCTTGCCATCAGCCATATTCCAACAGGATAATGCACGACCACAGGTGGCATGCAATGTTCAAGAGTTCTTTACTCATCAGATTGAATTGCTTCCTTGGCCTGCTTGTTCTCCCGATCTATCGCCAATCGAAAACTTGTGGTCCAGGCTTGTACAACGACTGGCCCGGGATACACCACCCGCTGCTACACCAGATAAACTTTGGCAATAAGTGGAAGCCACATGGACTGCTGTACCCCAAGGATACATTCAAAGCCTCTTTGATTCTATGCGGAGGCGTGTGGCAGCGGTTATAGCCAACAATAGCGGCTACACTAACTTCTGATTTTGGCATCATCCACATGTCACAAGAGGCTGTAATTTTAATCTTTGGATATTTGTACAACATGTTATCTGCCAAATAAATTTCGCTGTGATATCTTTGGTCCTTTTTGGTGCTACATTTTGAGTAGCCAGCAGCGTAGCATTCATGATTAAAGTTACATTGTAAAGATTAAGAGTTACAGAGTTCGGATCAGAAATATCATGTAATAACCCGTAAATATTTACAACAATATGAAAGTATACACTGATTACATGAATTAATGCAGAAACTTATTTCCATAGAAGCAAAAGTTTAATAATAAAATTTGTAATAAAGTTAGATTGAATTGGAACGTGATGTTAAGCGATAGAACACACACGTAAACTTTCTTTCTCTCTGTATTCCAACTAGCAATATATATGGATTTCAATATAATAGTAATTATTTTCTATAATAACTGTATAAAATATCAGAATACCTAAAAGAGCCACCTTTTTCATATAGCGAATTCAAAGCATACGCATCCAGTTTTACGCAATGCTTGGTGACACTTAGAAAATATTTTGTCGTCTCAACAACCAGATACTTGAGGTCTAAAGAAATAGGAAAATCTCGAACATCTAAAGCAGGCTCTTAACTAGAATTATATATTTAGCGGGAAAATAAAAAGACAGTAAAATTTTCCCACTTCTTTAAAGCACATGAATTATGACTTGTTTATCCCTCCTTTTCAGCATTTTAAGTAAGTACATATTTACCCCTTTTCAACATTCATTACACTAACTTCGCATGAACTGGGGAAAACATTAATTACTTCCATTTCTCTTTCACATACGAATGCCAGTAACTAAAGAATACAAGTAAAATCCGGATTGTTATACTCTTTGAGAGCAATAAATCAGATCCAACTCAGGAAGCATTTCACTTCACATATTTTCTTATTTTCAATTGAAATGAAAAGTATTTCTCTCATCGTCTTGACAAAGGATGTAATTTGTGCGAGAAATACTCATTCATATAATTTCATTTAAAGTTAGTTTTTACAAAAAGCACAACACTTATAGAATGTGCACTTTTTCGGAAAGGGAGGTTAACGTTTTAGAAACCGAAAATTATCGAGAATTAATTAGATTTTAGTTCACTGAATGACAAAGATAAAATAAATTGCAATGGAGAAAAAATTATTTTTATTCTCAAAAAATTGAAAAATATTAATAAAAATTCTCACATTTAGAGCTACTAAAACTAAAACCATATTTCTCATCAATAATTTATAGAGAAAAAATTCAATAATAATTACACAAATGCAATTAAATAATAAAAAAAATTTCAGCGAAATTCTTGAAAAAAAATTATTAAAATTTCCAAAAAAATAATCAATAATATTATTGGCCCATTAATTTAAAAACATGTTCAACAGAGTACATGACGGAAGTGAAAAACATTTAACAATTAAAACTACCCAGAGATTTTGCTAAGACTTAATGTATTAGATTGTTAGAAAAAATATACCTCTAACTTTTAGCAAACTGAAACATTTGTATTTTCGATTTATTTATTTTATCTTTTTCTCTTATTCCATTTTTATTCCTATTAATTCTGTTTTTACAGAAAATATAAAATTTAATACACTTCAAAAAGTACATTTCAATTAGTTTCATTCTCTGAATGATTGACATAATTTTGTAAATTTTCTGATCTAATTTTATTTTTAAAAATTATGAACTGGTCGTGTGTATTACTTAGCATTTGTTTTGAAATTTCACTTTCTTTTGCAATTTCTAGTGTAATTTTTGTAGTATCATAGCTCCGATTATCTTTCACATAAAAATATGCATCACTGTAAATTATTATTATTATTGAGCAGGTGATTTGGGAATCAATCTTTATCACAAAGTATCAAGATTCTGAATGTATTGGTAATTATGTCATTAGCTTAACATCCCACAAAGTTTCCCACAACATACAACCAGCAATTTACTGTTTTTTTTTCTTAGTTCTGGTTGTTAAGATTTGTAGGTAATTTTCATGCAAACTACTACTGAAATTTGAATGATATAAAAATTCAATTAAATAAGCATTCACTTTCTTTCTAGTTCTTCTCAGGGGAATCTTTTTATTTCCTACAAAAAGCTCTGGTTAGTGTATAAATGACTAGGCAGATTCAGAATCAGATAAGAAAACCTGAGAATAAACAAGATAAGATCATCAATAAATGCCAAAAAAAATCTTCACATCCAAGACTAATGCTGAACCTGCATGAAACTGAAGGTAACCTAATTTGTTGGTTGGGCCTCTCGAATGAAAAAGCAGTCCCATTTTACTCTGCACCGCCAAAAGTGCATTAAAAACAATTTTGTGGTTATAAAAAAAGACAAGCGGAGAAAAAGTCTTGGAGAGTGGCTGTAATGAAGAAAAGTAAGTTTATGCTTGGGGGAGGGTTCACAATAGATTTGGGGGCTGAGAGTAAGAGGAGCAAATAGAGTTGAGGGCAAAAATCGGCGATTGGGAGGGACCAGAGAGGCATCTATAAGAGTGTGGACCATCTACGACCAGAAAATAGGCGTAATTCCACGTTGCTCTCTTTTTCTCTACTCACTTCCTCTCATATAACAAAGATAAATCGAAATGGATTCGCGATGGGACGACATAAAACATAGAAGTGGCGAGGAAAAAGGAGGAGAAGACGCTGTAAATCTAGATGGGCCTCTTATCTCCTCTTTGTTCTTTACACTCTTTTGATACGTCTTTTCATTCAGTTCTCCTTTTTAACTAGACAATAAGTACGCCGAAAGACCTCAAACGAGAAAAAAAACTACTGTTCAGAAAATAAGAGAGTGTACCTAACTAGAGATGGGGTTATAGATATTTTTGAAGTGAATTATTTATATATAACTTTCAAGCGCATACATATACTCTGAAGATATTTCGTCAAATTTATATGTACTTACCCAGAATTCTGCTTGCAAATGTAAAAAAAATTGATATCTGTTCTATTCAAAACGTGTGAAGCATTTTGAAGAAATATCAGTTGGGAAACTTACTTAGAATGAGAAATTGATGAACATATACTATTCAAAATAGTAAAAGATAAATCATATAAATTATAGTTTAAAAAAAAGCTAAAAAACACACGCTTTTATAGTGAACCGAACTAAAAAGTAAAAATATAATTCTTAATCTATACTAATAAAAGAAAGAGTTTGTGTGTTTGTGTGTTTCAGCTGTTCCGGCGAAATTAAGCAACCCAGATGTATGAAACTTGGCATGTAGAAGCTAAAGGTCGATATGCTATTAACCTCGAAGAGTTTTTTTCGAAATTCACTTTAGATTTTTTTTAAATTCAATTTTTATGCGATTTTTCAGTTAAATGGAGATATGACGTCATCAGCCATGCCAAGTCATAACTTTGCGAAAATAAATGTTTCGAGCTGTTTTGGGGGGAATTTCAACACATTTTATAGTAAATATACTTATTTATGGTTGTATTTATTCGTTTTTTTTCTCTTAGTGGAGGAATTACAGTTGTTTTTCGAAAAAAATCATCCTAAGAAAAAAAAATTTCTAAATTTTATTTTTCCGATTGGCAACACTACTTCGATAACAGTAGATTTTCAATGTTTTTCAATGTGAATCGTATTTGATTCATAACGTATTTTATCCTTTTCCGTACTTTAAAAAAAGAGGGGGGGGCTAATATGTACCGTAAAAGTGTACAGATATTCCAGGTGAGGTGATTTCGTTTTTCGCTTAACTTTTGACTCCGAAAATTTTGTGACGGGATATCAAACATCAGATGTATTGTTAGCCCGCCAACGTTAGTGGACAAAACCAAAGTTTCGCTACCGTATTAAATTCATGTATCTGTGTATAATTTTTGTTTATAATTTTTTCTTATCAACTTTTGTGATTTGTAATAATGCACGCTGGCCTAAAGCTACTATTTTTACTGTTGTGACCACTTTTAAAGATATTTACTTTCCATAAAATGTTCTATTTAATTTTATGTTCCTGATTAATCTTAGCTCTACTATGATTATCAAAAAAGCCTGATTACACTCTTCAAACCTTTTTGCTGTATCTGAAAATTTTTTGCTTCTCCATGTTTATTAATTTTATGTTATTCTTAGAGTCAATAATGCAAAAATATTTGTTCATATTTTGGTAAAAAACAGTTGCAAGGACCTTGGGTTTGCACATTTGCTTTTACTTATTCTTGCTAACCTGAATGTTGGTGGTATTATCAATCTAAGGTTGTGCTTGGGCTACAATTCATTTCACGTTCATATCACGACAACAGAAGGTAGTCGGCCCCAAAGTAAGAAAAGCTGTTAACTAAATCATTGCCTATATATATAAATAGCAGTACACTTTAGCGGTACATCTTGCCTACTTCCCAACAAAATCAGACCTTTGCTTTTGTATTTAAGGTTGCTTTTCGTTTTGAATTAATGTTATTTCTACAATATGCTAGATTACATTATATATATATTTACGTTTCTTTTATTCATGTTCAAATTTTTTAATATTTTCTGGCAAAATTAAGGCTTAATTTTCTTTTGTTTTCGATAACCTTTTAATTAAAATTAATGCTGTATTTTCTATTTTAGTGTCTCGCATATGCACATATTATTGCAAGTTGGCAATTGTTGCAATAATACGTTAGTACCTTTTCTTTTTGTTGTAAGCTAGATTGTGGTACTATTTTGCGACATCGATGAAACATGGAATTTGCCGATAAAGGTAAAAAGCAATAATCTTTTTTGGTACTTACACATTGTTGCAAATATTGCCAACTTAATAAATGACTTGCCAAATTGGCAACCATATGCTTCATTTCATGTAATATTGCCAATAGGTTGCAATAATATGTAAGTACGATAGAAAATGACACTCCATTCAAACTAATTGGATTATCAGATTGCCAATATCATGATTTGAGTTTGAATTTATGATTACTTACATGTAAGCGTCATCACAGCCAAATTGGCGCCATGCTAATCGCTCCTTGATATCAAAAGATTCTTACGTGTTTTTATATGAAAAAAAAATCAGCTGGATTTTGTTGGGATATAGTATGATTTGTGTGTGCTTAGTTCCAGTTTGGCTGTGATGATGCTAATATGTAAGAACACGAAGGCTAATATGAATTTTTATTTACATATGACATTTTCTGACATATTTTATTTTTGTTCTGAGCTGTTTATGGTATTTTCGTCAAAATTAGACCTTGATTTTTATATTTGAGGTTGCTTCTTGGGTTCAATTAATGTCATAATTTTTACTATATGTAAGGTTACTTCATATATATTTATGCTTATTTTCTATCTGTTTCAATTTTTCATGTTTAAGACTTTCTGTGATTTAAGTCATCAGAGATTCTTAAGCTGGGAAAGAAATGACTATATTAAATCTAAAACCAAAAACACTACAGAAGAATCAAATGTATACATATAAAGGTCAAAATGAAAATAGAATAATAAACCTGACACAGCCTTTAACCAAAATAGGTATTACAATATGACTACATACAAAATAAATCAAAAATTTTTAAGCTGGAAAGAAATGACAGAATTAAATCTAAACCCAGAAATGGTTCAGAATAATCATACAAAATATAAGCAAAACAAAGTATATTAAACTAATTTAGTTATTTGTCGTAGTCTTCCACTACCCCCAGGGTTATTAATTACCCTTTGCATATTATCTATGTTGGGATATGTAGGATTCATAATTAATGACTACTTAAATAATAAATCAGTTATTTATTATTTCCTTAGGATAGTAATACACAATTAATAATCAACTTTAAGAACAATAAATTATCATGGAGTGCGATCAGAATTCAATTACGGACGACGGAATACTAACTGATATCACGAGGGGAATAACGCATACAATCAAACTACACATTTAAATCTAATCTACAAAAATTACAGACCTGATATCTTCTTCGGAATGAACTTGGAAACTAGTAGACTCTATGAAGTGGCTTTAATCCAAGATATCTTCAATTACGTTTGAACCCAATTAATGAATCTTGTTCAATAATCTTACTTCCGCTATCAGTCTTCACTTAGTTAAACTAAATGCTTAGAAACACATTCTTAAGCAATCACGTAGTTTACTTCTTCAATCCAAACACGGAGTCCTCCTCTATCAAACCGCTTAGTCATCCTCAACTCTTCATTTCATTTCTCCCTTTTATATCTCTTTCGAACTCGCTAAACCCGAAACTATCTTATTTGTATAAGTCACACTTTCAGCTCTCAGCGGGGATTGGTCAAAATAAATACAATTTAAAAGTTTTTAAGAGAAGGTTAGTGAAACGCGTAAGCACCCGTCACATATTGAAAAATATATAACAGGTTTAGCTGGAAGACTGATGCATCTTTCTATCAGAATACAGTCTTAAAAAAATTAGTCAGATTTTGGTGGATATAGCGTGATTTGCTTTGTGCCAATTTGGTTGTGGTGATGCTAATATGTAAGAATACAAAGGCTAACAAATTTTTATTTATATATGAGGTTTTCTTTTTGTTAAACTGAAATTAGTGATGCTATCAATCTGCAGTTATATTTAGGCTATGCATAGCGTGAAACTAAGTCAGCCTGACCATTTGGTCAAAAAAATAGGTATTTATGTATTATCGCAACCTATGATGGCATTATATGAAACGAAGCACATGGTTGCCAATTCAGTGTGGACAACACATAGGAAATTATTGCTGTTGTCAACTTGATGAGTTATTAATAGAGTTGGCAATTGTTGCAATAATACATAAGTACCAAAAAATCTTCCTATAATATTTCAGTTCTTACATATTATCGCAACCTATTAGAGACATTACATGAAACAAAACACATGGTTGCCAATTTAACGCGTACAACACATGTGAAATCAGCGTTGTCAACTTGGCGAGTAATTTTGAACAGTGGCATTCGTCAATAAAATCTTAAGTTCCTACATTTCCTTCTGTTAAAAAAGGGTACTGTTTTTCCTGATACTAATGTATTAGAGTCACTACAGTCAAAGTGGCTTTTTTCACCAAAATTTGATTTTTTTCCCATATAAGAATCTGTTATTTTGATATTGTGGTGCAAATTTTGCTGCAATGACGCCAATACATAAGTACCATTTTCCTTTATAGGCAGATTCCATGTTTTTCCATTGTAACAAAAAAAGTAGAAAAATGCAACTGAAGAAAATGACACTCAATTCACACTAATTGAGATTAACAGATTGTCAATATTGTGATTTTAAGTTAGAATTTCTATTCACGTATAAGATTTTGCTTATGGTAGTTTCATCAAATCTTTATTTAAAGTAGCTTTTGGTTTGAATTAATATAATAATTTCTATACTATATGTAAGGTTACTTTTATATTTATTTGTTTCTTTTATTTCAATTTTAAATATTTAAGATTTTCTGCTATGTGTTTTTTTATTGTTCAAAACTTTATGGCAATTTTATCAAAATTAAGGCTTACTTTTTCTGTTTTAGATAACATTTTAATTTAAATTGATGTTATAATTCCTATTTCAGTGTCACAGTTTTATTTTTTCTGAACTATCCTTTTCTTGCGTATCATTGTTGGTGCAGTAATTATGTGATACAAAGACTCACACACACACAAAAAGTCTACTTTTCAGCCTAATAATAATTTGTGAGGCCTTTTGTAAACAGAATCTTCGATCATGATTACCTATTCATGACACAAATATCAAAGGGTTTTTTTTTTACAATCAATGAAACTACACCTTCACTTCTCACCAGAATTTTTTTTTGTCATGTCCATTTCTTCACAAAAAAAAAAAAAAAAAAAAAAAAAAAAAAAAACATCTGTTAGAAAAATTATGGATGAACACGGAGACTATGGATGCGATTAAATGCTCATCAAAGTAATTTTCCTTCTGACAAATCTGTTCATATGCAGATTGTATATATACACATGCATTGTATACATTTTTTACATATAAATGTTGTATGTTTTACATATCGATGCCATTTTCTGTTGTTGAAGATAAATATTCATCCTTACTAATAATAATTCCTTCATCAGCATATTCAATATTTTGTTCAATGTAGAGAATATTACTTAAAATATAACAAAGAAAATGACACTGAATTCAAACTAATTGTTCTTAACATGTTGGTAATATCGTGAAGATAATGCTTCATATTTATGAGGAACCAGTATGTATCATGTTTTTTTTTTGCGTGTCGCAGTTTTTTGCCTTATGGTCCTTATGACCGATACGAATTCATCTTTGTTTTAAATGAGAAAAAGTCATAAATTTAACAAAAAGCTATTTGCTGAAACTATGATAAGGTGACCTTGAAATAATATTCTCATATTTTCTTTGGAATTCCATTTTGACCAGATTTTTCGTCATGACTTAACTTTGTTTCTGGCAATCTTGCAAATCAGAAAACTGTATCAGGTGTGGTCGCAAAAATGTTTGCACAGAAAAAGGATGCACCTTGAAAAGATTTTCTCATATTTCCCTCTGGGTTTCTTTAAAATTCAGTGTTGAAATGATTTTACGTTGCTTCTGATAATCTGTTCCTCGCGTAGTTTCTTGGAGATCATATGCATATTTTATGTTATCATACTGTCCATATACGATATATATATTTTAATTATTACTATAGTTATTTATCATTGTATGTACTCATTCTTTTGCTCTTTGCAATCAAATTGTAATTTTTAATAGAAATATTGCAAAAAAGTATTGTTTTAAGAATGTGTTTTTTAACAATATGGTTTATTATTTGTTTCATTTAGTACTGTTGTTGGTTCTGGGCTATTTCAACGGGGACCTGTTTTAGGTAGATTTTAATTTTAGTTCATACTAATTAAATTTTTTTAGTATTGAATTACATCTAATACTCTATATTAGATGTATTGCAGAGATGTTAGATAGTATTATATGAGGTATGGGTACAATGCTAATTTAATTTTTTTTTTCAGTTGAAGGCTTTCTAATATTTTTTATTTATGATAGCATTTAGTGAATCAGTTTATCATCATTCATTTTTTCTTTCGGTTCATCTATTGCAGGTTGTTTCACCCATAGTTCCCATAGCAGAAACTTACAACTGCTATAACTTTTTCTTTAATAATTTTTATTTATATTTGCATTCATTCATATCTATTTACTCTTCAACTTGCTAATTTTCTCTCTTACATTGAAATATTTGTTTTTGTTAAATTATTATTTACTTTGAGGCAAAATTGCAATTTGTTTAAAATTATTTATAGTGAAAACATTCATTTGAAAAAAAATATTTTTAATTTTTGGTTATACTACTTTTTTCATACAGGGTTTATCCTCACTAAAATATTATAATTGCTATAATAGATGAATTTATGTTTTTAACACTTAACCCGTGCGAAGAACGGGCATTTCAGCTAGTAGAAGAATAAAAAGATTAACTAGAAAATTAATGTCATTGAGGTAAAAGCGTGGGGTGCTCTATATCAATTGTTATAATTTCTTACTTCAATTCCGAAATGCCGAGTTAGTGTTAAAATGTAGTACAAAGCACCCCACGCTTTTACCCCAATGACATTAATTTTCTCGTTCATCATTTTATTCTTTATTAAGAATTATTTTTTTACTTTTTAGTTCGATCACTATAAAGCGTATTTTTTAAACTATAATTTATTTTTCATTTTTTCAGTACGATCTACAATAAAAGCGTGTTTTTTAGTTTTTTAAACTATCATTTATTCGTTGTTGAATTTATCCTTGAGTTTGATATATTTTTTTATTGAGAACATTTAGAAACCCCGTGCACCACACAATGTATAACACGGGGGCTTACAACACAAAGGAAAGATTACAACACAAACATCCATGCCTTCTCCGGGATTCGAACCCAGTCCCTACGGCACCGCAGTCAGCGTCGCTAACCACTATACCGGATGGGCGGCAAGTTTGATATTTGGAGTCGGAATTGCGTGGTTGCTGGAATCAGTCTTGCTCTTCAATGGATATTAATTAACGGGTCTGAAGGGTATTTATTCATTTCGTTTACGTGGCCTCGGATGAGTCCCGTATCGTTATATTTCAAAGATTTCGTCTCTATAGATATAGGTCAAACTAATAAAAGTGTGTTAAGAAGAAAAAGTTCGAATTAAAACATTTTTTTAATGTACCATGTTTTTATAACGGACTAAAAAGTATAAAAAATTCCTCTTTTTATTTTTTTCTTCTTCCTTTTTCATACTTTCCTGCATTGTCATCCACTTCTGAGCTATGGTCCAAATTTCAAGTCTCTAGCTCATCGGGAAGTCACAGTTTAGAATCAATTACAAAATACCACCCAGACAGACATACAAGAAAGCGAGCTAATAAAAACATGGTAAAATATTAAGTGTCCATCGTAACATCACCTTTTAAAAGTATTGCTATAAAGTTAATTCGTATCATCACTTCTAAACGTATTGCTTTATAAAAATAAAAAAATGTTTAGCAGTTAGAACATAAATTGTTTTTTTTCCCAACATACATGAGTATTTTTTTTTTATTTCCATTTTCAGAAAAACTAGACAATGTTAATATTTGGTAAGAAATTGTTATCACATACCTACCCTTCTCTTTCTCACATAAAGAGAGAGAATACATTTTGTTTGTTTTATTTATGTTAACCAAAAATGTATTCGTTTTGGGGGCTTCCCCTTAATCTTTTAGACACCAAATCTGGAAATGACATATGGGATTAGTCGCCAAATCTGAAAATGGTATATCCAATATGTCACCAAATCGGGAAGTGATATAAGGAATTGTCGCCAAATATGGATATCGTTATTCCTGACGATCCTGATAAGGACAATGGAGCAAAATTATGAAATCATTGTATTATCATCGGTCCTTGACAAGTGTGCAAAATTTCAAATTAATCTGACCTTTTAAAGTGGGTAAAAATTGAGTTCCAAGATTCCGTTACATACAAGAGAAACTTACACTCAAGAGCCAAAACATTACGACCCCCCTTACATTTTGCAATGAACTCGCCTGGATGACGTGGAAGGCACGTTATCAGGTGGAAGTGGTATTTAACTACTGCTGGAGAGTCTAAAGAATCATTCTCTTACTTACTTCTGTGTGTGATGGGAAAGGCTGCGGATCTAAGAGACTTTGATAGAGGGCAGATTGTAATGGCTCGAAGGCTCGGAACAAGTATTTCCAAAACTGCACGACTCGTGGGTTGTTCGCGATCTACAGTTGTTAGTACTTATGCAAAGTGGATGAATGACGGTGAAACCAGCAGTAGACGACATGGTGTTGGACGTCCACATGCTATCAAAGAAAAAGATCGCCGGAGACTGTATCGCATGGTGAAGCAAAACCGGAGCCAGACAGTGGCTCAGCTGACAGCCCAATACAATGCAGGGCCAAGTAGAATAGTATCGGAGCACACTGTTCAGCGGACACTGTTGGATATGGGGCTACGCAGCAAACGTCCCACTCGTGTGTCTTTGCTGACCAAGCATCATCGCCAACTACACCTACGCTGGACCCGGGAACATCGCGACTGGTCCATGGATCAGTGGGAGAGAGTTGCCTGGTCAGATGAATCACGGTTTGGTCATTCATCCCGGCGATGGCCGTGTCAGGATACGCCGTCTTCCAGGCGTACATTTGTTCCCTCAATGTACAGTAGGTCATACACAGGCCGGTGGTGGCGGTTTTATGCTTTGGGGGACGTTTTCTTGGGCGTCTCTGGGACCCGTGGTTATGGAAGAGCAGACCATGAATGCTACATGATATCTGAACATCATTGTAGACCAGTTGCACCCTTACATGGCCTCTGTTTTTCCAGCTGGAAATGGAATGTTCCAACAGGACAACGCCCCGTGTCACAAGGCTAAAATTTTGTTGGAGTGGTTCCAGGAACACGATGCTGAATTCCAGTTAATGTCCTGGCCGCAGTTCGATAGAACACATTTGGGATGTCATGGGGCGGCAGCTCAGAGTTCAAAGACCACCAATTCGCAATATCTCGGATTTACGTGACCGTTGCTTAAATATCTGGTACAATCTGTCTCCGGCCATCTACCAAGGACTTGTGGCATCCATGTCAAGGCGGGTTGAAGCTGTGTTGCGCGCCAAAGGTGGCCCAACTCGTTATTGACAGGTGGTCATAATCTTTTGGCATTTGAGTGTGTATATATTTAAAAAAAACATTTTATTTCCTTTCCATTTGCCAATTTATTTTGAAATGTTTCTCTTTTAAGCATCAATTTTTATCAACTAGACACGAAACATACTGACAAAGAATTTAAGGATGGAGAAAAATAAAGAAGATGGAATAAACAAAAGTTGTAGAATAAGTAAACTGAATAGTAGACAGTAATAAAGTGGAAAGATTTACAGATGTTACTTACAAATATAGTCGACTTATATCTGATATACAATCAACAGTATCTCCCACATGTGGTACACACTTCCATAAATAAAAATTGGATCCATTTGTGATGGATGACAGACATTATTGGACTCTTTCAGCTGGACACATTGCTGAATTCCTTCATCAGTATTACCCTATTAATGCAGACTTCCGCTATTGCTTCCGAGTGCATTGAAATACACGAGTTGATACTAATATGAATCAAATAGGTCGAGTCCTATTTATAGCAAGGACATTTGAATGACATCTCTTAATGGCGTTATTTGTACCTTTAAAATCTGTGTTCACTCTCTTGAAATATTTGATAGACGTGTATTCCATACTTTATTTAGGGATATTGAAAGCAATTACGAATAGATTCGGTTATCTGTAATATACTCTCTTTGTTTCCATGCTATTCACGCATATGCAATTAAATTTATATCTGACATTGTAATAAGCACAGACTATATTAGAGTTGAAGGCAAGTGCTCAGAATGTTTGAAATAAATATCATAAATTGTGAAAGCACGCATAAAAAACAAAACAATGATTAAAAAAGCATAAAACTAGAAAAAGAATAAAATTAAGTTCTACGAAAGGCCCTGAACAAAGAAGGAGACGATATTAGTTCAAATATAGCATTTCTAAATTTTTTTAAAATTTATTCTCCGTTAGAAATTTTTTTAAACTCTGCCTATGGAATATATAAGTCTACCAACGATGAATGAAAACAAAATAACAGAAGGAAAAGAAAAAAAATATATTCATTTATTTGGTAAAAGCATGTATTCTTTAACTTAATAGCACATTTCAAATAATAAGACAAAACCATGGATTAGGTCACTTTCCGATATCATATACCTGCTAACACTATTTATTTATATAAATTCGGAGCAATTAAATTTTTGAAACTTTTTTGATAGCGAATTATGCACTAAAATATATTGAAGATAAAACCACAGGAAGCAAGAGCTGTAAGTATTAACCTGATGTTTTTATAATATATATAATTTATATAATGTTACTTTCAATCTATTAAATGTGCACCAATGCTAAACAGAAAGAAAGGTTTTTCAGTAATTATTGGAAAAAATATTTCAATAGAAAAGCTTTCTTTCCATAAGAAAATTAAATGCCTTACAAACCTGTAATAAATACTAGATTTGGAAAAGAACATACAAATGATAGTTTTAGAAGCAATTTATATGTATATTTCATACTAACTCTTTAAAATGAAACAAATATACATATTGATCGAAAAAGAGTTTTAATGATGATAATAATAAAAAGCATCAGATAACTTAACTGAAAATTCAATTTCATAATGCATCATTTTAGAGCTCTACATTTCAAAACTGGAAAGCACTTAATCATCTAATCCCTTGAGATTTGAAAATATTTGTTTCGGAGAGAAGGCAACAGTGAAAATGAGCGACAACTCAATCCACTTATTTTCATTGCTTATATTATTCACTCTTCAGAAGAGCGAAAGGAAATTCTAATCATTGCCGGGAATTACTATCAAAACAAGTGACAGACATGTTTCCTGAACTGTCTGTTCACTGATTAGCATCCATGGAGAAGGATTAATGTAACAATAATTCACCTCCTGATGTAAAAGGAATCGGAATATATCCGAAAATGGGATGGAGTTATTTAAAAAAAGGACTCCAGACACCTTTAATATTTATCACTACATTAAATTTCGAGAGAAATCTAATCGAAAGAAAGGGGGAGTACAATGAAATTACTTCCCGATCATTTAAACAAGTAGTTTTCTTTTTAAATCTGTGAATTTTATTTAACTTTTATGAGCTATATATGACTTTAACTTTTCCTAAACAACCACATTCCGAAGATAGCTAATAAACGATACATATTTCATTTGTAATTCATAGATGCATGTTTATTAGACTCCTCAGCTTCAAAAAATATCACTTTTCAATTCGTAAGAAAGCAGATGAATATATTGCTTTTTTAAATTTGGTATGAGTAAATATTTTATCATTAAGATAAATATTCTAAAATGAGTTTATAGTAGCCCCATTAAGAATTTAAATGAAGAAATAAACATTTCTACCTTAAAATGCTTGTCTTATTTTGTTTTTTTTCTTTGAAAGACTTCATAATTGTTCCACTTGTTTTTATCAATTTGTTGATAAAAGACAACATAAAAATAAACATGGTTAAGAAAAAGCAATTTTAATTCCAAAGATAAACTGAGGTACATCCCATGTATTTTAAGGGATTATCATTTACTTTAAAATTGTCAATCAACAGATCTGAATTAATTAATGAGATGGATTCCAACCGAGAAAATAATTAATGAATTCTCCATACGATCCTAAAGCATTAATTTGTCAAACTTTTCTTTGTTAATCTTTTACTTGTTTATATGTGTGGTGCTTCCCTTTCACATTTTTAAGACGTCAGAGACAAGAGAAAGTTTTAATTTTAAAAGTTCTCATCAGACATATTAATTATGACCTTTATTGGGTTGTCATACTATAATCTTTATTGAGTAGGAAAAAAGTGTTCAATGCTTCTTTTTTAAATAAATTTTGAACCAAAAAATCCCACGATTTGATGATTACCTTTATCAGAAGCAAAAATGCCAAGTCTAAACGAAAACGTTAATTTTTAAAGTTAACGAAGCTTTTCAAACATTATCTTTTAATTGCGAAAACCATGAATTTTTTTAAAAAAAGTAAATGGATAAATTTAAATGGAAAGCTAAATTACGCGTGCTTTTTGAATATATAGACTTTTTCTCATTTTTTTTTACCTGAATGAATAAATAATATCGAGGGTATTTGAAATATGTGCCTTTTTTAGCTATCAGAGATTCTTTTTTCCTTACATTTATTTCATCTTACAACTTTAAAACATATTGGTGTTTTAAATATATGGTAATGGAAGAAAATAACATGTGTTAAGACTTTATTTAGTTGAGAAACAATATATTGTTTTTACATCGGTAAAATCTTTATATACACACATTTCTAAACGAAAAAAATTCACCTTAAAATAGAGATTAAAGCTTAAAATATTAACTTGCTAATTTTCTAAATACCCTGGGCATTCAAAATTTAGAGACTTTTCTGTTTTGGTCGACTATCTCTGGAACTAGAGGACAAATTTTAATGAAATTTGTTTTGTACACAGAGTTAAAGAAATACCAAAAAAAAAAATCAAGTTATAATAGAACAAAAAAAATCGGTTAATAGAGCGCGTATGGTCCCTTCTTACACATATACAGGCCTCGCACCGTGATTTTAAACTGGAAATAAGGTAGTTTATGAGTTCCTTTGACAATGGGTCCCACTCATTCAGCAACGCTGTTTTCAGGCTTTGGATGGTTCTCGGAAGGGTTTTGCGAATTGTAATTATCCTTTCCAGAGCATCCTAGGCATGTTGATTTGGATTAAGTTCTGGAGATCTGGCTGGTTCATCCTTCTTCGAATATCTTCACTTTCCAAAAATTCCTCGACCATATGAGCTCTTATCTCTGGTCTAGCCTTGTCATCCATGAAAATGAAATTGGGGCCAACTTCACCCCTGAAGAGACGAACATAAGACTCCCAAATCTTATCCTTATACCTCACAGAAGTCACTTTCAAAGACATGGAGATGTGTACAGCTATCCAGCAAGATACCTGCTCAGACCATCAAGCCTCCACTGCCGTAATGGTCGATTCTTGAAAATTGGAGGCCATGTAGCAAGTCCTTGGTTCTTTCCATATGAAAGTATGGCGAGAATCACGGGTTAGGTTGAACCGAAACTCAAAAGTGAAGAGAACGGGCGCCCATTGATCCATGTTCAATACCTATTATATTTGTACCATTTTAAATGGACTCTCCTGTTTGCAGAACTGAGCGGGAGGAAACCAACAAACAGATCTTCTTGCAAACAACTTTCTCATGAAGTCTTCTGAAAACAATCACCCTTGAATCTCGGGTTCCAGTGGCCACATACAACTCACGAGAGAGCTGAGATACTGTAGTATCCCTGTTAGCCTCATTATAATGGATAAATGGCGAGCTTCTGTAACCGTCGTGGCTCTTGGACGACTTTGCCCAGGTTTTCTTTCGAAGGATTTGGAATCCTGAAATTGTTTAAATAAGATAAACACTACGCTGGGTGCTAAACTGAATTCTCTACAAATCTGGATTTGAGACGGGTCTGCTTCTAGACTATCCACAATGTGCTGCCTCATTCCATCATCTAAGCGTTGGTGGTTATTCATTTTTACTGTTTGAATTTTTATTTAACTGATTGCTTCAAAACAACACCAAGTGATTCGGCGAGGTGTGTAAGCGAACGAAATGAGGATTTTGACACCCGCGCTTATAAATTTCATTTCTCCTTTAGCTCCACCCTCACACACGTATACGATTACGTATTCGACGTGCAAGATTTGCATCTTTGTTTAGAAGCAGTATTTTTTCATTTTGTTCAACTCTTTTCATGAAATCCGACAAAACATACAAATTCTCTTAATTTTGAACATCAGTGTAGAACTCAGTTGTCTTCAAACTTTTTCAACTCATGGAACCCCT
Source organism: Trichonephila clavata (assembly GCA_019973975.1). NCBI lineage: Eukaryota > Metazoa > Arthropoda > Arachnida > Araneae > Nephilidae > Trichonephila > Trichonephila clavata. The sequence goes on from BMAO01021825.1 coordinate 221,254, forward strand.
AGAAATTGAAGGTGATTTAGTGGACCCCCTAGAATTAGAAAGCGTTTTCGTGGAACCTCATTCTATGTACCTCAAAATAATATTTAAAGTAGATCAATATGCTATAGGTACTTCATGTAAAGGCGATTAAAAAGTATTGCATGTATTATTAAAAAATTATATCCTAATTTTTTAATATAATTTACTCATTAATAATATTAATTTATGTTACAAATGTCATCTACCCATGCATTAAATTTAATAACAGGGATGTGCGCTATTTTTTTACACAAACTGTAGGTCTATTGAGATTAAATGCAATCGCATTACATATTCTGATTTTAATTTGTTTTTATACTTGTTTTTGTAGCCCCTTCCATTGAGAAATATATTTCACTCAAACGCAGTTTTTACTGAATGGCATTTAAGTTTTATAGCTGTGTGAAAAATTCCGTGTATTTTGCATGAATTTGAAACCTAAAATTTAGAAGCTGTTCTTACATAAATGTAGATTTTAACACATCAACTCTTTTAATATGTTATTCCCTTTCCTTCATAATAGGTGTTGTTCCACAAAAGTAAAAATGTGCATTTTCCATTAGAAAACTATTTAGTTTTGCAAGACATTGTGCTAACTAACGAGCATAAAATTATCTCGTGGAATCCGACATAGTAAACAATAGAATATTCACACAATCTAGTAGAAAGTATATATCTATACTAATATATAAAAGAAAGAGTTTGTGTGTGTGTTTCACCTATTCCGACCAAATTAAGCAACCCAGGAGTATGAAACTTGGCATGTAGAAGCTATAGGTCGTTATGCTATTAACCTCGAAGAGTTTTTTTTCGAAATTTGCTTTAGATTTTTTTAAAATTCAATTTTTATGCGATTTTTCAGCTAAATGGAGATATGACGTCATCAGCCATGTGAAGTCTTAACTTTGCGAAAATTAATATTTTGAGCAGTTTTGGAGGGGATTTTAGCACATTTTACTGTAAATATATTTATTTCAGTTGTATTTATTCATTTTTTTAAACTCTTTTTGGAGGAATTACATTTGTTTTTCGAAAAAATAGTCCTAAAAAAATTGTTTTTTTAAATTTTATTTTTCCGATTGGCAACACTAATTTGATAACAGTAGATATTTTCGTATTTGATTTCCAACGTATTATATCTTTTTCATTTCTTTAAAAAAAAATTTTTTTTTTATACAACTTTTTCAGATTAAATAATCATTCTATACTGATGAAATGGGGTAATATGTATCATTAAAGTGTACTAATTACTAATATTCAGGCGATGTCATTTGGTTCTAAGTTTAACTTTGGCGCCGAAAACCTGTGCCATGATATGAATCTCAGATGGATTATAATCAAGTTAAGTTTATCCACCGTATTGAATTTGTGTAACTGTGTATAATTTTTTTTTCAAATTATTTCTTATTTCCTTTTGTGGTTTGTAATAATGCATGTTGATTGCGTAGTGGAACAACTACCCATCTTGCAAGGCCTAAAGCTACTATTTTTATTGTTGTAACCACTTTTAAAAATATTTACTTTCCAGAAAATGTTCTATTTCATTTTATGCTCCTGATTTATCTTAGCTGTACTATGATTATCAAAAAAGCTTGATTACACTCTTCAAACTTTTTTGCTGTATCTGAAAAAAAATTTGTAACCCAAGCACAAACATAGACTGATAATACCACCAACATTCAGGTTAGAAAGAATAAGGAGAAGCAAATGTGCAAACCCAAGGTCCTTGCAACTGTTTTGTACCATAATATGAACAAATGTTTTTGCATTATTGACTCTTAAGAATAACATAAAATTAATAAACAACATGGGGAAGCAAAGATTTTTTCAGATACAGCAAAAAGATTTAAAGATGTAACCAGGATTATAGTACAGCTAAGATTAATCAGGAGCATAAAATGAAATAGAACATTTTGTGGGAAGTAAATATCTTTAAAAGTGGCCACAACAATAAAAATAGTAGCTTTAATAACCTTAGGCATTGCAAGATGGGTACTTTTTCCATTGCGCAATCAGCGTGCATTATTACAAATCACAAAAGTTGATAAGAAAAAATTATAAACAAAAATTATACACAGATACATGAATTTAATACGGTGGATAAACTTAACTTGATTACAATCCATCTGAGATTCATATCATGACACAGGTTTCGGCGCCAAAGTTAAACTTAGAACCAAATGACATCGCCTGAATATTAGTAATTAGTACACTTTAATGGTACATATTACTCCATTCCATCAGTTTATTTTATTAATGTTTAAATTTTTTATGTTTTAAGATTTTCTGGCAAAATTAAGGCTTAATTTTCTTTTGTTTTTGATAACCTTTTAATTTAAATTAATGCTATATTTTCTATTTTAGTGTCTCGCACATACTCACATATTATTACAAATTGGCGATTGTTGCAATAATACATCAGTACCTTTTCTTTTTGTTATAAGCTACATTCTGGTACTATTTTGCAACATCGATGAAACATGGAATTAGCCGATAAAGGTAAAAAGCAATTACCTTTTTTGGTACTTGCGTATTATTCCCAACTTAATTAATAACTCACCAAATTGGCAACCATATGCTTCATTTCATGTAATGTCGCCAATAGGTTGCGATGATATTGAAGTACCATAGAAAATGACACTCCATTCAAACTAATTGAGATTATTAGATTGCCAATATTGTGATTTAAATTAGAATTTATGATACTTACATATAAGTGTCATCACAGCCAAATTGGCGTAATGCTAATCACTCCTTGATATCAAAACAAAGATTCTGTGTTTGTGTTTTTATGTGAAAAAAAAATCAGTCGGATTTTGTTGGGATATAGTGTGATTTGTGTGTGCTTAGTGCCAGTTTGGCTGCGGTGATGCTAATACGTAAGAACACGAAGGCTAATACGAATTTTTATTAACGCATGGGATTTTCTGACATTTTTTTTTGTTCTGAGCTGTTTATGGTAGTTTTGTCAAAATTAGACTTTTATTTTTATATTTAAGGTTTCTACTATATGTATGGTTGTAAACTATTGTCATAATTTATACTAAATATATAAAAGAAAGAGTTTGTGTGTTTACGCTATTCGGACCAAATTAAGCAACCCAGAAGTGTGAAACTTGGCACGTAGAAGCTGCAGATCCTTGAAGAGTTTTTTTTTAAATTCGCTTTAGATTTTTTAAATTTCAATTTTTAAGTGATTTTTCAGCTAAATGTAGATATGACGTCATCAAAAATGTCAAGTATTAACTTTGCAAAAATGAATGCTTCGAGCAGTTTTTTGGGGGATTGTAGCACATTTTACAGTAAATATATTTATTTACGGTTGTATTTATTCGTTTTCGTACTCTTTGTGATGGAATTTTATTTGTTTTTTGAAAAAATCGTCATAAAAAAATGTTCTTTCTAAATTTTGTTTTACCGTTTGGCAACAATTGACTTTCGATGTGTTATAACGTATTTTTATCCTTTTCCGAAAATACAGAATAGATAAAGGATGTTATATTTGTGCAGCTTTTTCAAACAAAATGGTCATGCTATTATGGTTGAAAATGGACATGGTGTACTGTTATTTTTTTACAGCTTTTTCAAACTAACTGGTCATGCTATTAACGGTTGAAAATGAACATGGTGTACCGTTAAAGTGCTCTGGTAATGATTTAGTTCTAAGATTGGTTGGATTGTGTCGAATTTGACACTTATCCCGCCGTGAGTGGGTGATACTAAAGCCTAGCCACCGCATTAAATTTATGTATCTGTGTAATTTTTGTTGATGATTATTTCTTTTTTACTTTTGTGGTTTGTAATAATGTATGTTGATTGAATAATGGAACAACTACCCAACTTGCAAGGCCATTTCTATTGTTCTGGCCACTTTCAAAGATATTTACTTTCCGTAAAATGTTTTATTTCATTTTATGCTCCTGTTTCATGCCAGCTGAACTATGATTACAAATAAAGCCTGATTACACTCTCTAAACCTTTTTGCTGTATCTGAAAAAGTTTGCTTTCCCCATGTTGTTTATTATTTTTGTTATTTTTAAAGAATCAACAATGCAGAAAACATTTGTATGTATTTTGGTACTAAACAGTTGTAAGGGCCTTGGGTTTGTGTGGTTGCTTTTCCTTATTCTCGCTAACTTGAATGTTGGTGGTATTATCAATCTACTGATGCATTTGCGTTACTATTCATCTGATGGTGATATCACGGCAACAGAAGGTAGTTGTGGCCCCAAAGTAAGTAAAACTTGGAACTAAAACATCGCCTGAATATTAGTACACTTTAACGGTATATCTTGCCTACTTCCATCCTAATAGCTTATATCAGTACATTTCAGCAGTACTTCTTGCCTACTTCCAACTGCATAGCATGACCATTTGGTTAAAATATAATAAGTATGATCACAACCTATTGGCAGCATTATATGAAACAAAGCATATGGCACACATAGGAAGACGACACATAGGAAATCGTGGTTGCCAACTTAGTGAGTTATTAATAGAGTTGGCAATTGTTGCAATTATACATAAGTACCAAAAAATCTTCCTATGACATTTCAATTCTTACATATTGTCACAACCTATTATTATTACAACATTACATGAAATGAAGCACATGGTTGCCAATTGAGTCCATATAACACATTTGAAATCAGCGTTGCCAACTTGGCGAGTTATTTTGAACATTGGCATTGGTGCGATAAAAGGTTAGCACCAACATTTCCTTCCATTGAAAAAGGAAAAGGGTACTGCTTTTCCTGATACTTATGTATTAGAGTCAAAGCGGCACATTTTCCACCAAAATTTGACTTTTTCTTCATATAAAACATATAAGAATCTGTTATTTTGATATTGTGGTGCAAATTTTGTTGCGGTTACTCCAATATGTACCCTTTTCCTTCAATTGGCAAATTCCATGTTTTTCAATTGTAACAAAAAAGTAGAAAAATGTAACTAAAGAAAAGGACATTCATTTCTAACTAATAGGGTAACTAATAGGGATTAACTGATTGTTAATTTTGTGATTTAAATTAGAATTTCTATTTACATATAAGATTTTTTGACATACTTCTTTTGTTCTGAGCTGCTTATGGTAGTTTCTTCAAAATCAAGCATTAATTTATCTATTTAAAGTAGCCTTTTGGTTTGGATTAATATTATAATTGCTATATGTAAGGGTACTTTGATATGTATTTATTTTATTTCTTTTATCAATATTAAATATTTAAGATTTTATGAAATGTGTGTGTGTGGTTTTGTGTGTGTTCAAAACTGAATTTTTAAGTGGAACAATAATTTGTGATGATCAAAGGGGTATTTTTTTACAATCAATGAAACTACACCTTCGCTTCTCGCCTGCTCATGCCATTTTCTGTCGTTGAAAATAAAGATTATTGCTATTCTTCCTTCACCGGCATATTCAATGTTTTCTTCATTGTAGAAAAATATTGCTTAAAATATAACAGAAAGAAAATGACACCAAATTCAAATTAATTGCTGTTAACATGTTGGTAATATTGTGAAGATAATGCTTCCTATTTATGAGAAACCTGAATGTACAATGTTTTTTGAGTGTCACTGTTTTTTGCCTTATGGTCCCTATGACCGATAAGAACTCATCTTTGTTTTAAATGGAAAAAAAATCAAATTTTTTTTTTAACAAAAAGGGGGCTATTCGCTGAAACTATGATGAGATGCACCCCTTGAACAGATTTTTCATCATGACTTAACTTTGCCTTCTGACAATCTTGCAAACCAGAAAACTGTATCATTTGTAATGGTTAATTTTTTAGCAACATGGTTTATTATTTGTTTCATTTAGTACTGTTGGTTCTGGGCTATTTCAATGGGGACCTGTTATATCTGTTATAGGTAGAATTTTTGGTTTTAGTTCATACTAATAAATTTTTTTTTAGTACTGAATTACATTTAATACTCTATATTAAATGTATTACAGAGATGTTAGATAGCATTGCACCCATACCTCATATAATACTAATTTAATTTTTTTTCAGTTGAAAGTTTCCTAATGTTTCTTATTTATGATAGCATTTAGTGAGAATCACTTTATCATCATTAATTTTTTCTTTCGGTTTATCTATTGCAAGTTATTTCACCCATAGTTCCCATAACAGAAACTTACTACTGCTATCACATTTCTAATAATTTTTATTTATATTTGCATTCATTCATATCTATTTACTCTTTAGCATGCTAATTTTCTCTCTTACATTGAAATATTTGTTTTTGTTAAATTATTTATTTTTAGGCCAAATTGCAATTTGCTTAAAATTATTTATAATGTGAACATTCATTTGAAAAAAATATTTTTAATTGTTGGTTATACTGCTTAATACAGGGTTTTACCCTCCCTAAAAAATATTTTGATTGATATAATAGATGAATTTTGGTTTTTAAAACTTAATCCGTGCGAAGAACGGGCATTTCAGCTAGTATATTATATAAAGATAAAAAGCGTTTTTTAATATTCTTCTATTATATTGTAATAAAAGTTAAAAAAAGTGTTGCAAAATAAAGTTATTATATATAAATACTATTTTCAGTTTTAATGAATACGATGAGCTTTAGATACTTGTAACTATACAAACTTGATAGAAAACGTGAATCTATTTTGCTCACTTATTTATTTCTTCTCGTTTTTTTATTGTGAGTTGTAGAACCCCTATGTATGCCTTGTGGAACCCCAGGGTTCCATGGAACACAATTTGAAGATCACTGGTGTGCTTCCACAACACAGACACACTCTTCTGTAGTAACCAACTTAGCTATATATTCAATAAATTCAAATTTCATTACTGGAAATTTGATGTGAACTATATAACTATAGAAAGCCATAATACAGAAAAGTGAAGACATTTTTTGACTAAAAATCATAAAAGTAATAGAAATATATATTTTAAAAAAATTACATTTATAATATCAATGAGAGAAAAAGTTTAAAAAAAAGTTATATATATATATATATGGAAGAAATTTATTTAATATACCTAAAACAAGAAATAGTAACTAATAAGAACAAAGAACATAATAAAAATATAAAAGAAAAACACGAAGATCGAATCTATAAAGGAAATCAAAAAAAGAAATACGAAAAAGAATCTACCGAGTCAAAACGCAATTTCGGACTTCGGACTGAATAAGTGGGGTTAAACTAGTTTGAAGGCACCAACCTTCCCCCTTTGTAACTCGGTACGAAAAACCAAAAAAAAATAAACAAATGGAACTTCAAAGTATATAAAATAATAGAACTTCGAAGTATATAAAAACTCCCAGAAAGTATGAGAAAGCAACCGATTACGTTTCTGCAACAAATTCTCCTAAAATCGCAAAGCAGATAACCGCAAAAAGAATTATCTGAGAAAAAGATTCTTCAAAAAAGAATTTTACAAAAATTCTACTCACAGAGCTTTCTCTCAAGAGTCTTGAAATTAAGGAAAAGCTACTATTCATTGAGTTAAAAATTAAACTTATACATAAACGCATCCTTTAAACCAGCATGCAAAGAGAGATGATAATCAAATCTGGTAGGCTATAATTTGGTTGGTGTCAAAGCAGAAATTTTAAAAGTGTAAGATGTTCAAAATGTGTGTGGAAAAAAATGTAGAAATTTTTAAAAAATTGTGAGATGTTCAAAATGTGTGTGAGGGGTGTGTGTGTGGAAAAAATGTAAAATGTGAGAAGAGTGTTATTATATAATCTTCACAGCAAGACCACTAACATGCTGACTTTGAGATCCTATTGTTGTTTGGTGGTTTTGGAGTCAGAAGCAGCAAGACGATTAATGTATTTGTGATGAATATAAGTTCTTAAAAAGTTAAAAGGGTTGTCATGATCTAAGCAGCATTGGAAGAATTGCTTCATATTATTGAATTTATCTATATTATGGCGGTTAAGTTATCATTTCTAAGTAAATAATTAAAAATAATATTTCTGTAAATTGATAAATGCAAATTTCTGTTCCATACAGGAATTTTAATTACGTAGAATGTAAAAGAATCTCTTTTGACAAAAATGTTACTGACTAAATTATTGTTTATAAGATGCAAGTTTAAATCCAAGAATTCAACCATATTAGAATTAAGGTTAGTTTTTAGGAGGTTGAGATAGTCAGGGTAGAATGTAATATTTGGTTTGAATTCACTATTTTTACCAAAAACTATTAAATCACTATATAACGATAAAGCAAGTAAGATTCATTAACAATATGATCAATTTTTTTTTAAAAATGCAAATACAGGTTAGCTATACAATTACTAGCAGGACCACCTTGAGTTAGTCCCCTGATCTGTCTATAAGGATTCTGGTTAAAAGCAATGCAATTTTCTTGTAATACAAGATTAACAAAAATATTAAATGTTTCCTTTTTAATTGAATTATATAATTCATATTTTTCATAAATTATTTGTAGAACCCTAATCATATCATCAATATCGATAGAATTAAAAAGGTCTTCTAAATCAAAGCCGTGCATGGAAAAAATTAGCATATCCTTCGTGACTCTGGCAATCTCTACGCTATTTTTAATTATTGCTTAGTGTTGAAAGTAATCAATAGTATTTTGAAGAAAAGATTGTAAAATCTTCCCACATCTCGTGATATATTGTACTTATTAGTAATACAACGGAATTTTATAGGAATTCAGTGAAATTTTTGTGTTAAAAAAGTGCGTGGGTATTTAATATTTTTGAGATGAATATTCAGCCTTTCGTTCAAAGCCAAAAGACGAATCTTCTTTATTACTAAGAATTTGCTTTTAAAATGCATTATTATTTAAAATGTGATCACTTAATATTTTACTATAAAAATATCTATAGATTTGGCATAATGAGCAGATATTTTATCAACATATGTACTCTCGAAGTCCTTTTGGATATTCTCTATTGATGTGCTTTAAGGTCTTTATACATTATTTCACTTTCAACAGCAAAATCCAAATTTCCAATTTCTATTGATACGTGAGATCTAAATTGATTGAAAGCCTCAATCGGCATTCCATATTTAATAGTGATTTTAAGGCAAAAATTATCTAAATCTCTTGTGATTTGTTTCATAACGATAGACTTATTTTTTGGATGATAAGTCTAAAGCAGTACCTTTTTCCATAAAATTTCTCAATAAATTATCTTTCCCGAAATTGAGGTCTCCTGTGAGAACGTGCTGATGATAATCATCAATATATTCACGATATAAATTGCATTTACATGTCTCCACACATAGGAGCTCCGATATTTGATTGTAATTGAATATTAATCTACCAAGTTTCTTGTTGTATTTGCGAAAGCCTTTTTATATAATAATAATATTTTTAATAGGAAAAGAGGATTGATATTTTTGAAATATACCTGAAAATTTAATTTTATAAAAGGATTTATTCAAAAATAGCAAGGTACGATATTGTGTATTGTAATTTTCACCTGCATCTAATTTAATATTCATTTTTATACTAGATAGTTATTAAGATCACTCTCGAATCCTATGCATACCATGAGAATCAAACAAATTACATCTGCTTAAAATACTCTCATAATCTTAATTTCAGTTTTATTCATACCAAACATAAAGGATTTAATTAAGCCTGTACTAGTTATCAAATTTTAGCTAATTCTAACGTAGATTTCTTATAATTCTTAGTGCTCTCGAAGTTCTCGAGATCCCAATATTAATGTTATTAGTAGTAGACATTAGATTTCGGAATATATAATGATTCCTCAGATTTTGCTTAAAAGAGGACAAAATATTTCTATTATTCTAGATAATATTCAGACAATAAGGATAATGCGATCTAAATGAACCTATACAAAAGTTTTCGAACCATAATCTCTATTTAGTATTAGGCACTATTTTAAGCATATGTACAGTTATGTTATTAAAACCATGTTTTTGTTAAGTGCCCTATCTCAACATTATCATGATTTTTGTTATATTCAAATTTCTTAGAATCAGATCTATGTTGAGTTAATCTAATATTTATAGTATTCGAGGTTTGACTATGTAAGAGAATTTACAAACATTACATGTCATTTTGTAAATACAATTAAAAGTTTTACAAATTATATATCCTGAATCCATATCTAACTGCTCATCATGATACAAGCCTTACATCTTTTATTAGTGTAAGATCTGAATTTAAGTTTTATATTATGGATATCTTTGAAAAGTTTGGTTTCAGATATGTTACTAAAACTCTCATTATATATATATATATTAAAAACCTCTGAATATATAATACGTGGAAAATCATAAATATACGAAAAAGAACCTTAATCAAAAGAAACTCATTTTACATGCATTTTTTAAATACAAGCGAATTCTGTTTTAAATGTGTTTCCAGTGAATGAAATACTACGTCAATAAATTATCAATCAGAAATTTTAAGAATATATGTATTACATAGAAGATGTAAATTAATGAAGTGTGAGAACTAGAGTATATATATATATATATATATATATTCTAAGTTTTTATACAGTATTTGCTTCGAACTAGGGTTTGCAGCCCCGGGATTAAAATAACTAATACCGAGGTTTAATTTTTGTCTGAAAATTATATTTGAAACTTTTTTTCAAAGGATTTGGAATCTGGAATTACATTTAATGTATCTTATTTACTTATTTTGTACTGTATACGTTTAATGTTATTTTTCTTACGAGTTAAACCTTGAAGGGTTCGAGGATAGTGTGCATGTTAAGCCATGAAATTTCATATGTTTTCTCTTATTTTCATCTGTAACTTTCTCCCCATCGCGAGTGGGGTCAGAAAACGAACACCCCCCCCCCCCCTCAGGATGTCCGGTGTCAGCTAACTTGGACAGAGGCATTTAGAATTTTTTGGAACATATCTAGTATGGTTTTCAGCCGTGGGATCCCGGAATTACGAAACCCCAGGATCCTGGAATTTCGAAACCCCTGGATCCCGGTATCTTTTCTAATCCGGAGAAATCCCGGGATTAAAATAACTAATTCCAGGATTTAATTTTTGTCTGAATTATATTTAAAAAAATTTCTCATAAAAACTTTCTAATAATTTAATTTTTCAAAAATTTATATTCTGTTTATGAAATATGTGAACGAAGAATTTTTTTGAGCAATTATAAGTGCTATATGTGAAAAAAATATATGCACAGTATGGGAGAACGTAGCAAAGATCTATGTTTTTCACTACAATACTTACACTATAATATAAGCAACATCAAAAGAATAGATTTTGTCACAGTTCCTTCTTCAATTAAATGCCGTTAATTAATAGCGGACCTGCTTGGAAGACTTAAGACACTTCAAGTCCCATTACATTACTAACAGCTCATGCAACTGGATCTTCAATTTCAAATGAGGTAACACTTGAAATTTATTCCCATTCTGATTCAATAACTGGATCAATTTATATACAAAAACCATTAATGTAGCAGAATAACTAAATAAAGTTATCAAAGAGGTATATGAACCAATGCAGTCTATTAGATTTGAGACACTGGCATCAAAAATTCAAAAAGAAATGTGTCTTTTTTGAAAATGGAGGGAGACGTGGTGATTACGTGAAAAGAGCATACTCCTATTTAATGACGGTAATACCTATTAGTAAAGAATTCAAACGTACATTTTCTACAAAACAAAAAAATAAGAAGTAACAAAAATAAGAAGTCGTTCCAACGATGAAACGCTGTGTTTTTATAAGCTTATTTACAGAAACACAAGAAATGAAGAAATGCTTTTTTTTAAAAATTTCATTATGTACTATTTTTATTTGTTTTTATGATGAATTAATTTTTTATTTGTTTCATTAAAATAATATTAAATCAATTTTTAATTATATTTTCAGTTTTATTATGCAATTTCAACTATGCTAATATGTAAGTATTTTTAATAAATAGTCCAATCCTAAACCCGGGACCCCGGGATTTGGATAATGTAATCCCGGGACCCCGGATTAAGTTAATGTAATCCCGAAATCCCGGGATTGAAAATATGACACGGGATTGCAAACCCTACTTCGAACTATCAAAAAACTACTCATGAGAGTTAAAAATACGAATTAAGTTATCAAAAGGAATTTAAGTTTTCAGAGTCTAAACAATAAGCAAAAAAGTAATGATATGAAGGAGAAAAAAAATCTGTACACAACATATTTGATAACGATGTTTCCAAAATCGGAGATGAATGTTGTCTGACAAAAACAAGGGCAACGAATTCTGTGACTTATTCTAAAATGACATATGTTTCAGCATGAAATTAGATATTTCCGTAGCATCGATAAATGACACCGTCAGAAGTTATATTTTCGTGTCACAGGAAGATTTCGTGTATCACAATCGATTTTTGTACTAGGGTCCGCCAAGTGTCTAACAGATTAAGTTTTGCGTAGAAAGCTTGTGGTCACTTATAAATGGGTTATTATGGAGATTTTTTTTTTTTTTTTTATGATGGGGGTAGCGTGCAGTTTTGCTTACGTAGATAATTTTTCTTCATTTTATTTATTTATTGACCAGCAGTTGAAGGTTAAACTATTTACCCCGTTATATTTCAAAATGTTTACGCCTAAAGCTACCAGGTATTGACAGGAATTTTGCTTCAAGGATTTAACGTTCGATTTAGAAAATTGCAGCATTTCGAAAATATGAGAGCCTTAAATTTACCAATTGACTTTTTCAGCATTTAAAAGCTAAAATCGATAAAGTGTCACACGGAGAATATCTGAAATGTGATCCAGAATGGCATCTTTAAGATGGATCAACATAAAATTAGAATAAAGTTTTTCGTACATGTTATGAAACTTAGAAGACGTCATCAGTTAGTTTATAGCTTTATATAACATCAAACATTAAAAAAAACTTAGTGGTTATAAATTTCAAACATGAACACATTAAAAAAATATTCTATGTTTTAAAATTTGAATGTATACAATTTTTGGCTTTATAACTACAAGTAAGATGTGTACCTGATAAATTTTTTCTCGATTAACTAAAAAAAATTTAGGAATAGACTTTTATTAATATATGTAAATGAAAATTTTGAAATTATGTTAGTCACTTTCATTAATATTTTAAGATGCCATGAATCTTTTTGCAACAGAAGTACAACAAACGCATATTAGTTATAAAAAGAATGCGTATAAATTTTTTTAAATTTGTTTATAAATTTGTAAATAGTAATTATATGCATATGTATATATATATATATATATATATATATATATATATATATATATATATATATAATATATATATATGATTAAACGTTACTTTCCATTAAAAGAACTTTACAGCTCTTTGATTTCTAGATAATATTCGACATCTCATTTTGAAAATATCTGAAATTATCTTGTACAAATTTTAAGCTACTTACCCATTAAAATTATCTAAAATTGTGAATTTTTCTAAGAAAATCCCATTTAGAATTTTTTAAACCTTATTTAATAATTTTTACTTCTAGAATAAGGCACTGCATTGAAATAGTGATGACTCAACATTTTTTGGATAAACAATCTGCAACGAAGTTTACGAGCATAACTTTTAAAAAAAAATTGAATCAATAATGATGCACTAAAAACGAAACAAGATTAACATTAAATTTTTAATTTTATAATAAATCATTAATATCTTATGCTGTTTTAAAACTGACACATATTTTCAGAATTTACTCCATCAGAATTTACTCCTTTCAATATATTTTCTACCAATATGCTTAACCAGGATACAGATGAACTCGGTTGAAAAAGAGATAGTTTCTTACATTAATACCTTAACAGATAACAAGTCCGGATGTTACCATGCTATGCGTATCTACGGAAATGGTTTAAAATAGAATTTCAGTTGGTTCAAACACATCTCATTGTTTATACCAGTATCGTGTTTATGAAAATTTGGTTAAAATAAGTTTTCAGATTTAATTCTTGAAAATCAAAGAGCAAAACTACTGTTTTCAATTATCATGAGTTTAAAAATGTCTTCTATATGATCGAAAATCTGACAACATATTCTAGAATAAAAGATGGAGTAGGTAAAGTTAAAGAATTTAATTGTGAAATGACGCTAGACCATTAAAGTTACGAGTAATTGCTTCGTTACGTTAATAAGTATCGATAGTATTTCTTTCAAAATACTGTTTTTCAAAGCGATATTATAATTATTAACGAATGAGCTCACATTTATTAAAGCACTTAATATAATAAAACATATGTAATATTTGAATGTAGTTTTTTTTTTTTTTTTTTTTTTTGTAAAAAAATTGTAAAGAAATTGAAGTTCTTAAATGACCCATGGGATTTTTAAACTCTTGTTTGACAATGCTAATTTAAATTTAAAAACTATTTTTGGAATAATGTTCCACAAAGTTACTTAAAGTTTTCAACAAAAAATAAATTCCTTATCTGTATAAAAAAAAATTATTTTACGCGTAACAATTCAAGTCATTCTTGACTAAAACAATGATAAAGTAGGCCAGGAACATTAAAATTACTGAGAAATAAGAGAAACGTATTTCCACATCCAAGTACAGAAATATCCCAACAATATCTCCATATACTTTTATCTCTATAATAACAATAATATTTTAATATTATAATTATTATTGAGATAAAACTTTTCAGAAGAAATTTTTGGAAATCTATCGCCCTAATGAAATGTTAAGACTTTTTAAAACCTAAAGGGGGGAAATTAGGCTCTTGGATTTTTCAAATATGTACAAATAAAAAAAAATTGTCATTTTTAACGATATTTTTTATAAGATTTTTCTTCTTTTTTAAGTATAGGCTGCGAGAAAACTTAAGCTTCTCACGGAATCAATGCATATCTATCCAGTTGAAAAATAAATAAATCTGAAACGTAGCTTACAAAGAAAACCATAGAAAGTGATAATTTGCGAAGACGGAATAACTGAACCCTTACGGCTTGCTCTGGACGTTTTTTATGACTATCACGCAATTTAATTGGTCATCTATGAAATTAAAGAGACTGTAGTCGTATTCGTCATTCCTTTGTGGAGAATGATTAAATATGTCATGCTTATGTTTTCATACAGCCCACACAAAAATAAAACCCTTAAAGACGCATGGAACGATTTCTTAGAAACAATTTATAGAATTGTTGTCCTTATTTTCATAAATCAAGGGGAGTGTTAAGTCCGAAAGATCTATTTTTACAAAGGAACATATTTAAAAATGCTTATCCATAGAATTTTATTCCCAACCAAAAACTAATGAAAAATATAATACTCATTTGAGAAAAACTGAATACGCGAAAAAGAATAACAATAAAAAAGAAATACAGTGAAACTTAATCTGCTAAGAAATAATTGAGTAAAATATAGTAACGTGCCCAAAACTATATATTACAACTCAGTACCTATTTTAATAAATTTAAAATAATTATTTTCCAGTTATGGAATGCATTTTGAATAAAAGAAAAGAAAACTCCGTAAGTCCAAACTTGAGCAATATCTTACAAGTTCTCGCAAATATGATATAAAGAAATGAATAGATTTATTTAGTATTTCTGGAAGCAGCTATTGCAAATACTAACAGATTATGGTTTACAAGTATTTTAGGTCTCCTTAAAACTAGAGTCTGTGAATCGTGTTTTCACCCTACAGGAATTTACTTGTAGTTAAAAGCATTAAAATACATAAATACTCAGACTAAATGCTCATGTAGTCATGAGTTCAAATAGATCCTGTTTAATATTGGATCTTGGAAAGGATATATCAAAGCAAGATATTCCACTAAATAATAATAATATAATTTTAACTAAATAATAATAATATAATTCTAACTAAATAATAATAATATACACGAGTGAAACTATTAAATTTGAAAAAATATACTGAGAATTGTTTTGCTTTTTTAATATATTTTTTCTCTTAATATTTTTGGATGTGTCTGGTAACTGGTCATTTTAAGTCAGACCTTTTTTTTCAAAATTCTTCCACTTATTTTTGAAATTTAGCCAAATAAATTATATATGTATAAAAAGAGAAAGAGAGAGACAGATGAATTTCGAAATATCCAGTGTAAATTTTATTAAATAAAGAAATCACTCCACTCATTGTCAGACAAAACTAGGTTAGACATAACTTTACAGATCTGAGCAGGTGCGTCAACAGAGTATCTAATTAGCATATTAAATCATGGTACTGCTTTTTGATGTCCAGGTGTCGATGCAATAAGTGAAAGAAAACATAAAAATTTTAAGTTTTCGTAAACCACATATTTTCAGGATGTTTTTTTAGAAATAGCTATGTTTTTTAAAAATGAATATGAAGATGAAAATAAGTAGCAAAATAAATAACGTAAAATTTATGTTTCTCAAAAGTGGATACAATATATATATAAATGAGTAAAAATGCGTACGCTTACATTTATAGGAAAATGACGGTTTCGAGGAACATTTAGTATGTCAAAGGCATGTAAATGGTTTGAAATATTTGATTATTTGAACATGAATTTCTTATGAATCCAGAATATTTATATTAAAATCTGTGCTTTATTTGAACCAATTTGTAAACTAGCTTCTTGAAAACTCAAGCAAAAATCTAAATTATAAACATTACTAGGATATATATACATACACCCACACACAGCCACACAAAATTTCTGCACTTTAAATCTGTGGAGAACTCAAACGTCCTCCCAATGGTGTGGTGTGGAAGTTAGGAGAGGGGCTGCCAGGTCAGGTGTCGTCCTCTTCACTTGACCATGGTTCAAAATGACGAGGTCCATAGCCAAAAGCCCTCGCGTATAGCTGAACAGTGCGACGTTAATATTCACTCACTCACTCATGAACGAATTTTAAGAAATTATAAAAATAAACCTGGTTTTTTTTAATTAATATTTCTTTCACTTTTTGCTTTTTTTTTCTTACATTGAATTATCGAGCTCTTTCCCGCATTGATTATTTGTTTTTGAAAACAGCTTTAGAAAGTTTAAAAAGCTTTGAAGTACGTATCATTATTGAGAAAAATCTACAACTACCACTCATCACTTTTTAATTCTCAACTAAACTTCTACCAAGCTCACTCAGTAATTCAAACACATGACATAAAACATGCAATAAGTTATTACTCCACAAACAATATTTGATTTATGTAGAAGATTAAGAAACACGTTTATCCTA
The DNA here is from genome assembly GCA_019973975.1 of Trichonephila clavata. Classification (NCBI taxonomy): domain Eukaryota; kingdom Metazoa; phylum Arthropoda; class Arachnida; order Araneae; family Nephilidae; genus Trichonephila; species Trichonephila clavata. The sequence continues at coordinate 238,391 of BMAO01021825.1, forward strand.
AATAGTTACGCAAATAAAAAAGCAGCATATGATTATATCTGGTTCACTCATCTTCATTTCAATGTACTATACTTTCTTAACAGTTCATCGGTATATTAAATTAGATACTTGCCTTTCTACACTTAACATAGTTCATAGAAATTGATGCTTCTCATTTGCTTACATGAGTAAAATTTTTATGCAAATTAAATAAAAACAAATGTGTTCCTGTTATTTTTGTACTGTGCACCTGAGTAGTAAAAATTGCGTTTCTATGCAAAGCGGAAACTCATTTTAGTTATTTGTACTGCCATTTAGAGATCTTCAGACATCCCTTGTAAATGATGTGCCTAATCCATTTAAAAACTCGATCATCTAAAGCAAATTTTTTATTGAGGTTCACTGTAGAAAAAACTGAAATTCATTACTTAGAAAATATTCTCATTGAATTTTCTAATGTTACCTCCTGAAAAAGATTCAAAAACTGAGTACTAAAAATATTACATCTTTTTTCCGAAAATGAACTTTTAAAAGAAATAAATGGTTAAATTGATTCACATAAGGGAAAAAAAAGAAAAAAAAACTGTTCAGTTTTCTTTCCATTACAATGGAAAACGTCAAAAAAAGTCCCGGGTTGGCAAGTGATATTTCGAAGGATAATTAATTACATTTAAAAAAGTTGTATGAAATATTGTTTTGTTTTTTATTTCAAACTGTGCGAACGAGTTTAGAATGAAAACGTAATAATGTATGATTCATTTTGCTTTTGATTCAATAATATTTAGAAATAGCTTTTTTGAATGAGATATCAAAAGATGGACTGCTTAAATAAAAAAGTTTTAAGTGCAAATAACTATCCATATTTGTCATATTTTATTGATACTTTACTTAAAGTACTCTCAAAAGATTTTGTCTGTTTCATTATTATTAAGATTTGTACCTCGCAGACGCGCATTTTTCAACCAAGTGTTATCTTACTTAGTTACTCGTAATTAACAGATTGATTTCGAGAAACGAATCATTTTTTTTTTCATTCAATTGCAATTCGTAAGAATACAAAATAGAAACCATAGCATTGAACTATAAGCTTGTAAAGATTTTTCTATGATTCTATTAAAGCATCGTATTATTTTTTATTGGATATCATTTCAATTAAATAAAGATTTATTTCTGAAAAAAGAATGTGATTTTGTTTTTTCTTACTTCATTTTCAAAATTGAGTACAATTTCGACTTGAAGCAATAATCTGTTTAAAATTATTTTTCAACTCAATTGCGTAATATTTTTAATAGAATCTATCATACACTATACTTCTTTTGTCTATTGTTAACATGAACATTTTATAGTTACTATTCGGTAGCAATCAGATCTTATCATAAAAAATACTTTCCAAAAGATTTAAAATTGTCTTGAAGGAAAATATACGAAATTACTTTCTAAACTTTTACAATCTTAAAAAGAAAAAAAAAAGCAGTTAGTTAACATCACAAGAAAATTTTTCTCTTTATAATTAACACAATTACTACTTAATAATTACATCTGTTTATTAGAAATTTTATATAAACGCGTGTTACTTAAATGAAAAACAAGAATTTTAATCTGTGTAATGAATTCGACCTTTTTTCCTTGGATTGCAACAAATATACAACAAGTAGTTTAATCTAAATGATGCTTTAGATTTCATCAGACGGAACAATGTCTTTAATTCCTAAATAATCATTAAAAGCAAATTAAAAGATTCATAGAAATGTCTACAGGAATTAGAAGATAGAGTATAAATGAACATTTCAAATTTCTTTTGAAATCTTAGTAGTTCTCTAGCATATAGGACATACATAAATTGATAAATAACAATAGTACATATATACATAGTTGGGATTTATTCCCATGAAATGAGAATAAATGATGAGAAATCCCGGCGTAGATTTTCAAGGTTTTCACTAAAGAAATTGGCGTATCTTGTCAAATAATGTATACATTTGAAATGAAACTAAAAGGCTTATTTTCATAAATTATGAAATATATTATCGATACTTTATTTGAAGGTGCGCACGCTTTCTCTTTCATACATTCTTCAAAAAGAAAATTCCTAAAAGGATCATCTTAAGACTCTCCATTATTACTGGCATTGTTTTGGAAAAGATTCCACCGCAAACGTTTTTGAGACTTGTAATTATCTGTTGAGAGGGAAATCGATTCAGTATGGGATCCACTGACTGTACAATTTGCACATCGGAAATTGCGAGAAAAACGTCAACGATTATGCATTTCCAAATGATCACGCAACAGTTACTTCGAGTCTCATAAGTAAATCACTTTGAATGACACCTTAGGATTTACTCCACTTAGGTCATTTACTCCAGCAAATTTGCACAATATCATTTGAAAAATCCATTTTTTCCAATCCCGGCTCTTGAAATCGTTTTTGTCAAGTGGTTCAAGTAATCATTGGTAAAAAATATTTTGACTCGATTAGCGTACACTTTAAGAATATTCGATTTTCACTTGACTCTACCGACACTTTTTTAAAAGTGGGAAGAAATAACACATGTAAAAAAAATATATATAATGATTTATAACTTGTAAGAAATTATGGGTATTGAAACCTCTAAAACATTAAGTGGATGTTTTTAATTGTTAAGTGAGAAAATTACAGCACTTGAAAATATAAAGACAAGGGTGTGTTATACACGGAGAATTAAAAATGCATCATTTTTAATAATTATTCACACACACACACACAAATAACTCTCTCCTGGGAATGTACCATTGATCTAAAATACCTTAATTCTTTTTATCAGCGTTAGTTTTATTATTAGAACACATCCCATATTCATACACTTAATTTATCCTTGCTAATATTTAAGGTGAAAAATAAGAGAAAGGTTTATTTTAAATGTTAGAGAGAAAAACTTTTTTATTGAGTTATCACAAAGATACTTAACTTACTTCACTATGTCAAACATTTGTGATAAATATTATATAGTAGGTGAAAATTTATTTTCTCCTTCCAATGAATATAATGTAGTTTATTTTGCAATTTCATCGGCAAAGATTTTGAACGAAAGCAGAAAGTGTTTCAACTTACCTGAAAAGAGAAAGATATAATACATAAGAACAAACAAATTAGAATCGTTTTAATAAGAATATATTATTAACTTGGAAAATACATAAATAAAAAAATACCAGTGCACTATTAACTTTCGGCAACTGCTCAAATCTTTGAGTCATTTTTCTTATGAAAAACTATTTACAAAGAATAGCAATAAAATCCAACAAATTATTATTATTTCAGAATAAACTTGTAAACTTAATTCTAAATTTTACGTTCTTGGTAGTTTTTTTTTTATATGTTTGATAACTATTAGCGTAAAAGAAATTTTCTCTCTTTTTTGTATTAATTAATAACAATATTTATTTCTGTCACTCCTTCAAGTTGAAAGTGTTTCACGTATTCAAATAGTTAATTAAAGAAAATAAAAGAAAGTGTAATATCGTTGATAAAAGTTACCAGGAAAAAGTTACTAGCATTCAAGATCTTTTAAACACTTTTCAACGACAAAGATATCTGTTTTATTCAAGGTTCGCAAATCACATATTTTTTTCATGGATCTTTAAAATAAAGATCTCCAGTAAGTGATGCTGTTGAATTTAATAACTACGACAGTACAGCAAAGGTGAAATAAAAATTAAAAATTGACTAATTTTTATTTAAGGGAAGGATAGTCCTTATTTCTCTCATTAATATTTTAATGTTCATTAAAAAAAGGCCTTTAGTTTAAGCAATAAACACGCTAAAATTGTCTCATTATTGAAAATGAGTCTATATGGGGAGAAAAAAAAATTGTTTTGGAGTGTGAAACGAAAAATATCGGACACATAAGTTATCCTGATTCTTACGTTAACTTTTTAAAAATAATCTCCATTAAAAATCATTTTTTTAAAAAAAAAATCAGATCATAAATTAAATAACTGTAAGAAAATTCGCACTTCGTTAGTTTTAATAAATTAATATAAAATTTTTTTCCATCCATTTACTTAAACAAAAGCAACCAATCAATATCATTGAATTCTTATTGATTTTACACACAGAAAAAAAGAATCTCCAATCCCTTGACCAATGCCGGAAGCAGCAAGGCAATAGAGTTGAAGATAGTAATATATAGCGGTTAGATACACAGAAAGAAAACTCAATTTCACAAGCTTTTCTTTACTTAACTCTAAATGAGATTATACATAATCGAGTACCGTTACCTTCATTTTTTGGCTGCTGAGTACTAACAGTATTATTTAATACTGTTAGTACTCAGACGCGTGCTCTAGGAAAACGCTGTGACCTCTTTTGAATTTTGTCATGGGGGGAAAAAACACGACTGAAGAACGCAATAAAAATCTTAATGCAATTAAACTAAAAGAAATTACTTATAATACAAATAGCAAGTTAATTATTATGCATATTAGTAAGTTTTATGATATAATTTAATGACAACTTCAGATTTATATAAAAGTTGATTAGAAAATGTACATAAAATATATATTATTTTTTTCACATATAGAACAATTACTATGTATAAAACATTTAATTTCCTTTCCTTTTTCACAGAAGAGAACTGTTTCAGAAACAATATTATATTAGAATTTTAGATAGTGCAAAAAGTCTACTGAATTCTCTAATTCCTTTTTATCTCAGTATAGTTACACTCCCACAAAAATTTTTTATTTAGAGTTTATTTGCTTTAAAAATTTTCTAAAATGAGTAATTATTTTTAAGAAGCTACGTTTATAATGCTGTATCAAAACAGCTTACTTAAAGTACAAGTAAAGATCAGAAAAGAAATTTCATAATAAGTATCCAAAGCTCTCTGATAAATTTCTTTTTGAGAAGAGATTTTCCCACACATTTTTGTATAGAATGGAAAATAAAAACTATTTACGCGTAAACAGGGCATCATAACCTTAATAAACATTTTAATCTGCCACTGGATTTAATCTGAAAGAAACAAACTACGAATACTTTAGTTTTCAGAAGACATTTTTATAAAAACATGTTTTTTCGTTGTATACGTATGACGTAAGTCACGAAATCTCCCACGCATATGCTAAGTTAATAAAATAGAAAGAAAAAACCACAGGAAAACTCTCTTAACTTTGCATATGTAATTATTAATGAGATAAAATGGAAAAAAGAGTTAATAATGCAAAAATAAATATTCGAGAAAGGAAATAATGGGAAGAAAGACTTGAGCATAATTTTGCATTCAGAGAATAATATATTAAGTGTTGTAAATAATTAATTTTCCAATAAAATTAAGCGAAGCTTTTGATAATTTAATTTTTATTGGAATTCAATTAGGTTAAAATACATTACCTTTATTGAAATTTGAGTTTTATCGGAGAAGATGATAAATGGTTCGTCCCTAGTTTTATTTTAACTACATTTTAGATTGAGTTTATATATACCATTAGTGTATTGTCTTTTTTCAAAAGGAAAAACTGCATTTTTCTTATATTACTTATTGCTTTTGAATATTAATATAATTTATGATTCAATGAATATTGCATATTTTTTGTACTGAAGCCATTTGCCATTTTATTCTATTAAACTGCTGAAGATGTAAAGAATTTGTACAATAAAGAAAACGTAACCACTTAATATAACAATATGAATTTTTTTACTAACTCTTTTTACATGCAAAAGAAAATAGAGGTCACACACTTATTCTTTTTAACAAATTCACATGAGAGTATTTGATAAAAATGCATGGGTAATTTACGTTTTAGAAATATAACTAACATCCTACTCGAATGAAAGTTATATCTAAAATATAAAAAGACATTTAAGACGGAAGTCGTATCATTTATAATAAAAGTATTTCAAAATAACAAAAAATAAAACAAATCTGTTAAATGTAATTAAGAAAAACATTTTGAATTCTTTTTTTCAGAGTAATTGCAGTGTTTTAAATTGGTTTTAAGTTCATATCAGCACTGATGCATTTAAAATTAAGGAAATGAATAAATAGTTTTAAACGTAAGCAGAGAGAGAGGGGAAAATTTGCAAAAACAGCCAAGTACTTTTTGAAAAAAAATATTTAAAAAAGTTTACTTATTAAGTATGGAAAACAAAAATGAAAAGCGAAATCAATGCGGAAATAAGCCTTTTTCAAGGCTTTCCTTTTTAAGTTCGTCAAAAATAGAAAAAAATAATCAAACGGGAAATAAATTTAATATAATAAAGTGAAAAAAACATAAATAACTTCTACTTGGTTGACATCAACATACTTAAATAAATAATTTTAAAAAGTCAAAGAAATTATTTCCTTTAAGTACTAGATAGAAAGGATTCATTTCTTTTCCTGAGCTTTTTATGTAAGCATTGTACCGCATCACAAACCTAGATATTTTATGAACATTTCATACCTAATAATGCGGAATAATTCAATTCTTAAGAAAAATACTGACAAATAAAGATGTAAAAAGTTATTAATTAAATGTAAGTCAAAATTTAATGCTGTGTTAGCTGCTTTAATTACTTAAAAAATTGAAATCTCTAACAATTATATCCATTGTTAAAGATGTAAAAGCCATATGCAGGTACATTTACGTATGGTTAACAATACGATCTACACAAACACATCTCTCTCTCATTATATATATACAATGCACACACATCTATATTATGTTTCTTTGAAAATAAGACCTAATCGAAAAGTAATCCCTAGCATGAATTTTCAAAGCCTACTTTTAAAGCCCTAGATAAGATTGCCAGCCAAATGAGTGTCAAACATAGCTGAATGACCAATCAAAGTTCAGGTACAATATACAAGTACATTTAATAGCAAATGGACGTGGTTTTTATTTATTAGAATCTTCACTGTTATATATGTCATGATTTGTAATGCACTATTAGTATGTGATTCAATAATAAGTTTTATAAAGGAAAACTATTTTGATCCTCTTTTAAGAAAGAATTATTCTGCCGAGTTCAAGAAAATATTCTGGGGATTCCGCCGAGTATAAAAAAAGAGAGTTGTGGAAAACTCTAGCGGTTAAAATTTTCGGCATAAAAGAAGTTGGATTTTCGAACAGTCCGCAAATGATTATCAGAGTAGGATAATTTCAAGTCATAGGTGGAAGAAGTAAATGCAATGTCAATGTAGATCAAATAAATGTAGATTATTTCCTGGCATCTGCGTATGGATTACTGATAAAAGTTTGGTTGTTCGCAGGACTGATATAAAAACACTCCTCTTTTAAATCAATTTAACAATAGATAAATGGCTTCCTTCAGTGAGCCAATGTCATAAAGCTTTATGACAATGTTTCGGAATATGATATGAATGTATTGGATCAATTATTAAGCATAAAAAGTAAGATAATTCCTGAAAATAAGCTCTGATGCGTCTTTGGCAGCAGAAATGAATACAAGACCGGGCCTTATTTTCTGAGAAACGTAGCATGTATATACATGTACATTACACATATACACAAATGATACTTGGGTGGCTTAACGCTTAGAGTTGCATTTTCTAATTAAATTCCATTAAAGATCATTGTGTACGATAATGGGAGCAATATGTGTTTATTATCATATTTGAAGTGGAAGTTTAAAGAATGAGATACCTTACTTAGAGAGCCAGCCTTGTCTCTTGACTATGATCCAAAGCTCAAGGGTCATTGCCAATAACATATTTTGTAGCTTGAGTACACCGTTAATGAAACATAATAATTATGACAAAAGTAAGTGTATACAGTTTTACCACTAAATCCGTATATGCTATGTTTTTTAACCGAAAATGACTCTATTCTAATAAATTTACTTTCTTATTTGAGGCTTGCATAATACAATATATTTTATGCAAAATTTGCGGTGTTCTCTAATTTCAAGAATATTTATATTTTTTTTCTTTATTCTGTAAGAATATTATATAATTGTTATATATATTTTATATTCTTGAAATTCTCACTTAAAAACAACTTAATGGACAAAATTATATAGATTTTTAGTGTGAGTCATTCCATAGATATATATAGCTTAAATAATCATACAATACTACAAAAATTAAAATAAACAAACAAAATTTTATTTATCACTGAAATTAATTTTTTAAAATGTGGTGAAATTTTAAAAACTTTTAAGTCATTCTCTGGAATTGTTTTAGTACAGCCATCTAACGATTTATACTCTTTAATTAAAATAATGTAATCTTCTGATATTCATTTAAATGCCTTGATTTTACTTAAGAAATAGTATAAGACATAGTAATAGTTATACTTTTATATAAATTTCAAAGTGTTTTAGCTAAATAAGTTTACGAATACTATCAGTAATTATTAAAATGTGCAAAAATCAATACTATTTTGTCCTTTATTATCACCATAAATACTCCACACCACATATTTATGCTGAATAAAGTAATACAATATCATTTTCAACACAAATTTAATACATTCTACTAAAATTTTTCTCAGAACACATTCACGTAAATAACATATTCAATAAAACTGGTGATACTTGATTTTCTCTTAAATATGCCCTCTGCCCTCACAAAAAAATCTTCATAATATTTAATAACAATCCACACCAAAATTCACCATAGATTGACTTGAAATATTCAAAAGAAAATCTAGTTCTTCTATCGTACACTTTAGAACAAAATTTCTGAAAGAAACTCCCTAAATTCCCTTCTATCTGCAGAAACGAGGGAAAAAATTGTGGCACCAATAAAGCACTTCAGAAATCCCAGCTTTTCGCAAGTTTAAAGCCAGAATGGATTTTGAGAAGAAGGGGTGGGGGAACCCCAAAAGAAAACAATAGAGCTTTTTACCAGAGAATTTTCTCTTTTCAAGAACAACGAGAAACATTGCATCTTTACCCTTTTAGATCTCTAAACTTCAGGGGAAAGTGAAGGTTATGTTTTTCCTTTCGAAATCTTAAATAAAAGGAAAAGGACTTTCGTTTCCATTTTTTTTTTTTTTTTGACAACTACCTTAGTGATAAGAAATTGACATCAAGAGAAGATTGTGAAAACCGATTACCAGAGTCTTTCGCCAATAAGGACCAAGACTTATATGAGAGAGGCATTATAAAACTACCTATAAAATGGCAACAGATTATAGAACAAAATGGTGCATATTTGATCAAAATTGGTAATCCGAAACATGTTAAATAAAGTTTTGAAGTTAACGTAAAAATAATGGATTTCTTCCCCCCCCCCAACCTAATATATATTGGGTTGTTCGGAAAGTAATTTCGTTTTTTTTTTTTTTTTTTTTTTTTGTGGAAATGAAAGACAGTTTTCGTATAATAAACAAATACTTTATTAAATTACATATTGGCCGTTCTGGTCCAACACCTTTTGCCATCTTTCTTGTAGTAGCATAATTCCACGCTCATAAAATTTTTGGTCTTTGCTGGCAAAAAACTGATCGAGATGGTTTTTGACCTCCTCATTTGAGGTGAAGGTTTTACCGTCTAAAAAAATTTGGAGTGACCGGAACAAATAATAATCCGATGGTGCCAGGTCTGGAGAATATGGTGGGTGTGGCATTGCATCCCATTCAAGCTGTAAAAGCTTTTGGCGAGTGACCAAACTTGTGTGAGGTCTCGCGTTGTCTTTGTGAAACACTACACCTTTCCTGTTGTGTGTGATTAGTTCTGACCTTTTTTGTTGAAGCGCATCATTCAGTTTGTCCAGCTGATGACAGTAGACTTCCGAATTAATCGTTGTGTTATCCGGTAAAAGCTAAAAAAAAAAAAAAAACGATTCCTTTAAAATCTCATTAAACAGACAGCATCACCTTTTTTTGGTGAATATCGGCTTTGGAAATGGTTTGAGCCAGTTCATCTTTTTTGCTCCATGACCTCTTGCGTTTGACGTTGTTGTATACAACCCATTTTTCGTCCCCAGTGATGATGCGCTTCAAAAACGGATCATTTTCGTGACATTTGAGAAGCGAATCGCAGACGTCAATGCGGTGACACAGATTTCTCTCTGTGAGAACATGGGGAACCCATACATCGAGCTTCGAGGATAATCCCAGGCCTTTCAAGTGGTCATAAACTGTTGAATTTGATAAATTTAACCTCAATCTGATCTCACGTGCTGTTATTCGCCGGTTCGCATTAACTAATGCCTTTATCGCGTCTTTATCAGCTTCAACCGGCCTTCCCGAACGTGGTGCATCTTCGACATCAAAATTGCCGGATCGAAATTTAGCGAACCAGTTCTGGCACTGGCGTACTGTCAACACACCTTCTCCATACACATCGGTCAATTTCATTCTGGCTTGAACAGCATTTTTACCCTTTCTGTATTAAAACAGTAAGATATGTCGAAAATGCTGCTTATCGCTCTCCATATTTAAAAGGGCACCAACCAAAAACTACTGCGTAGAATTAATTGGAATTTTTTACACACAAGCCTTGCTATATGAGCTCTCAAAGCATATAAAAATTATACGGCTTAAATGTGAAGTTGGGTGCAAAAAATACAATTAAATCCTCTGTCGGGAAAAAACGAAATTACTTTCCGAACAACCCAATATATATACTTGGAAATACTATATATATATAGATGTATATAGAGTACTTCCAAGGCAAATTACAATTGAAGGTTGGCTTTCCACAAAACATTGTTTTAATTTGCATTCTTGGTTCTTAAGGCCAAGAGTTTGCTATTGTACAACTGTGACTAATATTTCTTACTATATTGTCTTGTTATGCTTAGGATTATAACTATTTGTATACGGTATATTAATATTTTGTGGATTTTATATATATATTTTTCCAGCCTACTCTCGCTAATTCAAACTTTCGATAATACGAATCTCTCACTAATACGAAGTATATCCTCGTTTCCTGGAAAAATTGTTGATATTTTGAACTAAAATAATACGTTTTACGCAGTCAATATTCCAAAGTAAAATCTGTGGTTGGCGAGACTACAACACGCAATAATTCAAAGTTAAAACTCTCGACAATTCGAAAACTCACTATGATGTACAGACCTATAGCAAAAAAAAGTTTGGGGCTTACAAATTTTGTTGTCTTTGCGTGTCTCCCCTGAAAAAGCTAAAATTGTGGCTTTGGACCACAATAACACAGAAAGTGATGAAGACGAATCGAAAGAGTTGACTCCGTTAACTTTGACAGAAGCTAAAGTGTTGTTACTAAAAAAGTAAGCAAATTTTTCTTTCAAAATCCTGTCCGTGGACGTTTTTCAAGCTTCATTTATTTTAGAAAAATCTATTGATAGATTGAATGCCATAAAACAAAAAAAAGTTAGATTAAATGCCATAAAACAAAAAAAAGATAAGATTTTTCATCAAAACAGATTAATCTTGTATAATATGTATTATTTTAATAATTGCTTTTATACGTAAATGTATTAACTTCTGTATAATATTTATATACTGTATATATAATATATACTTTTTAAAATAATTATATGCATGTGTACAATTGTTGTTTTATTACATAGTTTTAAATTTAAATGTGTTAGAAAAAAAATTCTATTTGTGTATTTTAGGAGCTTTTTTTACTCTCTTGATAATTTGAAGTTTGTCATTGGTCCCTCCAACTTCAAATTATCGAGAGTTGATTGCATGTATATATATATATATCACTGCTTTTGAGTAGTAACAACAAACAGTCACGGATATAAAGATACACTGAGGAAACATAGTTTACAAAAAATATTACAAAAGATTTAAGAGTTTTAAAATTATTCTTTTAAGACATTTATTTAATTTTATAGATAAATATTTGAACAGAATAATTCTAAAAGAGTAATACGTTTCATAAAGTAACAAGAAATGCCCCATAAGAACCTGAAATTGATTTAAAGCACAAATATACTTTTTACTAATCTACCAATGTTACCGTACTAGAAAAATTAACTATTTTAACCTTTAAGTTAATTCAACTATAAACGGAGGAAATGTATATGTTTAAGTTGCGTTAAACACCGAATTAGAAGTACATGTTTTTGAAATCAAAATTATTTGAAAACCTTGTTAAAAATTCTAATTGTGTTCTCTTGTTCTTTTATTCTTCATAAGATTTACCATTTATTCAGGTTTATTACTTAACAGCTTATTACCATTGTAATCATTTTTCAAGTTTGATTTTGTAACCCATTTAAATTAACTTATTAAAAGAAAGAATTTGAAATAATTTAGAATTATACGTTCGGCTTAAAACACAGTTCATCTTAACTGTATACATTAAGAAATTAAGTAGAAATTTTATTCCACCATTTATTTTTTAAACTCTACATAAAAAAATAAACATTTTAAATTTAAAAGAAAGAAAAGTATAAAAGCTCGAAAGAAGGGGAAAAAATGAAAAAGAAAAAAGAGTAATTAAAATGTTTTAATAATTTTACAAAAAAGAAGTAGTGATAAAAAGTTTGTTAATGAAAAATTATCCTCACATGAAAGGTTTTTGCCAGCACATATAATAAAAAATGAGTAAAAAATCTAATAACTGTCATTTGATATCTTAAAAACATATTTTTAAAGCAAACTTGGCAAAAAAGATGTCCACTAAAACTTCTAAAATTTCAGTACAAACGGCAAAAAAAAAAAATGCGCAGCTTTATTTTAAAAAGCAGTGTTTCCCGAAAAAAATGCGGCAAATATTCCGTCCTTAACCTTAAAAGCAAAATAAGTAAATCGCGTATCTTTTTATTTTTCATGGTTTATTACTGTCGGATTTATAAGTGTTTTTTTTTACTTCACCAGTGATTTTTCCGCAAAACAAAGTAATGCGCTTTCCACTTCACAACCTTAATCATACGCATTAACTGTTTTTGATTATGTTCTTTGATGTGATTAGAATAAAAGTTTACACTGCCTTCCTTTTACAAGAAATAGATACATGCGAAAAACTTAGCTCGTAGTTTTGAATAAAAAGTAATACTAATAACGAATAAAAAGTAATACTAATAACGAGGGGAAAAAAAAGATTTCTGTGTGCGGTTGTGATCTGCAAGTGCATGTGGTTGAAACCTATTAATGCTAGTTTAATTTTTAAGATGATAAACTTATCATTTAGAGGGTGAACCATGCAATTGGTTTCACACAACTTTTTTGTAAGAATCTTTTACTATAGTAGCTCTTTTCCTGAATGAAAAAAAAAAAAAAAAACAGATGTGTGCCAATTAGAACAATTAATAAAATTCTACAGTACAGTATGGTTGTTTTTTAACAATTAGAAAAAAATATTGTCAATAGGGATAAAATTTTAACACATGCAATTGAACTGGTATGGACTTAATTTAAATAAATCAAGGACTGCTTTCACAGAAATAGCGACAAAAGTAGTATTTTGGCTAATACTTCTAATAAGATTTTATTTAATCATCCTAATATTACAATATATACTACATTTCGAAACTGCACATGTGTGAACGAAGCATTTATTTTAAAGATCTTGTTTCCATTCAAAATACAATATATAGATATATCTGGGATACTATCATGTTCTTATTAAAGTAGATATCACAAAAATAGATTCACGTATCTACAACAAATTTTAATTCTAACATTTAACTAATAATATCTATTCAGTATTAAATTTCAACTTACAAATTTTGTACATTCCTATAAGTACAGGTAAGCTTCTGGAGCATGCGTAGGTTATGAAATAATATATTCATTTATATACATATATCTGTAACAAATCCAAATGTTCTAGTTCAACAAATGATATTGACATAGTATTAAATTTGGATAACTCACCACACAATTGACTTGATCTCTCATTAAACACTCTCAGCGCGATGTGATTCCGAATAATTCTCACACAGTCCATCCCCAAAATTCAATACCGATTATTACATAAGTACTTTCTCACACGCTACTTGTGACTTTCACAACTTCGACAACGAACTCAAAAACGAAGGGCACGCTACTGAAATGAAATCTAATTGAGGAAGTCGGACTATTTGAAGCTTCGCAAACTCTTCACGTGCACATTCCGCAGAATTACAGTCAATATATTAACACTGGGATTCTCTTTGCCCTTATCGATTAAACACGGCTGTGAACGCTTCTCCGTAATCTCTCAATAATAGTTACTCCCTCGTCACGCTATTTGAAGATGGCTTGGAAATCAATGGACTATCAACAGAATGAGTACTAAAGGTGGATGGAGAAAATTTCAACATAACACATTTTTTACACTCGTTTTCCTAAACGTTTGTAGTTCATGGTTATTTATTGGCATTCGGAATCCCATTCTTACATAGAAACGGGTAAATAAGAATCTAAATACACTGCTGGTCATTAAAATTGCAACATCAGAAAAGAATAATCTGATGAATGTCAAAATCATGTGAAAGAATGAAGAGGGGTTGGGATATGTGCATATGATTAGTATGTCAGCGCATTTCGATGACGTAGGAGGGAGAAAAGACATCTGAAGCACTGCATAAAAGAAAAGTCTTATAGTGGATTTCTTATACGGAAAGCCCTTTGTAAGGTCGGAGTTTGCTCAGAATAATCCACGAATAATAAGAATAAGTATTCGATAGAGGCAGGATTGTAGTCCAAGGAGCGTTTGGATTATCGTTCAATGATATCACCTGTCTCATTGATCGAAATCCAATCACTGTCATGCAAATATAGTTGCAGAGTATGATACTGAAAGCATGCAGGATCTCCACGCCCTCCCATTAATAACACCCGAGGAAACAGATTTATTGTGAGGCCAACTCCACTAAACTGTACAACCACATCACGGACCATTAGTCAGGAAATGGGCGATTTTGCAGCACGCCCAGTATCCGCTCGCCCGGTACCACGACGTTTTCAACAGTCAGTACGGTGTCCATTACTTTGGCTTCCCTTGAAAATACAGCATTGAGAGAGAAGACGGGATAAAATTGGATACAAGAGTGTCACAATATCGCTTTTCAGATGAGTCCTGGTTCTGCATGCAGTATTCTGATGGCCGTATACGTGTCTGGAGGCTTCAAGGAGACCACTCATCACCTACTTACATTCAATACTACCATGGCAACCCAGCACCTGCTGTGATAATTAGAAAACCATTGGGTCAACGACACGCACATTTCTAGTTCTAATAGACGGAAATTTGAACGCAGATCGGTACATTTCTGGCGTCCGGTGGTTGTGATCTATCGTCGAGGCCTCCTAAACGCCCTCTACCAACAAGATAATGCAAGCTCACAAGTTGTGTTCTGATCTTCCTCGAAACACAGGATATTCGATTGTTACCCCGGCCTGCATGGTCTCCTGATCTGTCAATCGTTGAAAACATCTGGTCTTGGAGAGACTTGCTCCACCACGCATCTCTAGCCAATACGAGTGATCAAGTGTGGCTTAGATTTGAAGCAGCATGGTATGAGTAGCACATTTTTGTCACTAAAGCCTAGTTCGATTCCATGCCTAACAGGTGTAAGGGCCGTTTTAGTTTCAAGGGATGGCAGCTGTTTCTACCAAATTTCGCACCCCTGTAAACCCAAAAACTGTTTGCAAATTTAATAATTTTATCTTCATTCCATATAAATATCTTTTTATGTATTTTATGTCCTTCTGGTGTTTCAATTTTAATGGTCAGCTGTGTATATTTAGATACTAGTTTGAACCCATTCTTGGTCGGCGTTGCATCTCGTACGTTCGGCGTTTTTGTTCCCGTATGGTCACTATCGCATGCCTTGCGACGTAGAGAAAAATTTCATTCTTGAAACTGAATTCGTCGCTACGAACACATCTGCTTAAATTCCGAGATTTTTTTCTTTAGTATTTCTGAATATTTCTACGGGATAACGCATTGAATCCTACTTTCTTCAAAATTTTCGCAATGAGAATTTGAATTGAAATCCAAATCATTTTGTATTTTTAGTAATTTCACTTTCATTAGTGTTATTTCTGAGAGTCGAAATAGCTTTTTTATGATAGATTCAGAGAGGGATTTTGTGAACTTAATTTCTTCTTTCGGAAGATGCTAGCGTCACTTGACCAAGGATCAAAATTACGAGGCCTTCCTGTTGCTTTATAGTGCGACGTCAATAAAACTCTCCTTCATTCACTGGAAGTTCTTATTTATGAAGTAATAATATTTATTGAGTGAATCAGATGACGAGCTCAGTAGAAGTCAAATACTGTATCCATTTCTTAAGTAATTTTAATAACTACTTTTAGGTAGATCAACTCTTGAAAGCAGTTACTTTACTATACATTATATGAGAGTGTATTTTTTAAAATTTAAAACTTGGATGCATTGCAGGGGAGAGGGACATCGGATATCTGTAAACATTGGACCACGAGTAAGTGAAGCAAAAACTGCTTAGCGATAAAAAGGACTTCTATTTTCCAACTTAGGATTAAGCAATAAAAGCGGGCGTTTCGGGGGACAAAAATTTGGGGAAAAATCCAAGCACAAAGTTTCTATCGATAACAGACTTGAAAAAGATCATGTAATTGCAGAACATATTGCGGATTTTTTTCTTAAGTTTCTTTCAAATCTCACTGTCTACTAACTTGAAATAAAGTTCTTTTTCAAAACATAGAAACGTCTGTCATTTCCTTCCTTAAAATATACATTATACGTAAGTGATACAAGTTTATAAATAAATTTTGTATCTTAACAGATAAAACGATTTGTTCCTACCTAAATTTCACGCACTATCATATTTTAATAGCTAGAGATATGGAAAACTAGTGGGAGTATTATGCGTCACTTTCGATTATTTTACATTGAAAATACATAAAGATTACTTTCGTATTTCAATTAAATGCCTTAATTTCTTCTTAAATTTCTTTTGAAACATTAATTCCTTAAAATTCATTAAAAATTTTCCTATAAATAGATTTTTTAAACATTAACCTGATTTAAGTAAATCTGATTGGAAATAAAAGTAATTTTCATTTATCAAAGTAACATGAAGTCAAACTTCAGAATAAAATTGGAGCTTAAATTTTAAAAAATAAGTTTAATTCGCATAAATGAAAAATATAACACTTTTTAAAGAAGTTTAAGTAATTCTTTCGCTTATTTAAATTGTTATAAAATTGATATCCACTTTTAAAAGTATGCAAAAATAAGAGTTTCTGCTTTTGTCAATAATTTCAATGGTTTAAAATTTCCACGATAATTTTCTTGATTATAGTAATTAAATTACGAACGTGATTCCTAAAACAAGCATCAATACAAACTTCACAAACAGCAATCCAATGGCCATTTGGCTCCAGGATACTCTAAAAGCTTAAATAGGGATTTTTAAATGTTTTGGTACATTTTAAAAGCACCGTCAAAAGATCTTGAGTAAAAAATTTATTTTTATCAATTTCAATTTATTTTATGCTTTCTGATCTCAACTTGAATTTCTTAGAAGTAATTCACATTTCTTACTGGAAATAAAGTACTCATTTCTCTTTAAAAAAGATGTAAGAATTCTTACTAATCAAGGTCAAAAGAAAAATAACAATAATACGACAAACTTTATTTCTTTCTCTCTAGTCAGTTTTTCCAACAAAAGGAAGTAACCACAGCTTTACTTCCGTTCTTTGACTCCTAAAGGATCAGGCTCACAAATGGCGCAAAAATTACGGTCCTAAAAGGGGACGGACGCACCTCTTCATCAGAATTAATAAAGAAATTTAGAGAAGATCAAAATTACACACAAATAAAAATATATATATAAACAAGATGCATAATTTATTGAATACATCTACGATGACATATCAAACTCACACATTCTTAGAAGGTTTTCCTTTATCACATTTTTTTAACCCGGGATACAGACAATGTCAACAAAAACGGAACCAGAGAAATAATTCAGCCCTAAGCAGGATTATTCCCTTGAAACTGAAACGTGCATGTTTTACAATAACAATTTACGACCTTTTTAGTAATACATATTATGATAAATAAAACAAAAGAAAAATATCTATTAAACAATCCAAATTTATTTTAAAATTAATTTAAAGGATAAATGCTCAATGAATGATATATCTTTTACATTGTATGAGTATTATCTGAACAATAAAAAATTATAGGGAATTAATATTAAAACCTTTTTCTCTTATTTTTAATGTTTTCAATTCAAATTGAGCTCTATAAAACAATTTTATACAGCATAGTAGCTATACGAATTTGTAATGCACAAAATAAAAAATCTCATCGCAAAAGGTTGTTCGTCATAAGAAAAGTACAACAATAAAAGTATTTTAAATATAAAGATATACACAGTCACAAAAGATAAAAATATAATTATCTCAATCAATTTTTGTCATGTTTCAAATAATTAAAAAAAAGACTTTTGTTTATTTGCAGATCATTTAACCTGTAGTTCTTCGAGGTACCATTATTATTAGAAATTACATATTTAAGAAAGAAATAATTCATTGAAGTTCGTATTTCATAGCTATGAGATATTATTTGTAAAATAAATGCACTTAAACTAAAAAAAAAAGCGAATATAAAAGGCAATTAACGAAATCTCAGTAAAATCCTATTCTGGTCTTAATAATTTAATGCTAATTATTTTAGATATATTAATAGAAAAACATTTAAATCTTTCTTTTTTTGGTGTTTTTTCTGAAAATTCATTTAATTAAAAAAATTTAGAACAAAGCTGAAATTTTTTTTAAAAACTGCAAAAAGAGTCATTCTGAGATAATGAACATCTTCTAAAGGGTTTTAAAAGTAAAAATGAACATGTTCAGTTTGATATTTAAAAAAAAGAAATACATATATGACACACCGAGATTAAGTAATAATCTGAGTTTCCAATAGTTTATGTATGGAGAATGTTTCATAAAAATATATTATTCCTCAACTTGAACTAAGGTTATTCCAATAAATAGGATATCTGAGAATCTTACTAAATATTCAAGGTAATTTTGATTAAAAATAAATATGCTACCTCCTTTACAAAAAAAAAAGCCTTGTTCAAGGATTACATAATTGTCATAAAAGTTAAGGGAAAATCATTTATTCGGGATTAAAACACAAAGTGTGTCTAAACAGAAATAATTCAGAGTCGCTCTATTTGCGTCTGCAGAAACACGCCTAAAAGAAGAGAAAAGGATGTCGAAATCTTTCGTAATTTACTCTGTTTCAGTTCTCTCAACAATGAAAAAAAAATCTCTTGTAAGTTCCCGAAGAAACAAGATAATAAGAATTCACGCATCACTTGCCTGAAATAAGCAACTGTGTGTGTGTATGTGTGTGTTGATTCCAAATAATGATTTTAAAAAAGTTACGAAAATAACACACATGACGAGCTTAACAAAACTACAGTATCTCATTCCTTATTCCCCTTAATCTTTTGTCGGCAGGAAAAACTTTTCATTATGTGCGGGTTTTTTTCTTTAGCTATTTCAGTGACGAAATTCATTTAAAGGTTACTCTTAGAAGATGCATTTAATTAAAGTGTTTAATTTCTCACGGTTTCACAGAAAATAAAACAAAAAAAAAAGGAGAAAAGGGCGAAGAGAATTGAATAAAACCGAGAAATAGTAGATGAACTTTCTCAAGACTTTTAAAAAAAAAAAGCGGCAGGCAACTGAAATCATTTTAAAAGCTATTAAAAGTGAAACCCTTTATTAAGGGAATTTGACCTTTCGAATGAAAAAGAAAGGGATTTCATCAAATTTTACAACCAATCGATCCCATACATTTTTCTTTTGAGTGAGTTTTTGTGCGAGTTCCTCATAATCATAAACTATAATTTAGAACGTTAGTTTGTTACAAATTAATCAGTAAGACATAAAAAATGAAATGAATAGCATTAAAACAACATGTTTAACTATCATAAACATCCTCATCTACTGATTTCTCAAAGTCTTTACAGATTTTCTTCTCGGTTTTTCTTCTTACTTGCATTCAAAAATAACGTACGAGTAAACGACTAGAAGAAAATTTAAGACTGGGCTTAACAAAATATGTACACCATTACTAGCAAATTTTGAGCAACATATTCTATGAGAAAAAATAGGGTTATTAATTCCCTTTAAAGTAAATTATAACAACAAACCAAAAAGGATGATAAGACTTTAATTAAAATTCTACCAAATAAAAATTAATCCAAATTAAAAAAAAAAAACGAAGTGAATGAGTTTAATTTGCTCAATATCTATAAACTATCTTAAAAAATTAATACAAGAAAAAATGAAAACATAATTTTTATGACGTTTCAAATGAATGTTTTATAAATTTGTAAAATTAAATGCCAAAAATGAGAACAAAACCGCTTGTCTGTATAATAAAACATTGAAATTTAATTTAATTAATTTCTATACATAAAACCAGATCAAATAACACTAAGGCTTTAAACAACCCATTAGAAATACTTTCCTTTAATGTATTGCATCGAAAATTATAATGCATTTTCTTTAATGAGACTACCATACATTTATTAATATGAAAGTAAAATGCAGAAAACACCTCCATACGACTAAGTAGATGTTTTATTTACTTGACAAATTGCAATATGCTATCTTTTTACTCAAAAAAAAAAAAAATTAGTTTTAAAAATCACTCAAAATGAGAGGAAATGATCGAATAAACCGATTTCCACCAAAAGTTTTTAAGAAAAAAAAACATCTTGTACCTATTAAATTAAGTAGTTGAACTTATCTCGGACTTCGTCAATTATCTAGTAATCTATCTCAAGAATGATCTACGTCAAAACGAATCAAATATATACTTTCATTTAAATATTTACAAACCCCGTTTCAATATCCGATAAAGAATCAACATACGAAAGTTTTCTTAATTTCTTTGTCCGTTTGTGGTGATATATTCCGGACGTTTTTATCTTAATCTCTCATTTTCTTTAAAAGAGTGTGTGTGTGTTTCTTTTTCTCATTTCTTCGGATAGTCAACGTGACTTCTAGATGTCAATAATTTAACTACTTGTTCCGCGTGTGCTCTTCCGCGTCTCATACTTCTTTTATTTCTCGAACCAATGACCTTACCGAAAGGAGCTATGTGGGCGTTTTAATATTGTTGACTTGTATTATTTTTAATATCATTTTTAAGAACTAAGTTCAATGACATCCAGAGCAACCTAGGTGAGTAAGTGTTAAATTAATAAGAAATTATTTTTTGTGTTAACGATTTTTTTTTCCGAAAGTGATTCGCAAATATAGTCATTGAGAATTTTTTTAATAGGAGTTAACTCATCTATATTATCTAGGAATTTCTGATCTTTCCAATAAATTGATGAAAAACATTTTACCGGATTTATTTCGAAATACTTGGTAGGATGATGGTACTCAAATTTTAATACCCAAATGGGGTTAGGTATTAAAATTTGATGAAAAATGCAATAAAAAATGTAATACAAAGAGAATACTGAATTGCGATGAATGTATTGCAGACAAAAACGTAAAAAGTTAATAAAAATTTCAGTTTTCAGAAATCTTACCTCTAAGTATATAATTGATTTGTATAAATTGTGCATTTCACATTTAAGATTCGACAGCGTTGCATTTGAAGACATACTGCAAAATTAATGAAACTTTTCATGAATATCTCTCTTGTATAAAACTCAGCTTAAATCTATAACTTGAACGGATAATTAGTTTTAATCATGAAAAGATTTAGTTTCATTTTACTTCTCATTTTAACATATCAGATTTGATAGGAATAAAATTTTCTTCAATATTCCCCAAATACGTTCATAACTCTTTCATTCCCGAAGAAATTAGATTTGTAAAATTTTTTAAATAATGTGAGTGCACGGTTTTTAAAGCTAAATTGTTCAGTATCTCAAAGCATCTACTTAGAACACTAAAAAGTTTTCATTTGATCTCTGCACATTGTTTTATTCAATTTATCGTCAATTGTATCCTAGAACTTTGAGCTTATGTAATCAATTCCAAAGGTGTTTATAAAAAATCATTTGAATTAAGGGTCAAGATACATGTAAATCATTACTTATTTACCCTTGTATTAATCTGAATATTCCTTGAAAGTCCCCGTACGACTCTCGAAAGTTGTAATCAAAGCGTACAAAGGTCAAATATCCCATTCAAAGGTCACTGATTGCTTAGTTCACACACCATAAGTACACTAATCGAAGAACATTTCAAAAGCTTAGACCCGGAAAACTATCTACTGATTAAACATAGGGTATCAATAAGTAAATGGACCATTGAGCGAATAACCATATTCAAAGGTTACAAACATTCTTACTTTTACCATGGCATAACTTGCAGAATATGTTATTCACTTAAAGATAAATAGTTCATGAGCACTTTTATCTTAATAGGTTTCACAGTAAGTAAATAAATGCGCATACAGAATGTTCACATGGTACTTAAGGTTTTCGTCTACCCTAAAATTGTGAATTTTGTCTAAAATCGACACATTTTGTTATGATTTCATTTTATAGATCCTCTTATTAGCTTTATAAAAATATCAAGCTTATTATTTTCTATTCACTAGAACAAAAACTGCAAGTGTTTTAGTAAAAGCAGATGCCACTACTTTAAGCAAGATATATATATATATATATATGTCATACTTTAAAATGCGTTTTTTTCTCAAAATTTGTTTTTTTTTTAAATGCTCAAAGGACAGCGATTGCTCAAAACGTTTTGGAAACAATTGACTGAAATTTTTTGTGTATGTTCTGTATAATAATAGAAGTGTTTTAACCTTCAGAATTATCAATCACTGTTTTATTACAAAATTTACAGTCCTTTATGTGAATGTAATCATTGTTTTCTTAAGCAATTTCATATAATAACTAACATAAAGCGCTCTAGTTTTTGTAAAAATTAAAATATCTCTTATCCTGAAGGTCATTTCAAAAATAAATTATAGTTTTAAAAATAACTAAAAAACGCGCTTTTATACTAAATCGAACTAAAAAGTAAAAAAATAATTCGTAATATAAAAATAAAATGATTAACGAGAAAATTAATGTCACTGAGGTAAAAGCGTGGGGTGTTCTATAAATATATCAATTGTTGTAATTTCTATAACTTCTATTCCAAGTTAGTGTAAAATGTAGTACAAAGCACCCCACGTTTTTACCCCAATGACATTAATGTTCTCGTTAATCATTTTATTCTATATTAAGAATTATTTTTTACTTTTTAGTTCGATTTAGTATAAAAGCGTGTTTTTTAGTTATTTTTAAAACTATAATTTATTTTTCCTTTTTTAGTTCGATCTACAATGAGAGCGTGTTTTTTAGTTTTTTAAATTATCATTTATTCATTGTTGAATTTATCCTTGAGTTTAGTATTTGGAACCGGAATTACTCTTGCTCTTCAATGAATATTAATTGAAGGGTCTGAAGGGTATTTATTCTCTCCGTTTACGGGGCCTCGGATGAGTCCCATGTCATTACATTCGATTCCGTCTAAATAGGTGCAGGTCAAGCAAAGAAAAATGTGTTAAGAAGAAAAGGTTCGAATTAAAAAAAATTAATGTACCATGTTTTTAAAACGCACTAAAATGTATAAAATTCCTCCTTTTCGTTTTTTTTCTCTCTTTTTCTTTTTTCACATTTTTATGCATTGTCATCCACTTCTGAGCTATGGTCCAAATTTCAAATCTGTAACTCATCGGAAAGACACACAGTTTAATCAATTACTAAATTCCACCCGGATAGACATTCAAAAAAGCGAGTTAATAAAAACATGGTAATATTAAGTGTCAATCGTATTATCCCCTTTTAAACGTATTGCTATAGTGTTAATTCGTATCATCATTTCTAAAAGTATTGCTTTATAAAAATAAAAAATATTTAGCAGTTAGAACATAATTTTTTTTCACATGCACGAACCTTTTTTTTATTTTCATTATCAGAAAAATGTTTATATTATGGAAAGAAATTGCTAACACACACATCCTCCACTTTCTCACATAAAGAACACTTTTTTGTTTATTTTATTCGTATAAATCACAAGTGTATTTTACACTTGCGTATAATTAGCTTAAAGTAAACACAATTGTTTTGGGGGGTTACACCTTATTCTTTTTGTCTCTAAATCTGGAATTAGTCGCCAAATCTGCAAATGGTCTAAGGAATTAGTTGCCAAATTTGAAAATGGTATATGCAATAAGTCGCTAAATCTGGAAGTGGTATATGGAATTGCCGCCAAATCTGATTATCTTTATTCCTGACGATCCTGATAAGGACAATGGAATAAAATTATGAAAGTATTGTACTGTCATCGGTCCTTGACAAGTGTGCAAAATTTCAAACAAATCCGACCTTTTAAAGTGGGTAAAAATCGAGGTCAAAGATTCCGTTACTTGCAAGTGAAACTTATAAAAGCGTGTTAATGAATAGCGAAGCAACACATCAAAATTGAAAATTTGTTCATAAACTTTTTGTACAGAATGGGACTCGTTTATGTATATTTTGTGAAGTTTTACCAATTTCTTCCCATTTTAGTAACAACAATTTGGTTTTTTTTCTTCTTAATTTTAGCATATATTTCTTAAAATGTACTAAATAAATCTAAAAACCACAAAAAAATCCCCATATCTCCATTTTTTTTTTTAAATTGTTGCAAGTAGTCGGATACCTTAAGCGACATTACCAATTTTTAGGATAACCTCACTGACAAAGAATTTTACACTAACAAACTCCAATCTTTTCTCCCAGCAGTGGAACGGAGACCAGAATACCAAATAATTGATTTTTGTAACCTTCAGTGAATTTTATTGTGAAAAATCATTACATTTTCTCATTCAAATCATAACATAGAATCATGATAAAAATATCTAAAAAATGTTCTGAAATATGTAAATGTTCCTTAAAAAATATTTTAAATATATACCAGAGATGGTTAAAAAAAAATTAAACTTATCTTGTGAACGACCTCTTACAGTGCAAACGGGTGAATGAAATACAACGAAATTTTGTGTATGGGCTATACACGAGATGCGCTCACGGAGTTTCGAAAAAAAAAATAATAATTAGGGAATTTTCGAAAAAAAAATCCCTTTTCGGGAAAAAATGAAATTTAACACAAAAAACGACCCAAAACGGAATAAAAAACAATATCAACATTTTTTTTTACTAGTTTCATATCACCTTGTCATCGAACCACAACGTTAACTAAAAGTAAGAGAGAGAGAAAACAATTCAGTTTGCAGAAACAAGAACAGATTAGGACGAAATTACATCAGAGGAGCAGTTTTCAATCGTGCCCAGGATGATGCGGGGAAAGGTGCTCCAAGTGACCACCTACCTTCGCCTACAAATTTTCAAGGCGATGGACAGTGTGTTGAACAACAGATCGTAACTGATCAGTTGTGAGGTTTCGCACATGAAGCGTTATGAAGTTCTTCAAGTCATTCAACGTCACAACACCCCAGACTTCTAAAATAGCCCTATAGCCAGAAATTGCCCGGAGATGGATCCCGCGAACGCGGTGGTCATGGATTAGGAAAGGAGCGACTAATAACACGTTCCTCTGTGAAGTGTTGGAGCAATAACGCCTTCACGGATCCATGGGTATGTGGGGGCTCACCATCCTATATGGAAATGGTCGATGAAAGGACGCGTCTTTGTTGTAGTTCCGGCACAACGTCTGCAGCATCTCATGGTACCGACTACCCGTAACGGAGCATGTGACAGGCTCCCGTTCACTGATTTCCTCAAAGAAGAATGATGACCCAAGGATGAATATCGCCGTGAATCCACATCAGACAGTGACCTTTAGAGATTGTAGGGGAATTTCAATGTGGATCCGTGGATTTTTCTTAGCCCAAATGCGGCAATTCTGTGTGTTGACTGTTCCCATTAAGGTAGATATGAACCTCGTCACTCCACAGACTCGTCACTCCTCTTCCATGACAAATCAACAGTCATTCTGTTAAAAAAACTGACTGCGAATGAGAGACCTTGTGACTTGTCCCGATCAAGCAGCT
The DNA here is from genome assembly GCA_019973975.1 of Trichonephila clavata. NCBI lineage: Eukaryota > Metazoa > Arthropoda > Arachnida > Araneae > Nephilidae > Trichonephila > Trichonephila clavata. The sequence goes on from BMAO01021825.1 coordinate 264,249, forward strand.
CCTGGGTATGGCGGATCTTGTATGGGAAGAAGTGTATTATGTTTTTAAGTACTTTTCGGACAGTGCTGTAAGAATAGCCTGTCTGTCGAGAAACTGCACGAGCGCGACTGCTTTTAAATTCTGATGTCTATGACTGTACGCCAACAGCTGTCGGCATCAACAAGTACCGGTGTGATACGTTTACGGCCTCTTCTAGGTAGAACTTCTAATTTCCCCTTCTCTTCAAATCTCTTGACCATTGACCGGATACCTTTAGTAGACATAGGTCCACGCCGTAGGTTCTTTCTATACCGAAATTCACGAACTGCAGCAGAAGCACCGTTGTCCCCTTGTTTTCGTGAAACAGCTTCACCAAAAACGCACGTTCAACTAAAGAGCACATTAGCACAGCTGGAAACATCGACTTAAACTTGATAAAGTCTGCTAATGTTTTATACCATAACTGTTTTGCATAAAGCTTCCCCTTCTTCCCAATCATACAATTCTCTCGATATTTTTCTTCTACAACTGACAGCTTTTCTAGGTTTTGCATTTTATTTCTCATAATTCGTTCTGCATTGTTAATATTGAATCTGTATTTCGTTTTGGTCCTTTATTGTGTTAAATTTCATGCTTTTCACGAAAAGGCTCCCTCTGGTGGACATATTTTGGAGCTAAATTTTTTTCCCCTCTATATTCTGTGAGCGCATCTCGTGTATAGCCTATATACAAAATTTCGCTGCATTCCGCTCACCCGTTTGCGCTGTAGGATGCCGTTTATAGGAGAAGTTTTATTATAACCACTTGGTACATAAAGCTTCCCAAGCATGCAAATCTCGACATTCTTCTTCTACAACTGACTGCTTTTCCCAGTTTTGCATTTTATTACTCAAAATTATTGATCTGGGTTGTTATTACTGTTTCTGTGTTCTGTTTTGGTGTTTATTGAATTATATTTCATGCTTCTCCCAAAAAGTGTTTTTTTTTTTTCAAAAAATCCGTAGTTTTTTTCCCCCAGAATTTTGTGAGTGCATTTTGTGTAGCCCATATACAAAGTTTCGTTGCATTGTAGTTTGAACTGTAGGAGACCGTTTATAGGGGAAGTGTAATTATAGCCACCTGGTATTTTAAGAGGACTCGGTACCCACCAAAAATGACCAAAGTGTCGTTTTTTTAAATTTTTATTTAATCTTGTTCTTTGCATTATCTTTCGATTGAAATGCTACTTTTGTACGTCGGATAGTTAGAAGTTGAAAGAACCTGATTTGAAAAATGTAAATTAACAAATTAGGCAATTCGACCACGCCCCCTTTTTAGAAAAAAGCTAAAAAAGCTTTTAGATAAAAAAAAATCTATTTTGAAAAGATAAATAATAACTATAAAAAAGAAAGTACAATATATAAAGCAGGATATTACCGAGGCATTACAATATTGCAATTTTTTTCTTTGTAAAATGTGTGCATGTAAAATTTTTGAATTAAAGCATTTTATATTAATAATTTCATAAAATCAGTTCTTATTACTCATATCTTTCATACAAATAAAATTTCTTCAGTATTATTTGAAGAAAAAAAGCTAAAATTTCCGTCTTGACAGAAAAATTTAACATTTTTCGTGAATTTTCTTCTGCAATTAATACTTTCTAAAATTTGATCACACATGTATAAAAATGTATGGAATGAAATAATACGAAATTGCAAATATTTTAAAGAAAAACATATAATCAATGCTTAAAATGGTATTTTAAGGTTATTTTAAGTTTATTTAAGCTTATTATAATTATTTTTTTCGGAATTATAAACTTTAAAGTGGTTTTTTTCGATTTGTGTTAGATACATCAGTGCATTCAAAATACTATTCCTTCCCCAATTATTTACCAATCACTACCATTTTTTCCTGTGTGTTATATATAAAGCATGTAACACAATTAGAGATCCATTTTTCTGTAAACTGAATATTTTTTTTAAAAAAATTAAAGTGTAGAAGGTGTTGACTTTTTCATTGAATTTTAGCATGCATTTCAACATTTTATATTTTTTTCTAAAACTAATTAGGTTATTGCAAAATAGATCCCTAAAGTTGCTTAGAACATCCTTAAGAACATCACAAAAAATTTCAGATAAAAAGAATTAATAATTACAAAAGGAAAAAATTTTTTTAAATTTCCCAAGTTTTCTTAAAAAAATTTTAATTTTTAAAATTGTGTGAATAATATGTGTAAAATTTCATCTCTTATCATTTTCTTGAATAGAAGCATTATATGAAATACTAAAATATAATTTTCAAATACATAAATAAAAAAAAATTGTTCAAAGGGTACCGAGTATTTTTATATATATATAATCTAAATTAATCTTCCTGTGTGCTCTTTATATTAATCTTCGTAGTTAAAAGACAATTTAGTCTGTTCTATTTCATAACATTTTCAGGTTTAATTTTTAGAGCGTTATGAGGAAAATTTTTAGTTTAAAAAGTTATAAAATTTGAAAGATAAATAATGATATATATATATATATATATATATATATATATATATATAATGAAGTTAATTTAAAAATTCTTGAAACATTCAGTCCCAAGAGAATCTCACTCATAAAAAAATAATTAAGCGTTTTAATTCGCCCTCTTTACCCAACTGATACCATTAAGCACTCAGTTTGCGTCAATACTGTTCATACGTGGGGTGATCCACGCAATATATGAATAATTCTGGGAACTGCATTCCACATTCAATACAAATAATTTTTAAAAAATTTTTAACCTTAATCCAAAACCAAATCAAAGACAGAGAACGGAGGGAAAAAATATCATTGCCTTCTTTCATGCTTCGGGTAATTAAATCCGCCCCCCACACACACGCTATTGTTTCCAGTAGATTAAATTAGAGGACTTGTCAAGCGTAAAAATTTCACGAACAGCTCGCATATCTGTTTTGGACCCCTGGATGTTGTCATAAACAGTTCAGATACAGACACAATCAATATATATATATATATTGGCCTTTTATTATTTTTTTCTCAAAAGAAAGAACGGAAAGTTATCGATAATTTCCTACGCAGTGAAGGCATCGGAGAATGATAAAAAATAATTTCTACATTTGGCCTCATCCTTCTTTTAAGCGGAATGGAAAAAGCTTAGAAAATCGGTATTTCACATTTGGTGGAACGCAACTGTTTTTTAATTTTATTTCTTCGCCCCATCCCACAAAACTACAATCATCTCGACAGAAGCCATACTGGGAAGATTCTCCTTCAACCATTCCTTCTCTAATTTAGACTCTTTTCTCCCTTTTAGTAATATTTCTTACCGAACAATGGCGCTGTGCAATTCGCCAGGACGAGTTGAGGTGAAAAGCAGCACTGCTATTGACTGAGTGTCGTCTGAGTTTTGGGAAGAGCAACACCACTGCTATATACTCCCCCCCCCCTTACCATTCCCTATCGAATTTTAAGCCCTCCGGATCAATGCTTTTGAATAAGTGGTTGTCCCTTTTCAGGTCCGTCCGGGCGGGCTTTGATAAGGGCGGCTTATCTCGGGGAACCAGCCACGAGCCTCCCACCCACTGACGCAATCATTTTTAAAACTCGGGGGATGCATTGAAATGCGCGCATTATCATTGCAATGCTCCCATTATCTGCGTCAAATGGCCACAGATAAAAGAATTTACACCATTCTCTCTGCTTATGTTGGGAAATGTTTAGCAAACGTTCAAAGTAGAGAAAATTTCATCACAGAGAGTGTTAAACAAGATGGGGCTATTAAAAAGGAATACCGTATTGCAGAGAGAACACACACAATATATATATATATATACATACTTTAAAAATCAATTGAATTTCTTTGCAACTAAAGACTGCGTTATCTTGAAATAATATTCGTACATCTCACCAATGACTGTAACATAATATGAATTCCATAACTCTCAGAAGTCTTTAAAGATCTGTTGACGAGATCGAGTTTAATAAATGGCAAGTAAATATATAGATATGTTCATGGAAAAAATCGATTATGTGTGTATAATAAATGAAATATCATTACTTCTGTTAGGATCACGGTATAGAGTTCAAAATATATTTTTTTAGAAATCAGATATGTCATCAAAGATTTTGAATTCAATAATTCCTTTCAATAAATTTATTAAATAGATTTTTGTTCTGTTATGCAACAAAATTATTACAAAAAACTAGAAAATGTGAGTATAAATCAGTTCAGTTTTACCTTCAGTTCAGTACAAAACTTCTTATATATATCTGAGTTTGTGAGTGCGCGTGAAAATCAAAATTAGGCATATTCTTTTAGAAGGAAAGAGTTATTTTTTGATCTTTAAATATTACATTTTAGTCAAATTATAAGTTCCCCTTTTTAAAGTTACCGAAAAGGTATTTAAATAGGCTCATGGGAAACTATCCAAAATTCAATTTCTTAGATTTTACTTGTTAAATAAAAACTCAAAATTCGATTTGAAATTAACTAGGAAAGAGAACTTGTACACGATGCGTGTGCGTGTATATACCAAAATAGAAGTATTATTATTTGTTTGTTTGATGAATCATGAAAAATGAAATATTTTGTTCCAAATCTTGTTTCTGATTTAACTATCTCTTTAAGCAATGCTTTTTTTAATAAAAACATTAGATACTAATCAGGATAGCAGCTATCCACACAGTTGAAAATGGATTGGAAAATAATTTATTCATAATTCGAGACGCTTAATATTAGAGGATCAATAATTTAAGGCATTCAACCAAAACAACCCATTATTAAAAGAATTTTTTTTCTTCTTCTTCTGGTTTTTAATATTTTTTATAGAGGCAGAGAAAGGCCGATCTATTTTGCATCATGATACAAAATAGCTTTGATGATTACCTGATATATTTTGTTCGTTTTAAACTTCAAGAACGTCTAAATACATGAATGAATAACATGAGTACAATGTGAAAATCGTTGCATGACTTCCAAACTACCCTTTTCAGAAGAGACTTATAGGGTTATTATGAAGATCCAAATGTGTAGAGGATGTTGACCAATGGTTGTGAAAAGAATATGCGTGCATAAAAAGATGTACCTCTATTCAATAAAATATTCACATAGTTTACGTAGAAGCATAGGGATATGCATAATTTGGGCTATATTATCAAGTAGAAGAAATAATGATTCAGTATTAGTTGAGTTCTTAAACAATATTTAATTAACTAAAAGCTGCAATTAATAAAACAGAGTATAAATATTTATTACTGGTACTCTATAATATAATTAATGCATAATCCATATATATTAATTTATTCATGATATCGCGCGGAATCAACAATAAGACGTGAGTGAACGTCGCACGAAAAAGCAACACGAGAGCTATCGACGTCGGAACTTTTAATTTTGAACCTATGTCAAATGACGAGGACAACACCTGACCTGGAAACTCACTACCACACTACATCAATGCGAGGACATTGAACCTCGACAAATTAAACGTGCATCAGTCCCTTCTACATGGCGGTTCTTGAGTGGCATCAGCATTCGAACCAGCGACACTCCGCGACAGAGTGAATTCCCCGGGAGTTGGTATCAATTTTTAGTGTGGCATCATATTGGTGGATACCAATTGCCTGGTGGATACCTGAACTCTGACGATGTGAAATTGTACGAGGAATTTAATTTTGCCAAGAGCATCCAAGTCAAACAAGCCCTTTAGGAATCTTTAACATGCCACATATTCATACGAGATGGATGCTGTCAATTATTTACATCATAACCCCCCCCCCCCGACTTGGGCCGGAGTAGAGCCAGCAAGTTTGGGAGAATAAGGCCACCGCCTAACCAACTACGCCACCCAACCGGCTGCATTCCACTTATACCTCAGAAACAAGCATACGCTTTTCCATAAAAAAAAAGTGATAAAGTTATTTAAACTTGGAAAACTATAGGTTGGATAAAAATATAGCAAAGCCAAAAATATCTGAACTACTTGAAAGGGTAGAATAAGCACGAATGCTCAGTTTCATACGGTGGTTAGTGTAAAATGGCGAACTGTGTCGATGTATAATTGACGATAAGATGACGAATTGGTTCCTTCCCTGAATGAGAGGATTTTAAAACTTTTTTTCAGTTCAACTCTCTTTCATTGCGCATAATAGTTTTGAAAGATGTCAATTGATTTAGAATGTCTGAAACGTTCGTTATACTTTCGTAAGCAATCCAGTGTTAGTTTCAACATGTCGAGTTGGGTTACTGAAAAAGGTCAAATACTATAGCAACTCGTCTACCAATAGCTTCGAAAAAAGAAATGATCTAAAAATAGATCCCTGGTAAAAGGCAAGTTACAATGAATATATGAAGCCACCCTTGACAACATAATTGAAAACTCTTTGAAACGACAATACAATGACCGTCTTTTTGGTCATTCGAATAAATATAAAGAAATGCATCCAGTACAATTCTATCTATGCCTACTGTATGAAAAAATGTATAATAAGAGAAGTTACACACACACACAGAAGTACAGAATGCAACAGAATTTTTTTTTCAAAACAAGCTCGATTACATATTTAGATTTAAAATAGAAGGAAAGAATTCGATCATCAATACAAAAAAAATATCTTTTCAAGTTCATAGTTTTCTATTGAAATTGTTCATATTTATATATTTAGAATAATGTTGACAAAACACATTTGAAGTATGAAAAAGTTATTGATCTTAAACAGTAACAGTACAAGGTATAGAATTCTTACAGATAAATGAAATAAAACAATAAAAAATAGAGCCAAACAAATTAATTTTTTTCCAATAAAATAAAATGCTTTATCTTAAATTAATTTATTTCTGGCAGGAAAAAAATACTTCCAAGGGAATTTTATAAGCAAAACAACAGATTTTATGCAAAAGAGAAAAGAAAATCTATATTATTTTGACCTTCACCACATAAGATCCTAAAAGGAATCCATTGGATTAATATTTTTCGCATACAAAAAAAGGAAAACGAATTGGAATTGAATTAAATTGTAGCATTAATTCTTTAGCTTAAAGACATTTTCTCAGCTTGCTTACCTTAGGTAGCAATTTTTCTGGCTAAAAAAATTTATAACTCTGTTATAATAAACGTCCACTATTTGATGCAAAGAAAGAATTTTTAACAGAATAATTTATTTTTTTTGAGTCAAGCATCCTTTTTTCTGGACTCAAAGTGCATTAAAGGATGAATACGGTTTTGTAAAAAAGATTTTATTGAAAACGGAAGATTTTGGGAGGGCATCTCATCCGACGGTGATGTTCGCTAAATTGGAACAGAACCCAAATGTTTCATCATTAATGCGGATCCATTTGCTATTTTAATTTCTGGATGAACGTTTTTTCGAATGAGGAATTTTGAATGGATTTAGGGAAAGAATTTTTTTTTCACCGAGCGATAACTGATTTAAGATGCCAATTACTAGGTATCTCACCGAGTACGTTATTACTATTGATGTTGTAAAATTTAATCGCGCATATAGTGTGATAATCTCTTGAAGTGCTTGATGAAAAAGTAGGAGAAAATCAATAGTTTTCCAGTTATTTTTATAGAATAGAGTTTAAGAAGAAATTATTTTCTAGTAGATAATATTTTAGTAAAATTTAATAATTCTCAGAGTAAAATAAGATCCCTTTACAAGACTTTTGTTGTTTGTATACAACCCGAATTTTCTAACGAAATTTTTAAAAAATAGAATGAGTTAATTTTATATTTATCAATTAGCCCGAATTGTTTTGATTGGATCTATTGAGGTTGTTCTAGATAGGCACATTGAACTATTGATAAAAATGATTAGGAAAGATTCCACAACTCACACACACATTAGGCAGTTCAAGGTTGTAATAAAGAATACAATCTAAAATGGAAATTCTTTCAGGTATAGAAAAATGCTTCAACATTAATACACGTTGGGGGATCATAATATATATATATATATATATATATAATATATATATATATATATATATATATATATTCATCCTTTTAATAAAAATGAAAACTTAAATTTAGAAGCACTCAACAATGCTCTTTTTTGTTTTAATTGAATATAGAGCTTTAAATTTATGTTTAAAAACTATACAAAAACGTATGAAACATATTTAAAATACAAAAAGACGATTCATTTAAAGAGAAATGTGCAGTATGTGTTGGCCTTAGAGTAGATGAAATCATAAAAGTTTCCAGTCTTGGTTTTGTTTGAACCAAATGGTCTTACTTGCTTCAAGGACAAGAGCACTTTTCCGGAACTACAAATACTTGTTGTTACTCATTCCGCCTGTCTGAATGGCTAATACCTTGTCGTTAGCCAAACATCCTTCAGGTTTTGGCTCGATTCCACCCAATTTTGAGGGAAGAACCTCGTAGGGGTGGTCAAAGACCTCCCACCTAGCCAACTCGTTCCACCAAACAGACGAGAGGACTTGCGACTCGATGGCTATTTAAGGTACCCCCATGCCACAAAAGCCCTATACATTTACAAACATCTCCATGCCTTCTCCGGGATTCGAACCCATGACCTACGGCACAGCACTCAGCGTCGCTAATGACCAGACCGGATGGGAGACACAAACACTTACATATACATATCAAGCAATTGGTCAAGAATTTAAGAGTTAGATCGAGTGTTTTCCTTTACCCTCTCTGAAAAGAGAGTCAATTCACGAGGAGAATTGCACAAAATAATTACGTAAAAGGAATTATTTGTATTGCAGCATTTATCTAGCATGAATCTAGAAAAAATCGCTATGTCCATTTAAACTAATAAATTACTCTAAATGTATCTTTTAAATGTCATGCTCTGATATTGTAAACCTCAATTCAGTTTTCGCTACACAAAACGCACAATCTTACCAAACTTCCTTTAATGTCTAATTAATGAAAATAAGTACTTGATAAATGACATTTTGAATTTTTCCACAACTCCCTTCCTTTTCATTTTGCAGATATCAAATAAAGCCAGTTCACATAGGGTATGAAGAGCATCTTAAAAGGTCCTGACGTATAATAGGACACTATGAACTTGTCATTTGAAGCTGAAAAACTTGGGCAAATAAATGGCATCCTTTGTGTTTCATACCATGAAATCGAAATTTTCATAACCCTTCTCCATCAAGCTTTTAGGATGACGAGTAGGATGGAATTCACTAGTGGGGGGGGGGGGGCCTAATGAGGGATTTTCGCCGGATCTCAAATACCGCACCAAGTAATTTCCCTTTTGTTCTCCATGAATTTCCGGTATCTAATTAGACTTCTGACAACGCTGGGTCTTTATTAGAATGTTGTTGAGGGGGAAATCCAAGAGAATGCCCCAACCCATCCGAAAATGAAGTGCTTTCGCTAAAAATTGAATATGTAGGGGCGAATAGAGGATAAGCAAATAAGTTGCAACATGGCATACATATTATTTGAGCAAAATTTACCATACTATTGCAATGTGTCCTTGGCAATCAATCGACAGTATCATTGAAAATTCTTCCTACCCTGCTAAAGGTTCTTATTTTACTCCTTATGTAATAAAATAATCAATAACTTAATGTCTATGCCCTTATTTAGTCAATAAAAATACTTTTCAATTAACTTAATCATGTGCTAACGCAATAAAAAAACAGCACTTATATACTAACTCAAATAACTAGGAACTACTTGGCGAATAATTATTCGGTGTGACGTATTACGTATATCTCTCTTGAATAATTTACGCATTTCTCACATTTAATATGAAAGTCCTATATTTTATGCATAATATATATAAAGCTGAATAAGTTACTCTTTTAAAAAATGCTTCCATTCAAATATTAACCTCATTGTATTCTCAAAATGTAATGGAAAATATTCTGGTATCTTCCAACTAAGCGCGCTTTAAAATGATGTAACATGGCTAAAAATAATCATAAGTAAATGTTTATAGAAAATTTTGAGCCGATAAAGTTGGAAAATTGTAAAAATCTGACTAACAGAAGATGAAATCAAGCTTACAAGAAAATTAAATTGAAACTCTCGATTGGCAGTCAGCGTTGAAAATAAGATTTTATTTTTAAGAGTTTTAAATGGACCTCTTGCAATTAGAATTGAAATTTTTCTAGAAGAAATCCATTAAACATTTACCAAAAGATTTTAGAAAGTGACCGACAAGCTAAAAATAAATTATTCAAGAGAGGAAAACTATAATCAGCAATTTTTTTATTCAATTTTACATACTTAGATCAACTCATTCCTTTAAGACATCACATTTTATTGTAGTTGTACGTATTAATGGGACAATAACTCACCTTACCATAACTGAACAACACATAACAAGAAATTGAACATTACGTAAAGAAAAGGAAGGAAAAATAAGAGTAAAAAAAAACATTCCATGAGCTTTATCGAACTGAGACAACAAGGTGGAAAACTCTAGAATAAGAATTTTTATAGAAACCAATATCGTGAAGAAAATATTTAGCATATTATTAATTTTTTTGTCTTTGAGTTCATAATATAACTTACTCAAAGTACACTTACTTTATAATATAAATGAGTAATCGTAGTTTTTTCTGGGAAATTATTCAAAAATTGTATTTCGCAAAGTGGTTTGGTATTAGGTATAAATTTTTAACATCGGTGCTAATAACTATTAATTTTAAATTCTGTTTCTCACTCTTGGCTCATTTTAGAACTCATGACCTATTTTTTTCATAATTAGATTAAAACTCTTTCGTGAACTACTTAATAACTTCCGTCGTGACAACTAGGCTATCGTTAAGAGTCTTTCTGGCAAACATTGCGTCAAGTTCCAGTGAGATAACGTAAGAGTCAAAAAATAGCACTCGCTTGCACACATGTAACGTATAACTGACATTTCTCTCATTTAGGTGGATACATCAAATTGTTTGTTTGTATAATTCCTTTTCAATCTTAAATTGACTATCTATGGGACTTGTTTAAATTTTAATTTTTAAAAAAAAGGTAAGTTCCGAAAGCGGACGCGGTCGAGAACTAACTTCTGAAGTCAATTTCTTAAAGCTTAAAGGTCAGCTTTTGAAAGTATATTCTAAATGATTGTTATAAATTGTGTAGTGAAATAATAATAATATACACCTCTATAAGAGTAGAATAACTGACTGCAGAGTTCGCTTCTCGTGAATAAAAGATCTATCAAGATATAGCGAAAAAGTACATGCCCCCCCCCCATGTATATAAATACTTTCAATTTTACCTTTTCTTTACTGCTTTTAGAAACCAAAGAGTACAAAAAATAAAGATAATATTACTTTTTCTTTACTCCTTATTTCTATTCCATTTTAATTTGTAATCAATAAATGTTTAATATATAATTGAAAAAAATAGTATCTTCTTTCTCTTTATAGCAGGAAATACTTTGAATGTAAAAAATATTTTTAAAAAGAGTAAAAAATTCAAGGATTTAATTGCATTATGTATTAGATTATATACGTATTCATTTATGTAGCCATGCTAATACAATCTTCACAGTATGTATATATAGGGGTTTTTTATTCCAGAAAAAGCAATATAAGGGTAATTAAAAAAAGAGCGTTCACTCGCCTTTCATCACATATTTTAAAACTCTCCTGCATGAGATACAAGCTCTTTCCTGCTGAGAGAAAACCGTAATAATTTCAATCTACCAGCTCAAAAAACACTCAAAGCATTTCAAGACATTAAGAATTTGAATAAGATTAAGTACGTCAGTCTCACTTCGTTATTTTTTCTTTTTGAATTGACCTTAATTAAATCAAAATAAAAAAAAAGTATCTCTTGTAAAATGAATGTCGCATTAGGGATTACAAACAAAACTGATCGACTCTTTGAAGGGGAAAAAATCTCTTTCCTAAAAAAAAATGAGCTTTAATTTAATAACTTTGTGACACGTCAGTCACAAAATACTTCAAAAGAAAAATAATATAATTCATTCATCGTTACTAAATGTCACATTGAAGCTTTTTGTGGATCCCCCCCCCCTTTCCATAGACACAGCGATTGTTTTTCGACGTCCTTCCTTCTCATTTTCCGATACTGACTCAACCTTGATGTGTGATCTTTTGCAAAGCCCTTTTCCGGCATAACTATATTTCACGTGTAGGATTCAGCACGTACAAAAACACAATGGGCTAATAATTTTCACACACGATAAGTACGATAATGACCGACGCTTCGGACAGCTCCGTGTTTTATCTGGAATGAATCGAGATATGCTGAAAGGATTCAATTTTGAGGTTTTAATTAAACATTTAGACTAGACGACGCTTCTCAAAGAGACAGATATAAAAGAAATATTTTAGAAAGATTTATTCAGCTTATTTTGACCTTGAATTTTGCAACACGTAACAACTGAGATTCAGACCTACAGAGCTTCCTTGTGGTAAATTTTATGAAAAACTTTCCGGCTACTAGATTGAAAAAGGAAATTCTTTACATACGAAGATTATATGAAAAGTTTTGTGTGTGTGTGTTCTTTTTTTTTTTCTTCTTCTTAAGAACATAACATTTGAAGGATTTGGGTAAGGAGAATACACACAATACCTACCCTTGTCAAACGAATGAACTCTACTAGATATAAAACAGTCAAAACTTTAAAATTTCATATTCTCATGTGAGCAGTATTTACATATTGTAACAAAGATCAAAATCATTATATATTGTAATCATTTCCAAGAGTATTTTAGTAATTTGAACAAAAACTATAAATATCGTCGTGATCAGCTTAAATTATAATTGTAAGTTTTGCAACACAGTGCTTACTGCATTAAAAAAGGCTTAAAGATTTCAATAAACAAAAATGCAAAAGATGTAATAATTCTGTAAAAATATTGTATTGTAAATACATTTTAGTTCAAATGGAAGAAAGAAAGGAAAAAATAAAAATAAATTATTTCAAGGGGGGGGGGGTTTAAAGGAATCATATTACCTCATAAATTATGCTTGGTTTTAAAAAAGTAGTTTCTTAGTCGTATGTAATGATAAAGTTTAACAATTAAAGTTTATTTATAGATTAAAAAGGAACCAAAGAAAATAAATATATTTGTGCAACAGAAAAATACTATTATTCCTCGGTAATTTTAAATGTTTTATACAAATACTCTCATTTAGTGTATTGCCTGAAATGCAATATGTAAAATTCCATATAAGACTAGAAATTATCAAATGAAATTAGACCCTACAAAAATGAAACGTTATTTTAGAAAGAGTGAATGAATGTTTATTTCCATCTCACTTGTAAGCAACACAGAGGCTATTGGCGACAGACCTCGTAAATATATGAACCAAGGTCAAGTGACGACTCCTGAGCTATTTCTAAACTACCACACAAACGGAAGGACTTGGAGCCACGAGAGATTTCAAATGTGAATCAACCCCTCTGCAAGCTGGGTCTTCAGTGGCTTTGAATAAATGACACGCCGACCATGAGTTCGCAAACATGACCACTAGGCTACCGCTGCCATATTATTCTTTGAGAATAATGTTTTAATGCATATTTTACATTGGACTTCAAAAGAAATAGTGTGGATCCAAACTCTGATATTAATTTTAATCAATCGAATCCCCCCCCCCCAAATGAACTTATATACATAGGTTACAACAACATAAAATATTAATTTTATGTATAAAATTTCCAAAGGGAGGGATTTATTTCAATTTATTTTCAATGGAAGGAAAATTCATTAAATTAGCACATATGTTTAAATTTTGAAAAAGTGCAACTTAAGGTATAGAGGTTATTAAACTACGAGAAGGTTACGCAATACAATATTTGAAATGTATAAATTGATTTTTTAACTGTAGTAACCTTCATAGGTCTAACAGGTTTAATTAAATTTTTTCTCAAGAGAACAATTATTTTAATAGCATTTTCTAATAGAATGCGCTCGAATTTTAAAAACTTGCATACGTAGCTGAAACTTTGGAAAGGTTAGGATTAGGTTACGGATCATTGAATAGCGTTTACCTCAAAACAAACAAATGAGTTGAATTTCTTTAACGCTTGAGTACACAGATTGAATACAAACAGGATTTCTCCCCCCCCCCCCAGATGCAATGAAGAGTATTTATTGCAAGAGAACACACACAGCATTTCATGAAATATGGTTCGAAATCTTTTGCTTTCGAATATTTACGAATCCTGTTGTTTTTAAAATAAAACTTTTTTGTTCAAAACTAGACAGTGAAAAGTACAAATATTTCTTTCCGGCATATCAATAAAATCGGTGTCGGAAAAAAAAATTTTTTAAAAAAAGAATAACAATAATTGTGGACAGAGGACAATTATATATGTGAACGTACCTTTTGGCCAAAAAAAAAAAAATAAATAAAATAAAATAAAAATAAAAAAAGACTCACACTCTTGTTTTTAGAATAATATTTATTTCTCCATGCCTCGAGGAAACGATTTTTCTGCTTTGTCGAATTCTTATTAGAATTGAACTTGATCTTTTCGATGTCGCGTTTTGTTTTTGTTAATACTTGGGTTCATAGAATTTACACTTGAACAAGAAAAAACCTTTAATGATACTGAATTATATAAAAATTTTATAAAATAAATTGGAAAAAAGAAGATATTTTTTTGTCTAGGGTTCAATGTAATTTCTTTCCAAAGCTTGACTTTTTATGCATAGATTTAAAAAACAGCAAATAAAAAAATGCGGCCATCTTCACCAGAAAACAATGAATTCGATGGTCATTAAAAGTTAAAGACCAAATTAAAAAGAAAAGAAAAGGTGCATTTTTAGGAAATAACAATGAGATTATTCAACTTATCCTTTTTTTTTTCACTGCATATTTATTTTATAATACAAGCTAAATTAAAGTATAGAAAAAATGAAGAAAAAACATTTATATCTCCCCTTAATGAATCCCTTCTGTAGGTCGATGCTGCTGACTTAAATACATTGAAAATATTACGCATTCTATTTCTCAGGTTTTTAAAGGAGAAGGGTAAAAATATAATGAAAAAAAAATTAACTATTTTAAATAGAAATATTCGAGTATTCTTAATACGCTTAAAGTTTCTTTATTTTGTAGAATTTCTTGGGGAAAACACTTTAAAATGTTAATACAACAAAAATAATGGTGCTATACAGCTTAATCTAAAAAAGTTAAGCATACATGTTACATAAAAATTATTAGGTATGTGAAAAATTAAATCCTGGTACAAGTTCGCCTCGTCAGAGCTCAGGGGCCTCCCTCTATGGAGGAAACTGCGCATCAAAATTACCTGCGGTGATTGGTATCCACCTATACGGCGCAGCACTAAAGAATGATACCAGCTCTCGGGGATGTACTGGGTCTGCCAATGGTAAAAATACCAATCCGCAGCCCATTGGATAAATATATATATCAGGTATGTAAAAACTAGTCTCACTGCATCTGATTATAACAAATGTAATTTTTTTTTTTTAAAAAAGTTCATTCAATGTATTAATTTAGATCAAGATTAAGACTCTAACTGAAGACATTTTTCTAGCCAGTCATGTTTATAAGATAACACAAAAAAATATTTTTTCCTCCTCTAGAATAAAGGTTCCCGTATCAAATTTCTCAAGAAATCGATACAGCATTTCTTTAAGGTCCAGATTACTATAATATACGAGAAACGGTACCATAGAAACGGTTTCAAATTGTAAATTTCTGGTTCATTTTCTTTGTAAATATTTGTATTCTGTAAGTTACATACTATAGAATATGCTCCCTTTTTATCAGCGTATATATCAAAAATGAAGTATAAAAGTAATATTAACATTTAGACGGTAAAGAATAACATACTCGACTGACAAATAAAAGGTAATGCTTTCGTTAAAACTATGAGTATGCAATTACTTATATTTTATAAAAGAAATATCATATTATTTTATAAAGAGATCAATCAGCTTCTGCCTATATACGGGTCTCAGACTAGTAAACCGTACTTTATATCTTTACATCGTAACAAATCCTAGTTTTAGACCGATAGCATAGATAAACGCAAAGGAATTTCCTAAACCACAAATTTTACATCTTGAAAATTATGGCTGTTATTTTGATAAACTAAATGCTTTCCGCTTTGTTTCAGATTAAAAAAGTTCGCCAAGTAATGGTTCGTTCAAGTATGAGATTTCAGCATTGTGTGTGTGTGTTTTGCTTACTTGCTCTCTTCTCAATTACTATAGTTTTTTTTTTAAAAAGCAAATGAGAGGATTGAAAAATGTCTAAATTTTTTTCTGTTTAAAAAGACAAAAATCATACATTTTAGAGAAATTCAGAATATCAGGCTTTCTGGTAATTGAACATGGTTCGAAGTTTAATATTTTGAAGAATTCGTTAGCATCCAGTTTTTTTATAGAATATATTAAAATGATCTCTGCATGGATTTATAGCTTCAACTTTTTGTGTAGTTTTTCAATAAAAATACTTTAATTAGAGTATTTTTTATTGAAATTTAGAATTTAATTAAATTTAAACTGTTTACGAAGTAATCACGCTTTGCATTTGAGGGGGAATTTACCAGAATTTTGAACTCTGGTTGATTGAAAAAAATTTAATTTTGCTTCTTACTGTTTCAAGAAACTCAAAAAGTAAAATGTGTATTAAAACATATTCTAATAATTTATATTTACAGAATGTAATATATAATCTCCTGAAACTTCAGTTTAGGATTCGAAATCTTATATAAAATTGTACATGCTGTATGTCAAGTAATACTTAAATGAGAATACAGTACAGCCTGGTTTTGTGCGATTTTTTCTGTGCGATCTTTATTTATGCGGTATATGAATTTCAACGGCTTTGGTGCCACTGTAATGTTTTCTATCAATGTACTAATGGCGATGGAGAATGTTAGGGCCTTCCTGCAAAGTCAGGTTTTGCCTTTAATATTTTATAATCTTTGGGAGGGGGGGGGGTGACCAGAGCGCCTAGCTCTTTCGAACTTTAACCTCCCATCATTAGGATTCTAAATGATTGTAATGTTATGACTCTTGCCCTTTGTTAATATTTTATAAATTGGGTGGATACGTACTTGGTGTTAGTTAGGCCTTGGGCCCCCTAGAGCCCTGAGCCCCTCCCCCTTACGAGGCAGGGGTTGCGGGGGTGTATGTTACGCCACTGCAATGTACATATATACACTTCAAGACGCTATGTTCATTTATTATAAACAGTCTCCCGACAATGCCCGTTCAGTTGCTTTCTCTCAACGCGCCAACAGCTCGCGCTAGACTGAAGACGAAACTTTCAATGACAGTGACATTATCAATAATTTGATAGATTATGAAGTTGGACAAGAAGAAGCGGATTCTTTGAGAGCGGATAGAATATATGCAAGGATACAGCTTTCCATCAAACTGAAAAAGCATTTTCAAAATAGATACCAATACCGAAAGGAATATGAAATTTCAAAAAGAGCTTCGACCATGCATATCTGGTTATCGTGACATTTACAAGCAATTTTGACCAACCAACCACATTTATCTCTTACTTTATGGTGCCCAAAAATAAATCAATTGAAATTGTATCTTCAAGTAACGAAAGCGATTTTGAACTTATTCATCACAGGAAGAAGCACTTTGGATTACGATGAGTAGCAGTGAATTATGTACGTGCATTTTGAAAATTTCTCAATGCATACAATGAGGAACTAAATGTTTTAAAAATGTTTCCATGTGTAATTTAATTATTTATTTTGTTATGGAAATATTTCCTGATGAATTTCGTATATAACTGGCGTATTTTCTAAGTGCGACTTTTTTTATGCGGTCCCTCTCCACCGCACAAAAAAAGTTTCTGTAGTATTTCGATAAATTTATTAGTTATATGTAAGAATTTATGAAATTTTCGAATATTTTGTGTGCTGTTTTTCATGCGGTCCCTATCGACCACACAAAAACAGGTTTAACTGTATTAATATTTTATTTAAATTGCAGAGAAATTAAAGAATTTGTGTGTGTTGGAGCAATAAGTATTTTCTTTGACACCTTTTTGGTCTATCAAAAAAAGCAAGTTTTTGATTTGTATTAGTACATACGATTAAGGTACAATTTTTAAAAAAATATAGCTACAAAAATTTATGGTCGAATATGGTCCCTGTAGACATTTTTTACTTGAAATCATTTTACCAGTTTCTCTCTCTCTCTCTCTCTTTTTCATAGATCAAAAAAAAAAACCCGCAAAAATAAGATGCTTATAAAATTATTGTTGTTATTATTATTATTTGCATTTTTGCTTGTTATTAACATCCAAGCCTTCTTAATATTTTGAGTATTGCACTATATAATTTATAATTGAAGTTTAATGCTGGTAACAACCAATCCTTTTCTTTCATCATCTTACTAATATTTCTTTCATCTAAAATTATCTCGATTAGTAGGATATATATATATATATATAAGGACTTGATCTATTAAAAAATTCATAGTGTATTAATTTCTTTAAAAGTGCGTACGTTTTTAGTTGATGATTTGCAGAAGTTCCTTATTACGTTTTCAGTTTTTTCTCTGCCTTGTGACATTTTAACCAAAATATTTTAGATACGCCCATAGAAATAAATTATGAATATAAACCATTTATCAGCAATGATTAATAGAGTCTGCTTTACTTGAATCCTCGTAGTTGTTTCAGAATAAATATTCTCACATATTTAAACAAAATGGTAATAAAAAAAACCTCTTCAAATCTTGTTTTCCTTATCATTAATTAAATTACTGAAAATCTTTTTATTTTTTCCTCAATTACTTTCATTTAACAATTTGAAAAATGTTTGATTCTCTTTCTGAATACCAAATAATTAGGTATCTTTCATTCTTTCTGCAAATTACTAAAAAAAAACTCTTTACAATGAAAAGGACACCGCCAATTTAAAACAAAGGCTTCTAAGGTTCGTAACAATTTGCTTTAGACTAAATTATCTGCGAGGTGTAGAAGCTAGGAGTTACAGTTTAGATGCCGTCATTTGTGCTTGTTTCAGATTTGTCCATAGCCAATAGCTTTCGTTTGTTTCTAATGCTCTGTTAATAAGTTAATAGGTGGCCTTTTGTAGCCGACTGTTCATATTTGAGACCCTGTCACCAGCATTGTTGCTGTCGAGTCATAGGTTCGAGTCCTAATGCCCCTTAAGACCTATCGTGTAAAGGGGATTGATTCACATCGAACCTGTCCAGGCTCGAAGTTGTCACAATGTTGTGGTGTGGAAATTTGGTTAGTTAGGTACCAGGTATCGTCCTTGTCACTTGACTGAGGCCCTCGTGTTGTTTCTCTGTGCGATGTTAATGAATAATCAGTTTATAAATAATCAATTAATCAATGATCAGTTAAAGAATAATGAGTCGAAGTTAATAAACAATCCTTTAGTCATTGGTTTCAAGAAATTTCGGTCACACTACTGATAGGATGACATCAGAAATAAAATCGAAAAGGTTTGATTGATTATTTGTTAAAGAGGCAATGCGAGGGTTATCGATGACAAAATTTTGAACCTTAATCAAGTAATGAAGACGACGTTGACTTTTCAAACTTCCACACCATGCCAAAGTTGAGTGATTTAACGTCCCTCTATCCGCACCCAAACTAGAACTCGTACTTATGCCCACTCGGATCACGTGAAATAACAACACAAGGAGATGTGTTTTGAAATCAAATCATCTGTAACTTTAGCTCTGTATTGGTAGTAGTTATTGAATTTGAAATCTTTGACGCAGAACAATTCTCCAAATTTTCTTTTTTTTTATAATAGCGAAAAGATTGTTGGTATTTGATGCCTGTCATCTCTATAGATAGCGAGTGTAACTTAATACACCACCCCCTACTTCAGAGCATGAATACCATCCAACCAAAAGATGGAGTAAATAACAAAGAGGACCTAGATATAAGACTGTTCTGAGCCAAAAAACCCAACGTACAACTTTGTACTACGCATGCTCTGCTGACAGTTGAAGCAAACGAATGTGAAACAAACCAGCTTTGTATCGAAGCTCTATGTTAGAAGAGTGGACACTCTGATGAAAATAAATATTTCAAAATAACGTTGTTGAAAAAGGAATTTTTTCTTTGACACTGAGGCAAAAGTATCGAAATTCGTTTCAAATATTCGTCAAGATGTTTATCTTTAAATTGATTTCAAATGAGGGGAATTATTGTGACTAAATTAAAGAAAACTGGAACTCTCTGTATAGTAATAAATTTCTATTTGTAGGCTACAAAAAATAGCAAATACAAGATGTCTATTAAGGTATGTTGTGAATAAAATATCGTATTTTTTGTACTAGATTATAGTGATTGAATTTATATTGATATGTCTCTAGAGTTCTAGAGAAATTATTTAAAAAATTAAGAAACTTTTACTTTCGTAGCTATAAGAGAAATATTTTGGTTTGGAATGATTTTGAACGAGTTCCCCCCTTTTTTTCACTGTTATTTTCAACACAATGATAGAGATATTCCTTTCGGAAAAAAACGGAAAGAATATAAATTTATCAGTCACAAATGAAAATATTAGTCTCGAGAACATAAATTTCAAATATTTACCATTAAAAAAAAGAATTGTTTCAAACATATATTTTTTGAAATACATCGGGAAAAGTTCCTGTTATCAGAACATTTTTTATACATCACGAATGCATGCGAAAGAAACAAAGAGACATTACGCTGAAAGTTTTTTTCAAAAAGTTTTAGTCTTCAAAAGAATTTAAACAGATATTGATATACAGTCTTTAAATAGGTGAATAAATATATGTATGAAACATCTAAATATATTCAAAATTCGAAAAAAAAAATGCACTGATTTTATTTAGGTGAAGTCAGTTTGAATATTCGAAACGCGTGGTTAAACTCTTGATCACACAAACTATTCCCAAGTTCAAGTTCCCCAGAAGACATCAAAAGCTCACCTACTCGATGTTCGAAGGGTTGATCTTTAGATGCGTTTTCAACTCTCTAGGTTACATTGTTCGACAAGGGCGTTGAAGTATAATAAACAAAAACTCAACATTTTATTACATTGGTCTGATAACTTACAAATCTGACTTCGTAAAAAATTAGGTTTCAGCATTTTGTTATCTCTATATAAAAAGTATATCAACACAAATTGACAAGTCTTATTCTCAAGTCTAATGGTTCTTGTTAAAATTTACAAAATGACTTTATTTATTTTTTCCATAACTATATATCAAGGAAAAGTATTTTTACAAGATAATGTACATGCAGACAATTATTTGGTTTCAAATTTACCAGATTTCGCACATATATAACTTTAAGTTAAATTTCATTGCGTAGGCAAATTAAAAAATCCCTTGAAATTTCATATAAGTACTGCGAATTCTAGATCTAGCAATATTTGATTAAAATGGTTAAAATATTAATTAATTCCAAGCTCAATAATGAAGCAAGATTCCAGTATATTGGTAAATCTATACATTATTTGCATTCATGATTGCATCAAATAATTCCTGTAGGAATTTGTGTTACACAGTTTTCTAAACATTAATTGTTCTTCAGAAAATGGTCAAAATGAGATTCGAGTTATATTCATCAATCCGTTTTTAATTGATATGGATAAATAAATTAATTTAAAAAACGATTAAACGATTATTAGTATGCAAAGGGTACCCTCATTACAAAAGCAAACTTCAAAAATTTGATATCAGCTAACAAAAATGATTTATAAACATATTCTCATTTTTACGTTTTTTCAGTAAAAAAAGGGACATTTTAACTTGTCTCTTTCTTTCATTTTCTATCCATACATACAATATTAAATGTTAGAATAATGTATAAATTTGAATTTTAAAATGTCATCACAAAAATCAGTCTTCTTTTTAAATGCAGCGAAAAGGGTTTCACGAAAAGGGAGGAATGTTTTTATTCAAATATTTTTTATTATTATTATTATTGTTTTTTTTTCAGTTAATATGGTTAAATTACGAGGGTGAGTCAGAAAATAAGTTTTCCTTGTCGACTGTGGTCAGAATTCTGCATGAAAGTCAAAATATAGAACGAGATATTAAAGATAAGATATAACTTTATTTTTCCACATAAGTACCAAGTGCATTGAAACATTTGTCATATCGCTTGATAAGCTTCAAAAAGCCCTCAAGGAAAAAAATCAGAGCTTTGCATACGGAAAAAGCGTTTAACGGCTTGTTTGGACTTCAGCGTTACTTCCAAAGCACACCTTCCAGTGAGATTCTTCTTCAAAGCCAGGAACAGATGAAAATCACTTGGTGCAAGATCAGGACTGTATGGCGGATGATGTAGGCACTCCCAGTCAAGAGTTGCAATATAATTTTGTATTGCCGTCGCCGAGTGGGCTCGCATTGCCATTCAACAACAGAATGCCAGATTTAGAAATCCCAGGCCACTTTTTCCAAATTCATCTGCTTGATCATGGTCGATCTCTACCCAATGTTGAATCGGTGCCTTGCGCGTTCACCTGCTGTTTCGTCGTTCATCCATAGCCGTTAAACGTTTCTTCCGTATGCAAATCCCTGAATTTTTCTGGAGAACTTTTTTAAGCTTATCAAGAGGTATGGCAAATGTCTCAATGTACTTTGTATTTAAGTGGAAAAACAAAGTTATGTCTTATCTTTAATGTCTCATTCTATATTTTGACCTTCATAGTCGACAGGGGAAACTTATTTTCAGACTTACCCCGGTACAATGGTTATATATATATATATATATATATATATATATATATATATATATATATATGTGTGTGTGTGTGTAATAATTCCCAGTAATATCATTTAAAAAAACTTTTAACTACCAATGGTCCATCCCTTCAGGACCAACGTTTTAGTAATAAGTTAACCCGCCGCCTAACTAGAGTATTTTAAACTACACCTATCCACCCACTCAAATCATGTGATTTGAACGGCCTATAAATACCGAGATTCCTGGAGACCGTTCTCCTTCGCTTCTGTATTTTGTCTGCGTAAACATGTAGCCGGCTGCCGCGTGTGTTTGTGTGTGTGAGTGTATTGTGTCGTCCCCTGTAATGTTTTATGTGCTTAAGATGTGGAATTAAACAGATTTGAATAACCCCATGACTGCCTCTTGGATAATATTTATTATGCCTCACCAATCATATTATAAAGAAATCATTTCAACGGCCGCGTCTATTTCATATATATATATATATATATATAACATTATTTAATTATTATTAATTTAAAACATTATTTAATTATTACTTTTTTTGTCTAAAAATATGGTTGATTTAGACTTATTCAAATTGATGATGATGAATTTATCAGATTTGATCTATGACCCGATGGGTCATTGACCAAAAAAAAAAGGAAAAAAAGATTAGGGATGCTTAAAGATTGCGGATTTTAAGAAATACTTAAATTCGTAAGAGACAACTCAAACACTGCTTAACTGCCATCTGCAAACATTACAAACTTTATTTTTTGTAGTTTACCTGGAATTGATTTCCAAATTTCTTTTCAATACCTTATTCCTCAATGTGAAGTTTCAGCTTCGATCTTTATAACTTCTAAGATTAATTCAAACCTAACCAAAAGCTCACAATAAAATTTTTTGGTATTTTACAGTGATCCTACGCATCCGTTTTGAGACCCTCGTATTAAAAATACCACTCTTTTTCTTCGAGAAATATTCCCCTTCCAAAGTGCTATGATTAGGGGGTTCCTCTACCCTCTGACTGTTTAACCTCAAGGTTCAAATTCAAGTATCGTATGTTTTTCTGCTTAAGATGTGACACCAAGGCCTCTAGTTGAGTAATAGAGATGTTCTTCAAATCATGTTGTGCCCGGATATGAAACAGTTGTCACATTGGTGCTTTTCCACTTCCCGTTTTGTTCTGAGTATCCAATTTCGAATCAGACACTTAGTCACATTCTTTCCACCCCCCCCCCCCTCCCCGTTTTCTTGAAGAGACCTGTTTGAGCAATTTAGGGTTCCCGCCTGATAACTTGCGATCCATTAGACTCGCATGATATGTGAGAAAATCACGCGTGAAATCTTTTTGAAACAAATTAAAAACTGTATGAACGCGCCGCCATTTTTTACTAAATCGAATTATTTGGATCAATACTTTTCAGTCTGTTATTTTTTATATTTTTGCTTTTGAACAACAGTGAAAGTTCGGGGTTTTTTGGTTCATTGTACGAAGCGATAGGTTTTTATTTAATTTTTAGTGCTGGATTTGTTTTAGAGTATCATAGGAATTTTTTTAGAAAGAAAGATAGTTAGTGAAAGTGAGTTTTAGTTAGTGATAGTGAGAAAGATTGTTTTACACACACAAAAAAAGCAATTTTTTTAAAAGAAATCAACATTAAATGATGAATAATGTATAATTTTACTTCATTTGAAGCTAATTTTAAATACTTTTTTTAAACTTAAAACATTCAAATAAACTATTTTGAGCAAACTAATGAGATATGCGAATCAAGGAAAAAGACATTTTTTTAAAAAAAATAATACTTGATGTTTATCAATAAATCATTATTTTGAACGAATTACAAGGGGAAAAAATGTTATAAAATGCTTAATTGAAATCAATTTTCTTTCCTTTCTTCCAATAGAGAAATTTTACACATATATACAATGTTCAGTTTCTAATGTAAGAGCTTTTTGATAAAAAATACAAAACTGAAACAAAAAGATATTATATGTTTTTTAAAAAAAAAAAAATAGCTAAACGTAAAATACGGAGTGAAAACATTTCTGAAATTTGTAAACTGATACGATTTAGATTCTTTATTGATTGGAATGCATCCAAATCAAAATTAATTTTATATTACTTGTGGTTATTTACAGAATAACTGGAAGTTCAATGTAAATTAAAAAGAAAAAGTCTATAAAATACTTTGATAATCAAATAAAATTCTTACTAGGAATATGAGCAAATAATAAATCTTATGTATGAGCAAATAATAAATCTTATGTGAAACTAACTTCTGTGCCTTTAGTAAGGATGTCTTTCTCATTTAGATTCATCTCCGTTCATATGATAGTGAAAATGATAGTGCATGCCTTAATGAGAGATTTAATTGAAGCATGTGAATAAGCGTTCTGTAAAAATAATTTAAATTTTGTAAACTGTTTTAATATCATGGCTTTATTTTTACATATGTTTTATATTTTCTTGAGGAAGAAATTATATTCAATTAATATTTTCTTTTGCTAAGATTAACGAATTTGAAAACCATTGGCATAGAATGAATTAAATTGACGTCGAATTCTGTTTTATGGATATTAAATTGGTAGTAGATGCTGGAAGAGTGTGTGCGCAATATTTAACAGATTAAAAATTCTCATATATATTTTATATTCATGCACACGTAAAAGTAATTGTACCATTATGCAACTTCAAGCAAGTTGCTGTCCTTCTTGACTCAGGGTCAAATATCAATATTATTTCCAAAACTTTAGTAGCACAAATCAAGGGATATCCAACTGTGGAGTTGATCGAATCAAAAATATCCACCATCAATGGACAAATCAAGGTTAGTGAAAATATTATTTGACCAATGAAAATAGGATAAATTATTAAAAATATTAAATTCCTCATAGTATAAATGTAGAACTGCCATATTTATTTGTGTCTAATAAGACAATGGGTAGTGTTTTGAATTAATTTTAGCGAACAGAAAATATTTTAAAGAGGCGAAATAATTTTAAAAAAGGGTGAATCTGAGGAAATTAATTAAAGAAAAAAATAAGCATAAAGGAGAAAATAAAATTCTTCAATTTAATATTAATAAAATTATCACTAAGAAAGCTGATCATATGTGTTGAATTTAGAAATAACTCCTAACAGTAATTATGATATTATCAATGTGAACTGATAAGTATATAAACATGTTTTTGTTAAAAATAAATTGGATGTGTGTGGGTGATATATAAAATGTACTCTTCCTAAAATAGTACTTACCTCAAAATTACCCATTGAAAATTGCCCTTATAGAACCTCTCCTAAAGATGACGCGGAAATAAAATAAAAAAAAACAATTAGACGCATTGCTGAAATCAGGAATAATTAAACCTTCTCAAGTTCTTATACTGCCCCGATAACTTTGGCCTTTTTAAAAAGGATAATGCTCGCACACGATTATGTGCCGATTATAGAAAGCAAAATGCTATTACAAAATTGGACTCTGAACCAATTTCCCGAATAGATGCATTCTTAGACAAATTAACACATGTAAAATTTTTCTCAACGATTGATCTCTGTTCAGGGTATTGGCATATTAAATAGATCATAATGAATTTGAAAAACTTGCATTTACATCAAATTATGATCTTTTTCAATTGAATCGCTTACCTTTTGGATATAAAAATTCTCAAGCTATTTTTCAAAGAGCTATTCGACCAATTCTAAATAAATACCAAATAAAATTTGTATTAAATTATTTTGACGATATAATAGTATTTTCAGAATCACAGTTGAAGAACATGCAAAACATTTAGAAGAAATTTTTAAAATTTGTGAAATAGAAAATATTAAATTAAAATTCTCAAAATGTAAACTTAGTAAAGAAACAATTGATTTTTTGGGATATGAACTAAAACAAGGGTTATACAGTACACAAAATACGAATGTAGAAATAATTTTAAAAAACTCTTACCCCCTAGAAATGTAAAAGATTTACAAAGATTCCTCGGTAGTATTAATGTCTATTATAAATTCAATCTTCAGATTGCAAAATTAAGAATGCCACTAAATAATCTTAAAAATAATCAAAAATGGAATTGGACCCCAAAATGTTAACAGTCTTTTCAAAAACTTAAAGACAGCTTAATTTCAAAGCCTATTTTAGCCTTTTTCAATCCAAATTACCCTTGTCACCTTTATGTAGACGCTTTGAAAACATCGATCCTCAAACAAGAAAGACCCGACGGAAGTCAGCATCCGATTGCATTTCATTCCAAGCAACTGAGAAATTATTAAATTAATTATACAGTAACTGAATTGGAGTGCTTAGCGATAATTGTGATAGTTTAGATAAATTCCATTGCTATCTTCATGTATCTCATTTCACAGTTCATACCGAATTGCTTTTGGTCGCAGAACACTTTTAATCCCAGATGATTATTCTTTATAGCCTCCATGTGTCATACTTCATTTTCAAGTAAAACACATAAACTAAAAAGGTATGTAACAGTTCTAGACATAAATAGTCCCCAATTGAACTTGCACTTGGCCTCCGTTTTCTCTCAGAGTAACATGTCTCGATTGCTAGCTGAATAAAACCGTTTTTAAAAAAATCTTGATGTTGACTTGAAACACTACACACACACACACACACACACACACACACACACATATATATATATATATATATATATATATATATATGTGTGTGTGTGTGTGTGTGTGTGTGTGTGTGTGTGTGTGTGTGTGTGTGTGTGTGTGTGACACGATCGTGGCCATTGGTAATGCTTTCTTTGACGATGATCGTATTTTGAATGATTGATGTAATATTGATGGTATTGACAAGACAGTCTTTTGTAGTTGGTTCATTAAGTTTATTGTACATGTAGACACACACAACTATAGATATAGGCACCCCAAAGCAGAACTAAGACATACGCGCGTAATACATTACAAGGACAAGAAAAGGAGAGAGATTTTCTTGAGCCTCGGGGTTTTATATATGAACAGGAAGTCTTGCGATCCGCGTGATTTCAGTAGACACATTGGTGAAAAGATTTCGTACGATAGAAAATTACTTCAAAAACGCAGTGCTGTTAATTTTCAAGTTACGATCCTTCCCGCTAGGAGGGTAGCTAATAATTAATTATTTACGTGAGAGTCCTGAAGAGTAAGTAAGGACCATTCCAAATTAAAAAGTTGTTTGGATGAAATTAATGGGAATTATTACATAGATAGAATTGAAACACGTTAAGAACGTATTATAAAAGAAAATAGAAGATCCTTGTTCACTGAATTATCAGTTGTCATTTAAATAATCTGGAATACACTGGCTAGAATTAGAAAAAAATATATGTAACAATTACATAAAATGTTATCCTATACATAGTACACAAACTGAATTTATTAATAATCACAAACACATGGTTTAGTAGTAGACCCTCTAATTAATCAGTTAACTCTTTTTAAAAGTCCAGTTAAACAGAATTTTTATTATTTAACACTTGAAACGTCTTTCCGTTTCTTAAGTAAACCAATTATTGACTGATAGTCACCCTTCGAAGCTCTACATAAAGCAACGGACTCGTGCCCTGTAGGTCTTGAGTTCGAGCCCTGTATCGCTGAACACCCGCCGTGTAGAGAGGGCCGACGACGCTAATCCGTTGAGACTCAAACGTTGATTTGGATGTTAGGAGAGGGAGGTGCCAGCTTCGGTGTCATCCTCGTCACTCGACCATAGTTAAAATTTACAAGGTCCGTCTCCATGGACCCTCGTGTGGCTAAATAGAATGACATTGATATTCACACACTTACTCCCGCCAGCTCAGATGTCTACGTCAATTGAGCGTGGTTTAAGATTACGAGGTCCACCGCCATAGGCCCTCGAGGAGCTGAATAGAGCGACGTTAATATTCACTCCCTCCCTCGAAGTTACACGATGACTATCGAAGAAGAACCTCGCAATTTTGAATCGCGGTCGAAAAATGAGGACGACACCACAGATGTGTGGGATATGCCACTCTCCCAACTTCCACATCACACCACGTGAGAACTTTGAGCTTCAACGTATTTAGCATTCATAATTCCCCCTGGTGTAAATTTAGATAGAACTAGCAAGTAAAACTCTTTGATCAAATTGACTTAAAAGCAAACATTTAAGTGCCATACAACAATGATGAAATCCGAATAATTTTTTTAATTCATATTTTGTAACTATAAACCGAAATTTCTTACTCTTTAAAGCTTCCCAACACGATTCTTGAACAGAATAAATAGCTTATTTTTTTCCCTACATTTACAGTTTTAAACACAAAAAGGGAAATTACAGGAATAAAATAATTAATAAAAAAACATTTTTTTCTGATAGAAACAATATCTATTAATAACTAATTACAAGAATAGAGCCAAATAAAATTAATGTTTATTAAATTTAAATCAGTGCCCTATTAAACGAAATAATAAGATATGATTACTAAATTGGTAACTTTTTTAGCTAAAAATGATAAATAATTAAATTAAAAAACACTTATTCCATATTTAAAAAAAAGAAAGTTTTTTTTAAATATCTCATAAAATACTTCGACTAATTTATGTTTTTAAAATAAAATTCATATTGAAACTTCTCTCTATTTAAAAAAAAATAGAAACGAGCCTTGCAGTAGTCGCATATGATGTTTAACATCTGAAATGTTATCGCGGTATATGCGCAATAGTGACTTTAAGGCGATATGGTACCCTAAAAAATCATTAAACTGTGGACAATTTTTATTAGCTTATTTGATACCTCAAATCTTTATAAACATGCCTGCAAAATTTCAAAGCTTTACCTGCATTTTTTATCAAGTTATGGAGCAATATTTGGTGCTGAATGGCAAATACCAAGCCCACATTTCAGATTATCTGCTAGAAAAGAGCCTGATAAAAAAAGAATTAAATATTTTTCTACCGCGCGTAAATGAGACAGACATTATATATGCACTAACAAATCATTTCAAGAAAGAATTGTGCAATTCTTGCAAAAATTCTAGTTCGTGTATTGTTTATTGGAAGAGCAAATGGATTTGGTCAAGATTTAAAATTTGCGCGTACTTTTTATGATATTATTATGAATGAAATTTAAACTTCAAAACGGATTCTCCCCAAGCACAAATACTAAATCTCATTTTGATAACTCAGATAATTAAAAATCTAATTCTCAAGAATACAAAAACTTTCCCATTTTTATATATTTGTTTTTGGTGATACATATATATCCCATGTGTGTGAAATTCAACACTTTTATTATTAAAATATTTTAAGATACTTATTTAAACAAATGCACATATGCAGTCTTTAGATTTTTATATATTTTACCTATAAATTGTTACTTGTGATTTTGCTTTTTTTCGTGTACAATATTTATCATGCGAAGGCTTTTAAAATAATCGAAATAAAAAATAAATGCATAAACATATTTTGTACATGGTGTGCATTAGCATGGAATTAGCTCTGAAGTGTGTGTATTTATTTTTTTAATAATTATTAAGATTAAGTTTTATGAAATATTGATCTTTCATTCGTTTTCTTCTATACATTCATTATGGCAGTATACTGTTTAATTGTTTTATATTTGTGCAATTTTTTATGGTAAGCAGATTTAAATAAGTTAATTAACATTTCATAAAAGTTTCGGACTATTCGATGAATATTATATAATGCTGTTCATGGAATGAAAACTTCAAACTCACTTTTCTCCATGTTGATTTTTTGTACATATACTGTTATTCAAAATCCTAAGGCTTTTTTGACAATAGAAGTATGGGTTTGAAATTTTTTTTACGTGTTCTGAAATGTATGTTTTGTAAAATTGTGCATGGAATTAGCTCTAACATTTTAAATACTTTTTATAAAAAATTTCAAAATCAAAATTAATGTTTTTTTTTAGATTTTTTGGAAGTTTAACTATAAAAAATTAATTAGCTGCAGCATAAAAAAACCCCATGCACAGTTTTATGTAGTATATTATAAGGTGCTTGGAAAAAAAATTTTAAAAGAAAAGAGACATATTTAAAAAAGCCTTAGAAATTTAAAAAAAATTTTTAAAAGTTCAAAATTTTTTAATTTTGCAAACATTTTGCGAAAAATTTTAATGGAATTATTATAAAATATTAACCTCTTCATAAAATACAATTAAAACCAAATATGAAACATTAAAAATAAAAAAAAATTTTGAAGATGGTACCATATCACTTTAATTCTGAAAAAAATGAATCGAGTAGGATTGGAAATAATTTTCTATCGAATAATTATATCTTTAATGAAAATTTTATTTAATTAACACAAGGAGTAATGCAATTTTTTATCAAAAGTATTCATTCTTGTTCAGTTTGGGAAAGAGCGGAGACAATAGATTTATGATAACTTAAATATGGCACATATACTTGCGATTTCAAAGTATTTATATAGTTTACACATATAAATATAACCTCAGATTTAACACACAATGAACCCTGAGACTTTGACATTTGAGTGTAAGAATCGCAAGTTTATTCTGGGTGAAGTCTAAGAAGACTTGCTGGTATGTGCGGAAGGCTGGCGGCTTAATTGCTTCTAGAGTTGGACCCCGATACAAGGGTAACAAAGAGACACCACCAAGCGCGCTGATTGGTCAAATCAAACATCGCGCGCTTCCCGACTTCCTGTTACACATTCCCGTCCTTTTTCACGAAATCACTCCAACAAATATCCAGCAACCGAGAGAAAAGATGTTACTTATTAAAAATTATTATTAAAAAATTATCTCTATTAAAACAGTATATCGAAAAAATATCGGAAATGTGTTACTAGCATTTTATCAAGCATAATTCTTTCCTATAATCAATGTATAAGAAAAAGAAACGAACGTATAAGACTTTCATCCCTCAAAGGATCAAACCAAAAAAATATTTATGAAGTAAAATTCGTTTAACACAGAGAAACATTTTTCAAAAACAAACAAAAAAATCACTTTTGTTTTGATTGCGAACACAAACTTCTCAGTGACGTGTTAAGACAAACATTATAAATTTTTATGTAATATAATAATCTTCTTATATATTATGTGTGTGTTTTATTCGACCATAGCATTTTCGGTTGTTAACTTAATAGGATAGAAAATATCTCACTAGAGAGAGGAGTCGAGAGAATTGTGTCAGCAGGGACTCGAATTACAGAGCTAACTGGTCATTATTCAAACAGAAAACGGTTTCTAAGATTTCGTTTCCCTTCTTTGTATATTTGTGTTTTGTTCTGAACGCTAAGCGACGATCTAGTTTGGGAAGTTGTTTCTCATTAAACTCTGCTTAACCGGACCGGAGAGAGACACTTTGGGATAGCTGACATGTCATAGCACGTTTGAGGAGAGTTGTAGAAATCGACAGGATTAGAAGCTGAACTAACATGTTCACTCTTGCAGTTGCTGATAAAGACCTGTGTTTAACAGTTTATTTTCCGCTGGAGTGGCAATAACAAGGAGCTCTAGTGATTAAATATAACCCAGTGGGCGTCAGCATATTAATACATGATCTTTTCCTATTCCAATTGTTGATGTCAAAACAAATTATATGCAATATCATAAGAGAACAAATTTCGAATCCTGGCGAAAAAGATGGATTTTCTAGCAATGAATAAAATTTTTAATTTTTTAGTCAAGTCCCTTATTCGAATTTTAGAAAAAGAAATAAATGCATTCAGAGAAATATGAATATTTTTTTCTTCATTCAAAATAAACAAGGAAGTCTTTTACTTTTTTTCCACCATCGACAGTTCTTATTAAATATTCACATATATTCGATATGAACATTACTTCATTATATAAAAATAAGAAGTATTAAAATACAATATTCCTCATAGAACATAGATTTCGGATTTGTAAGTTGAAAACTGTTCCCTTAAACTTATAACCAATACAAAAATTATTTTCCTTAGTTTTTACGTAATTTATAGTATTTCTATAATTTGAAATTTTTTCGAAAGTAGAATATAAATAATGACAAAATATACCTGAATTAAAAATAATAACTAAAACTTAATAATTTAAAATATTGCTTTAATTCAACTTATATACAAACGTGTTAATGAATCACTTTTATCAAAAAACGAAGTTTTTGGATTGAATAGTCGAATTTTAAGTCTGAATTTTGTTCTATCTAAAAATAACATAAGCAAATGAGTAGAAAAATGATTTCGATTCAGTATTTTTCCTTAAAATAGAACAAATTAATTTATTCCGAGTAAGGCAAAATAGACAGTTGAAATAAATAATTATTAATCTCAATCCAAAAAAAAAAAAAAAAATTGAACGAAAACATAAGTCAATATTTATTAAACGTGACCCTTATAACAAAAATATCACACAGCAAAAATCACAATTTATGAAAGCTTGCTTGAGTGAATATTAACGTCGTACTGTTCAGCTACACGAGGGCTTTTGGCGACGGACCTCGTAATTTTGAACCATGGTCAAGAGACGAGGACAACACCTGAATGGACACCCCACTCCTAACTACTACATTACACCAACGGGAGGACGTTTGAGCTCTCGACAGATTTAGCATGCATCACTTCCCTACACGGTGGGTCTTCAGTGGTAATGGGCTAGAACTCATGACACGCCAGCCACGAGTCTATTACCTTAAACATTAGGCTACCACGGCCCCGATGAAATCTTGAATTGAACAGAAAAAAAGCTATTTGATAAATGAAGCTTTTCTTAAGGTAATCAAAAGCAATAGATAAATGCATTTTCACACAATGTAAAAAAGTACTATAAAATCTAAAATGAACATAAACCAATGACGGGCAGATTTTTCTATTTTCGTGTACAAACGATATGTGTTTTTAGTACCAGGAACATCAATGCACTAATCTTAAATATTATAGAAGTGTTGGCTGTTTATTAGAGACTTTTCAAATGGATTTAACTGAATAATAAATAAATAAAAACACATAAATGAGTTTTTTTTTTCAGATTACTTACAAATAACAAAGCTAGCAAATGTATAAATACCCGACCTCTCAATTTACGTTAAAGATTAAAAAACATTGAGCTTTACTTTTTAATATCAATTAACTGTGTGTCATCTATACTATAAATTAAATTGGGCCTTTACAATAACGAATAAAAAAAATATATAGGTTTTTTTTTATATTCGTATATTTATTATATATATTTATGAAGCACAAAGTATTTAATTGTCATTCCTTTAATGAATATATACACAAGGTCATTACTGAATTCTACAGTGTATGACTTAAGTTACCATAATCACTTAGACTGGGCTGTTACAGGCTTGTTAGTACACAGTAAGTCACTTTGTACTAAATAACAGTTCTTTGAAAAATAGACCAAATCTCTTATCAGGAATAGAGCATCTGCTAAAAATAGAATTTTCCCTAGAATCGGAATACCTTGATTGATTTCCGATTGCGTGAAACTTTTTGCAAAGGTAGTATATTTATATTATATATGCACAATCGGGGAGAAATCATATAAGACGAGATGGAGTTGAAAAGTGAAAAAAGCAGACTGTTCCGATTTACTTCTAAATCGAATATTCCTGTTTCATCTTTGTTCCAGAACACTTTCTGGAATTAAATCCTTCTCTACATTGAAAGAGTCCGAAATCCTGAAAGAGAGATTTCAACGCTTCTTTCGAAACAGAGGAACTGAAGATTGGAAAACAAAATACCCTCAGTTCATACAAAAGCTCTTTGAATCTACCGACATTCCACGAGAATGCATTGTTCTCAACTGCTGTTCTTTATAAGGGTACAATATTCTATTCAAAGCATAAGTTTTGAAAACATTTTCAAAATAAATGCACTTTAACTTTGAATGGTAATGCTTAAAACATTTTTTCTCAACAATGTGAATTCTAAACAATTGCACAAAGCAAATGCGTAAACATTAGCCATTCAATCCGTTTGTGTAGTTGAGGGGGAGTCGTGTATGCTAGAACGAGCAGACTCACAGATAATAATTAGCTTCGTATTTCAGAAAAATTCAAACCAAGCATGTTGGCAAATACACACAAATTGGTAAATACTACATTTTATTACTTAAAAAGTAATGTAAGAAGCCTGTAAGGATTTGACTAAAGATCCAGTTGGATTCAAATCTACAAATATATTTAATTTCTGTAAGCTTTAAAAAATTACTTCAATACAAATACAAATACAACCTTCCCTTATAGATGAATGTTTCTTACCTTGAAAGTAAGCTGGTAGAAATGATTTAAAATTCTGTATCCTTATCTCCTGAAATTATTTTTGGTGCATAATTTTATTGTCTAAAATACAGTTCAAAGCAAAAACATTTTACTCCATAAGTAGAAAAACGAATATTTAAATTTAAAAAAGTGTTGTCAAAAATGATTTTAAAAGAAAATCGAAAAAAAGTTTACACTATAATATGACCATTTTCGTATTTCCTATATACTAAAATTCTCGCTCATTATATAATTACTAGCTGTTACCCGCCCGCTTCGCTGGGTATTTCATGATGTTTTATAAATTTTTACTGCTTATATATATGTATAAATTATTGATATCTAAGTCCTAGCATGAAGAATTCGATTGAATTGAAAAATATACTTATACCTGTAACTGTCACCTGTTGATAAAAAAAAAGGGCAGAACTCATCTAATTTGTATTTTCTAAAAATCTCTAAAATTGAAGCATAGAATGATGTTTGCTCTTTCGTAACTCAAAAACCAAGTGGATTCCCGCAAAACCAATTTTCGGTGGATCTCTACTCCGTAAACTGAACATGCAAGCCAAATTTCAAGTCTAAATCTAACAGAAAAAAGCAAAAGTTTTACTATAAATATCCCCGTAATCCCGTTGAGAGCCGTTTTCCAAAATTACCGCTCTTAGCGGATTTCAATTCAACAAAAGAAAAATGCAAACCAAATTTCATTATTATAGTTCTTGCAGCTCGAAAAAAGTAATTTTTTTTTGTCAATACGTCCCAGTAACCCCCTGCAACCCCCCAGAACTTGATTTGCTTAAAATTTATTCTTAGTGGATCCCTATTCAACAAAAGAAACATGCTTAACAAATTTCAAGTATATGGGTCTAACAATTAAAAACAGGAATTTTTTTCTGTAACTCCTCTTGACCCCTCGCAAACATCTTTAGGGGTCAATTTTCATTTTACTCTTTGTTAGAGGAACTCTATTTCATGAAAGGAACATGCCTACCAATTTTCAAGCAGGATGATCAAGTAGTTTAAAAATGGAAATATTTATCGATTACGCCTCTTAATTTCCCGAAATTAAACTTGGTAGTTGATATTCGCGAAACCCATTTTGTAGCGGTTCTCTACTTTACGAAAGGAATCTGCTTATCAAATTTCAAGACTGTACGTCGAACAGTTTAAAAATGGGGATAATTGTCTATAACGCCACTTGAGCCCCCGCAACGCCACTTCTGGGTCTGTTTTCACAAAACCCATTTTGTAGGGGAATTGCACTCTATGAAAGAAATCTGCTTAGCAAAATTTGAAGACTGTGCGTCCTATTAATTAAAAATGCAAAAAAATTATCAATAACGCCCCTTGAACCCCCGCAACACCACCTAGTGGTCGATTTTCACAAAACACATTTTGCAGTGTATTTCTATCCTATGAGAGGAATCTGCTAACCAAATTTCAAGACTGTGAGTCTAATAGTTTAAAAAAAGAAATAATTATTTATATCTGCCCTTAACCCCCCGCAACACCCCTTGGGGGTCAATTTTCTCCAAACCGGTTTTGTAGCGGATATTTACTCCATGAAAGAAACATTCCTACCAATTTTCAAGCAGGTAGGTCAAATAGTTTAAAAACGAAAATATTTATCTCTTACGCCACTTATGCCCCTGCAACGCCACTTAGAGGTCTGTTTTCACAAAACCTTCTTATAGCTGATCTCTACTCTATGAAAGAAATCTCTTTATCAAATATAAAGACTGTGCGTCTAATAGTTTAAAAATGGAAATAATTATCTATAACGCCCCTTAAGTCCCCTCAACGCCACTTTTGGGGGCAATTTTCACGAAACCCATTTTTAGCGTATCTCTACCCTATGAGAGGAATCTGCTTACTATGTTTCAAGACTGTACGTCTAATAACTTAAAAATAGGAATTTATAACGCCCCTTAAACCCTCCATCCCCGCAATACCCCTTGGGGGTCAATTTTCCCAAAACCCATTTTGTAGCGGATATTTACTCCAGGAAAGAAACTTACCTACCAATTTTCAAGCAGGTAGGTGAAGTAGTTTAAAAACGGATATATTTATCTATTACGCCCCTTAATCCCCCGCAACGCCACTTAGAAGTCTGTTTTCACAAAACCCGTTTTGTAACTGATCATTATTCTACGAAAGGAATCTATATATCAAATTTAAAGACAGTGCGTCAAATAGTTTAAAAATGGAAATAATTATCTATAACGCCCCCTAAGCCCCTACAACGCCACTTAGGGGTCTATTTTCACCAAACTTATTTTGTAGCGGATCTTTACTGTATGAAAGGAATCTGCTTACCTAATTTCAAAATTGTACATTGAGTAGTTTAAACATGGAAACAATCATTTATAACGCCCCTTAACCCCCCGTAACGCCCCTTGCGTTTCGAATTTCGGAAAATCCGTTCTTAGCTGATGTCTACTCTATGAAAGGAACATGTCTACCAAATTTGAAGTCTGTAGGTTGAATAGTTCCAGAGATATCGTGATTAGTCAGTCAGTCAGTCAGTCAGTGAGTCGCTTTTCTCCTTTATATATATAGATTATTGTACATCTTTTTAGTGAGTGAATGTTTGAGAGCGATATCTGTGTTTTTAATGTAAATTTCGAAGGAACTGTCATGCACATTTTAGAGAGTAAAAAACATAACTATACGCATGTAAATGAATTTATACTCCTTCAGTAAATTTCAAAACTAAAACAGCAATGATCTAAAACATTGATTCTTTAAAAATATTTTTTTAAAAAAATAATTTAATATTTGTTACTTGCTTTCGGAGTATATGTGTATACAAATCGTGTTATTCAATCCATTGTAAAAGTACGCCAGTAAAATACTGTAGTAAAGTATAAATTTCTATTTCTTGCATCATTTAGATATTGTTCATCAGCGAATTCTTTTTGTTTTATCAAGTAAAAAAAATTTTAAGAAATAACAAAGCACTAAAATGAGAATCCAAAACATTAAATAATAAACAGACGAAGAACAAAGACAGTAGAAACAATACTTTTCATGCAATTAGTAAGAATTTAAAATAAAGATATCTATATATAATATTACCCAAAATATATCAAACTAAGAGAAATTCTTCAATCTATTGCAATATTACAAAGAAGAAATGGAACTGTATAAATCTTCAATCTTAAACAGAAATGCTTCGTTTAATATATGTGCTGCGCAAATGGGTATTCTTAGGAAATCAAGGAGAACTGTCCATTGTTCTTCAGTGTCGCAGAGCCAGTCTCTTTCCCGCAGATCGTCTCAATCAGCCTATAAATATATGTGATATGTTCCTATATGATTTCAATACAAATCTATTCTCTCTTCCGGTTTAGAAGAACAAAAGCTATTGATAAGTTTATTCAACTGGGTCATTTCTTGATTTGCAAAAATTCACATTTTTAAGAATGTAAATTGAAAATTTTTGAAAACTTGTGGATTTTTGCAACATAGTTCCTTGAAACATTTTTTGAAACGAGTTGTTAATGTTACCTTCGATAAATTTTAAAGAACAAAATCCCTAGTAACTGTTTGAGCAGAAAAATGCTCAAAATAAAAATCGTATTTTGACTATATAAAAAGGGGACATAATACGATTTCGGCAAAAAATTTTAATTAAAAGATTTTCAAAAATTTTTTGGTTGCCTCCTATGTGTGTATACTATGTAAAACAGATTTTGTGCTCAAAATTTCATAAAAAGCTGGGCATTTAATTTTTTAAGGAAAAAACTTCAAATTTGTGAAGTGATTTTAAAATGCTACTCCTCCTACAAAAATTTACGTACACGCATGAAATTTGATTTACAAGTACCTCAAACTATGCATAACAAAAATTGGTATGAGTTTTGCGATAACATGATTAGTATTCGTACAATAGATCTTTTTATGAATGCGTATTGAAAATTCCTTAAAAAAATGCACAAATTCTGAGTTCAATTATTTTAAAAAAAATAAGTATTGCTTTGATTCAAAAATGCATACCAACTTTTGTTACATGTGCTATTAACAATAGGTAAAAAAAAATTCAAAGCATTAGGCTCAATAGAAAAAAGCTCTAGCATTTTAAATAAAGTCAAACTAAATATTTTATCTTTCCGAGATAAGTAAGCTTAAAGTTTTGATTTGCCATAGGGATGTGAATAAAAACGAACGCAAAAGCTATCATAATTCTGTGTTTTTTATGTTTAGAGCTTTCAATTTTTTTTTGTCAGGTTATAGAAAAGTATATACAAAATAATTTAAGCTAAAAAAAGTAAATTTGATTTTTTGACCGATTTTTGTCAATTGAATCGTACTGTGTCCCCTTAAGGAAAGCAAGATATAATAATATACTAATACACCAATATTCAAGAATCAATCAATATTCCCTTTATAAAAAATGTATTTTATGTATCGTATCTTGTATTTTAACATTTTATGTTCAAGATTTTTTTTTCAGTGAAAGAAAAACATGCATTTATACTACCGAATTTTTCTTTTCATTTTAAGGATTTATCATTATTAATGGGAATGTATAACACAACTCAACTTATTTAAACTCACTATTTAGACATTATTAATTTGAAAAAGTTTCCATGATTCAGTATTACTTTGCACTATTAAGTAAAGACAGCCTTAAGCAAAAACCATAAAGATTCAACATCTTCCTCCGCCTTTCCTCAAGTGAGATTGTTCACGGTTTTCAAGATTAGAGTTTCATTTCATTATCATTTCTCCCAATTTGATTAGATACAGTCATTATCCTCTCATATATGATAGCCTTATACGAAAAACTTACTCTACAGCAACAAAACTTTAGATATCTTGTTAGAGTATTCTAGTCGTCACAATTCACTTTCTCTCTCTCTCTCGTGTTTTTTTTTTTTTTCTTTAAAGAATGAGAACATTCTGATTTAAATCGCCCTTTCAACGTAAACATAACTTTGATCTTCGCCTTGACATAATTGCCCGTTGTTTCTACTGAAATATCTTCATAATGGTTTTATTTTCAATCTTTCTTTAAAGAAGGTCAGCCTGTTGATTTTCATACGTTTATAATCTGACTTTCCTTAAGCAATTTTAGCAACTGAATTTTTTTTTTTATTCTTCTCACTCAACAAATTCCATCTAATAACTTTTGTCACGAATATTTCATGGTATCTAACCCTTAAAGGATAATATCTGAATTATATACAATACAGAGAAAACATTTTTCATTGATGTGAGAAGAGCTGTTCCTTTATAAACTCACTATTTTTAGTTTAAAAAATATGTTTATAACTGAAGACCATAAAGCAACTATAAATTTATTACACAATATATTTAAAAACAATTGATTCCAATGGGGTCAAAATAAATAGCCCTCAGCATTTCAAAGGTGTAATTTTTTTTTAATCAGTTTAGTTTTAATACCGTTGCACTAAAGTAATATTGGTGGCGTCCTTTTGAACCGTGATCAAATGAAGTCATTTCATTATCATTACTTTGACGTCTCTCCAAGTAAGGATTTTGTATATTGGCTTGTCCTCATTCTTCAGATCTTAATTGAAGTGAGGACAACCTATCACTAAGCACACAACCATGACCCCTTTGTAATAGAAAGATCATAAAATAGATCCAAAAATTGGAGATTTCTTAATCTTCAAAGCCATCCGATGGATTAACGTCGCATTCGAAAGTATCACGAAGGCAATTTCGATCACGTACACCCCAAACTGGAACTCCAAAGATTCACACCACACAGAAGAAAATGAAACTTCTCATTTTTTTCCAAAATAGCCCATTAAAAATGAAGTATCGAACAAGTTTTTTAAATAAATGGTATATTCTTGGGAAGAATACAATTTAATAGAATAATAAAGAAATATATGCATTTATATTTTTAAGGAAGACTGCACAAGATTGATATAAATTTTTTAACAATTTATACGATCATCTTCCCATTTAGTGAATAAAAATTGACCAATTTAACAAATATGCCCTCTCATCATTCATTTCAATTTTAAATATTTTTTTTTGAAAATCAATGCATCAATTTTCCTTTTATTTTATTTAATATTTCTAAATTTTTGATTTCTGAGACTCAACATTTTACAAAAATCCACAAAAGCCAATTTGTGATATAAGAAGAAAGAAATTGAATTGTAGTAATATAAAAAGCTAGTTTTACGGGGTTTTCAACAATTAATTTGTGAACAACTTGCTCAAAGGAGCAGACGAATTGAGTCGGCATTGATCTATGAACTTAAAAGAATCCAAGGGAAAATTGAAGTGATTGAGAAGAGAAAACACAGAGTTAAAAGCATTTCTGTCAGAGGTCATCCAGAAATAACGATGTAATCAGAATAACGATGATTTTATCGTTTCTGTGGTACTGAATTTTCTCGCTTGCAGCTTTACAACTTCTAAAGCTCTCATTTGATTTCATCATGATTTTGATATTTGTTAACTAAATGCAGCACACACACACAATTAGTAAAAATATAATTTTAAATTAAATTAAATTTCATAATGTGAAGAGTGTTTTATTCGAAACACAGCTAAATAAAAATTATATGTAGAGAGAGAGGTTAATTTTTAAAAATACTAGAAAGATTAAGATAACAATAAATGTAGAGACATTTTTGTTTAAAAAAAAAATTCCCTCATGTACTGAATTTCGGACCTGAAAGATATTTTTCCTGGAATCAAGCCTTATAAGTCCATATTTTAAATAAGTAACTAATTAATAAATTTTTAATAAATATGCGTAAATATTATCTGTTTCTATTATTCACTGATTAAACTTCTGAACTTTTTCATGTGAGTAAATGTTAAATAATTTGCTTATTTTCTTATTGTTTTATATTGAAAAAAAGTTAAGATTTAATGCATATAATTGATTTTTAGGAGGAACTTTATGCGCTTACAAGTAACACATTTGTTTTTACA
This sequence comes from Trichonephila clavata, assembly GCA_019973975.1. NCBI lineage: Eukaryota > Metazoa > Arthropoda > Arachnida > Araneae > Nephilidae > Trichonephila > Trichonephila clavata. The sequence continues at coordinate 305,968 of BMAO01021825.1, forward strand.
AAATGAATTTGATGGATAATTTCTGGCATTTTGCGGATGTAGTATTTTCTGCTTCTTTTCCTTTCTTAAGTTTATCATTTTAATCGGCAAAATATTTTTAAAATTTTACAAAATATCGTTTAAATTTCCGTTGTACATTTTTATTTAAATTTAAATAATGTTTTCCTTTTTTTTGTAATTTTTATTTATTAAAAAAAAAAAGATTTTTTTTTTCGTTTAGTTCTGCGTTCAAAAGGAGAAAAGGTAGAAAGAAAATCTGAATTTTAATCTAACTTAATATCCAACTTTTTTAGCAAAAAAAAATTCTTTTTTAATTAATCTCTGTGTTTAGCTTATTCCGACCTTCGAAATATTCCTTTAAATAATTTATATCGTATAATATGCCATTGATAAGAGCAAATGCCTATTAAAATTTCTGCATGATCAGAATACGTACCTTAATATGTCAATATGTATCATCTGATCCATTAAGGCATTTCTGGAATAAATTAGGCTCAGTTTAACACTTAAAATAATACATTCAGGTGTTGAATGAAAACAGATACTCGAACTAAAGATACACATATGTGTATTATTTAAAGTGTTAAATATTTGCTTGGTAAAAATTATATTTGCATAACAATGACACAAATTGCAAAATATATAATCACTATATTTTGCACCATTTCTAGTTGCTTTTCCTGCTTGACATGTAGGTTATTGTGTGGAGCCAATTAACTATTCTTGAACTTTTATGAATGTTATAGAAAAGATCATTCAAGTATTTAAAGGTAATTATTTATTTTAAATATTGCAATAGAGAAAAATGCTTATTTTTTTATTACTGTTTGCACTAAATTTTTGAATAATTGGGAAAAGACGCACAAGCTTATTAGAATTTGAATTCTTTCAATAGCAAAATAACACTTTGACAGATTAGATAGCTTATTTTTATTTCTGTCTCAGAAAAGAGCATATCCAGTTGAATGAATAAATTGTTCAATTTGAAACGGAACACAAATGAAACCGTTGAAAAAAATTTGAAAGAGTAGGTTTCGTGAATCAGTCGATAAGAAAAAGTAACTTTAGAAAATTCTGTACCTTGACAATTGGAGTGAGTCAGCCCCTAATACCTGTTTAAGAATACTCCGGATGCTTAGATATACACTAGTTTCGAAGATTCTCCGTTCCTGTCACATGAACTCTCGAACTCAACTTGGTTATAGGTGTTGTAGCATTAACAATTAAAAAATACAAGACTCAACTGATTTCAATTTATAAATCATTCATTAGTTAAATAACTTAATTTAAGATGGGAAGACACATTTACAGGCGATTAGACCGTAATAAGAATAAAAATTACTTATCTGCCAGAAATTAAAAGGAATAGCGGAGAACAGGGCCAGATGACGAAAGTCTTAATTTATTCGTATTCCACTAGGTAGCAGAATTAAATGAACCCTACTGGCTCTCCTTTTGGCCGTTCGTTAAACAATAGTATAGACACGCTGAAATCACCCTTTTTGTGTTAGTTGTGAAGCTTTGATTGTTTTTTGCTGCCACGATATAACTTTTATGCATGTGTAAATAAGCTCTGCTACAGATACAGGTAAAATATAACATTTCTCTTTAATATTTATGTGTAACTTGGTTTAAATACTACTTATTTCCATGAATAAATGTCAATTAATTGCCTTCCTTCATGGTAATGAGAACGAATATTTTTAAACAGACAGTCTGGGGCAAGATGGCGAGCTATGTTTGTATGGGTGTTTGTCCGCGCGACCTTGCGCTTCCATTTCTTCTGGGGCTAAGGATCGGGAAAGGTTTCGTTCGAAAGGGGGTGACCAGAGAAAGACATTTTTGCCATGCGCTAAGTCCTCCTCCCCCCCCCAAAGAGAAAGGAATGTAACAATAATTTGTTGCTTTAGAGCTACTGGCTTTTACCTACCACCTTTTCTGATTTTTTGCGAGAAAACGAATGCTTCCTCAACTTGTAGAAATAGCCCCACCAGGAACTGTAGGCAAGTGTAAGGGCTGGAACAATGTGAGGGCACCTTTTTCTCTTTTTTGAAGCACATTTATCTTCATGTGAAACCAAGCAAAGAATATCCTACTCTGTTGATTTTGACAATAACAAAACTCATATAACTTTGCAGGCTATCTTATATTGCAGAGCGAAAAACATCATCATGGTTGGGTTGCCGCTGCACACATCACATCGTCTCCAGCCCTTTGTTGTGTCATTTTTCAAACCAGTTAAAAACGTACTATAGTCAAGCATGTGACAACTTTATGGTCACTTATCCAGAACAAACTATCACAGACAAAAATATTGGTGAGGTTTTGAGCATCACTTACTTCAAATCAGCTACAGTTGGAAATGCCGTTAAAAGTTTTTAAAGAATAAGGGATCGAGTTTTTAAAGAATAAGGGATAGTCATGTTTAGCAAACATGACTATGCTGCGGTAAAAACTACTAACCATGATGCTGTTGTCGATGAAACTGAGAATAATAGTGCTAATCCTCAGACCCAGGTAGTAGAAAATCAATATATAAACCCTCCAGAAAAACCAGAACCCATGGCAAATGCTGATTCCGATGCACCGAAGAAGCCTGTTAGTGTTTTTTATTTCAAACTATTGCCTAAAACAACAAAATGTGAGAAAAAAAGAAAAAGCAAAAAACTGAGCTCTAGCATTCTTACAAGCACAGCCATCAAAGAAATGTTAGAACAAAGGGAAAAGCAGAAGGAAGGACAGGAAGTTTTAAAAAAACAGGAAAAAAAGCTCATGAAGCTAAAAAGGGAGTTAAAAAAACTCAAACTGTTCCTGTAGGCCTAAGTCCAGGCCAAACATTCCAGTTGTATCAACCTAAAAGGATGGTGTCATAAGATGTCCTGCTTGTGAAGAGAAACCCTCCAACAGAAGAATGGACCCAGTGCCGTAAATCCCAAGAGTGTTGGCTTGAGGAACGTTCCAATTATAAAAATGGCATTTTTATTTGTGACTATTGTTAGGTACACAACTAAACACTTCAACATTATGTTACAATGCATTGCGCTTAGTTTGATACTTTGTAAGATATAAAAACACAGTTATTATTTGTTAAACCATGTAACACATTCAAAAGATAAAATATGTTCAACCTTTATCAGTGTCGCCATCTTGCCCCAAGGCCAAAGTCATCTTGCCCCAGTACTGGGGCAAGATGACGATTTGTTACGGTTATGAAAAAATAAAATTAACCTTTACTTCTTTTATTTGAAAAATTAAATGGTAATATATTTTAATACTACAAAGGACTCTATTCTAACAGTTCCATGTCAAATTGATTTTACTACCCTTAAAAATAAATTAATAAACAACAAAAAATTGTAAACGTCGTCATCTTGCCCCGGTCTCCCCTACAGACTATCTGTATGTGTATCATAGAACATTTATTAATGTAGACACTTCAAATCCTTTAACTTATAAACAGATCCTTCTGAGGGAACACTGGGTATAAACTTGGTTGAAATAAGCTCCTAAATCATTCACCAACTGTCACAGACCCATATAACTCTATCTGCTTCAATTCGCTGAATATACTTAAGTCTTATTTTTACGTTTCATTTGTATACAGGTGGCATAAAAAACAGGCTCGATTTAAGAGGTCACAAGATAGCCCGTTACAAATGTATGCTCTAGGATCCATAAGAATTAAATAAAATTAATGCTATCCGTGCTAAAATAGGCTGAATGTTAATGTATTGTGCTAATTCCCGTTACTTTTTGATAATTTAATTATTTCTATCTGATTTATCACTCCAACACAAACATGTACATTAAGCATTCATTATCATACTAGCAAATTAATTCAACTCATCGCATTGATAAAATACCCAAACTATGTCTTCAACAAAGTTTTTTTAAGAAATATTTGGGAAAATAAGTACACACAGGAAGTTACAGGGTGCGAATTTTCATTCATGTTCTTCAATCAGTAACTTTCATTCGAAGCAAGTAATTTGGTGTGCCATAATCCCAAGAATCATATCACGTTGGTTATCGGTCGATTAAAAGAAGAAGAAAAACATAAGAGTAATGACTTTTCCAACATTTCTTTTTTGCTCCCTTTCAAAATCCATTCATTGAATAACAGTTTAAAATTTCTTTCTCGGTCAAAAAAGATGTTCCAATAGACGTCTATATTTTAAGAAGAGCGCTTTGCAGCAATATACTAATTCTCTTTTCGGTGCTCTCCCACACACACGGTCGTCGTTAGCAGTAGGTTCATTCCTTTTCTCTCAAGCGCTCATTAACTCGATCCTTTTTACTTATTTCGTCTCTTTCAGCAGCATGTGCTTTGGAGATTTGTGTCTATTTTTGTGGGGAATTATGTCCTCCATTAAGGAGCCTACGAATGCTTGAAAGAGCAGTAATCAATAAAATATAAGACTGGATTATAGGAAAACTTGTCATAAAAGAAAATGTAAAAAAAAAAAAAAATTAACGTGCCATGAATTTCGACTCTAGAATTTATCCGCAAAGAGAGAGAGAGAGAGAGAGAGAGAAACGTCAATAATTATTCCTATATAGAGCAACAAAACAATAGACGCAGAAGATGAATTGTTGTCTGAAAATAAATGTACAAAGATATAAAATGCTCTATCAAAAAATTTAATAAGTAAAAACGTGATTTATATAATTCCGCATTTGTTTGCTCAAAAAATAACCGACAAAAAAACCCATTAGCTTAGGAGATTTAAATTGTTTCTAAATATACTTTTTAAAAATTAACTAATCAAGAATTGAAAAAAAACTTTTCTAATTATTCAGTGTGTGTGGCTAATAATATTATATTAAAAATGTATTTATAGCTTCAAAGTAAAAACCTAAAAGCAAATACTATGAGTTTCCATGCATTAAATCACTAACAGATAAAAAAAAGTAATCCTTCAGAAGGTCATTTAGACTTTCACATTTTATGCCAATGAGCGCTAAAGAATGAGAAATGTTTTGACTTTTCCACATTTTAGGATAATTTTAAAGCTTGATTTATTACATTAAGAGCATAAATATAACAAACTTGTTCAAAGCACAATGAATTTTAGCATTTTAAGGACAACAGAACAAATAATTAAACCAAAATTTTCAACAACAACAATAACAAATCTAGACGCCTATAAAATGGAACAAAATAAAGTTTTTAAAAACTATTTTGCAACAGGTTTTTATTGACATCTGCAACAAATTGTTCGACCCTGGATTCGAACCAAGGTTCGTCTGACAAGAAGCAGACATGAAAGCATAGCATATTAACCGGGCGTTCACTTCCTCTTCATAATTGTTATGTAGAACTTAAAACATCTTATTTTAATGAGCACGCCCTTCGAGATATTATTCAATGAAACGCGTTGAGAATAATAATATGATTATTTCAAGCGATTCTTCGCCTTTCTGGTTTATCAGCCTATAAAAGAAATATTAAAAACTGGAAGAAATGGTCTTATGATATGAATATTGTTAGTTTTCACCTTCATAAAAGTCGGAAGTAATAGCTATGTAAGAGTCAACACTAGTTTAAGGACAACGTATACTTATTATTCAGGACGAACACCAAAATGTCATTTTCTATGCAGAAAAAATAATTCATGTTTCTCTTGATTAAAGTTAATGACATAATAATAGGATACAAAACCATATTGAAATAACCATCGGAAATGCAATAACTACTTGTGAAAAGTGTAAAAAAACAGATGGGCATGGACTCGGTTTTTCTATTAGAATCCTGATTTTTATTAGAAATGTTTAAGGACGTTTTAATTTGGATTTAGTATTCCAAATGTATAATGCATAAATTCCCTTTTATTTCTGCCATTTTTTTAATAATTATATTTTACTTCCAGAGATCTAAGCATTATTATTTATTCATAATTCTAGCATCTATCTAGAAATTATGAACATCGTTTATTTTGAATGTCTTCAACTTTAATTTTAATCGTTTGTAAAAATAATGGAAGAAATATTTTAGAAATTTAAACCCAAAAAGAATTGTTTAAAATGATATGAATGACAAATTTGAAATTCCAAGCACTTTATTATAATTACATAATTAAAAAAATAGAATGTTACACGCACAAATAATTAAACTTTAAAAAAATAACGGTATTTATACATTCAATTTCTTAAAGAGTGTTTTCGACGAAAAGAAAAATATGTTTTCTAAAGTTATTTTGAATTTCAATATATAGAAGGAATAAAAACACGTATACATTTTAAAAAGAAAAATATTAAATAAGAAACAGAATAGTAAAAATTAAGTATACAGAGAAATTACAAAAAAAATGCAACTCTCCAGAGAAATCATACATAAATTTAAACAACTATTTGACGGTAATTTTGGATATAATTAAGCTTTTTAAGATTGTAAATTATATATATGGATGAGAGAGAGAGAGAGAGAGATGAGAGAGAGAGAAAGAGAGAGACGGACTGATATCCAAATTATTTTGCTGACATCAAATCTTTGTACCTTTTGCCAAGAGCAGGTAAGTATCAACGTTTTCTTTAGGATACATCTACTGGCAAAAATCCAACATTTCATTGAATGACCTTGATTTCACAACTGTGTTTGCATAAGGACGAACTTTGTTTTAGCTAATTAGACAATGAATTTTTTTTAAAATTATATAACACAGGAGCTTGACATCACGAAGTCATGAACTATATATAATATATAGATATACTGCATTTCCTTCATTTTTATATTTCCATCCAAATAGACAAACAGCATTCTAGTGTACATCCCTATATTTTCAGACTTTTTTTTATTTCTAGCCTTTCATATGTGGGAAAACTGAGGTTTTTCATGGCGATAAATAATAGAAGCAACTAAACAAATGCTGTCTTTAATTTTGCATAGAGTTGATATCACCAGTTTCGAAGATCGGGATCACTGATTGAAACACATAGTATTTATTTCATTTCAAAAAGTTCAACCTGTGTTAAATTTTTGATGTAGTTTTGTTTGGGTAATACAATCCTTTACTTATTGAGTTATTTATTACGTCCAGAGTGTAAGAACTTACAATAACTTGGAGTTAATAACCAATTAGTATACACTTTCGTCAAGACAGTCTGACCTTCGACGTGTCTGGACCAAGAGCGAAGCGTCAAATTGTCTCCTCTGTCCTTTGTACGTTTACCAAATTTCACAGTTAGTTTTTGTTTTCCGTTCAGTCATTTTTGTGTTTTGTTTGTTTAATAATCAATGACATGTTGTATTCAAAGATGACTATTTTTCGTTGTGTCTTTCCTTAAAAGAATGCGCCAAATTGTCTACTGAGTCTTTACTCGTGCTTGTGATCTTCTTTTATTATTCTTTTTTATTCTTATCTTCTTTCTGCATGCATAAGGATCATCACAACTAACAATAAACAATATGATGAATGAGTAAAAACTCAATGAAATTCATCCTTCAAGTTCTATTATGTTTTCATTCACTAAGCTCGTTAGGGATAAATACAATTGAATAAATGAAAAGATCAATTAAATACCAATTAATAGTTTGTAACCATTCGTAATTCAATAAATCTTATTTCATTGATATTTATCAAACATAAATTTATACTCAGATTATGCAGAAAATCAAAACTTCTAGATTAAATTAGCTAAATACAAAATTAATGTGAATTGGTCATTTGTTACAGACAATGTGTATAAAAAATTTAAGAGCAAAATTATCATACAATTATGAAAGATTTATACAGAATATTTTTAAGTCTCTTTAAAGCATTTATTATGCTCTGGAATATTTCTGTATTTTCAAAATTGACCTCATATAGTAATTTGAAACATTCATGAAGTCAAGTGTTCTGGATTTTGAAAATGTTTAGACGTACGAAACATTATATTTTAAGACTAGCTGTTACCCGCCCGCTTCGCTGGGAATTTCATGATGTTTTATAAATTTTTACTGCTTATATATATGTATAAATTATTGATATCTAAGTCCTGCATTAAGAATTCCATTGTATTGAAAAATATACTTATACCTGTAACTGTCGCCTGTTGATAAAAAAAAGGGGCAGAACTCATATAATTTGTGTTTTCTAAAAATCTCTAAAATTGAAGCATAGAATGATGTTCGCTCTTTCGTAACCCAAAAACCAAGTGGATTCCCGCAAAACCAATTTTCGGTGGATCTCTACTCCGTAAATTGAACATGCAAGCCAAATTTCAAGTCTAAATCTAACAGGAAAAAAAACCAAAAGTTTTACTATCAATATCCCCGTAATCCCGTTGAGAGCCGTTTTCCAAAATAACCGCTCTTAGCGGATTTCAACTCAACAAAAGAAAAATGCAAACCAAATTTCATTATTATAGTCCTTGTAGCTCGAAAAAAGTAATTTTTTTTGTCAATACGTCCCAGTAATCCCCTGCACCCCCCCCCCACCCAGAACTTGATTTGCTTAAAATACATTCTTAGTGGATCCCTATTCAACAAAAGAAACATGCTTAACAAATTTCAAGTATATGGGTCTAACAATTAAAAACAGGAATTTTTTTCTGTAACTCCTCTTGACCCCTCGCAACCCTCCTTGGGGGTCAATTTTCGTTTTACTCTTTGTTAGAGGAACTCTATTCCATGAAAGGAACATGCCTACCAATTTTCAAGCAGGATGATCAAATAGTTTAAAATGGAAATATTTATCAATTACGCCTCTTAATCTCCCGAAATTAAACTTAGTAGTTCATATTCGCGAAACCCATTTTATAGCGGTTCTTTACTTTACGAAAGGAATCTGCTTATCAAATTTCAAGACTGTACGTCTAATAGTTTAAAAATGGGGATAATTATCTATAACGCCACTTGAGCCCCCGCAACGCCACATTAAAGAAACTCACAATTAAGAAATTAAGAACAATTTGAATTAAGAAAAACAGAGAGGTAGAAAAATGAAAGATACCTTGAAAAATATTATTCTTCGATTACAATATAAATATTAAGCAAATAATAACTATTGTTTAAATGTGACTAAAAATGTAAATAAAAAAAAGAAAGGATTAAAACTAACCGTAAAACTTATCAATTTTTTGTTTCTTGCATTGCTTTTTGCTTATGAAGCCTTGATTTATTATTTTTAAAAGTGCATACGAAACAGCCGATGCTCTACTTAACTGAACAGTGAGATAACTATCATAAAAATTTTTTAAAAAATATGGCACGTGTCAGCGTATTATCATGTGCGCGTAACACTATTGTGTCTCATGAAGAGCATCGGTCGCCAGTAACCAAAACAACGACTTCATTAGCTCAGCTTGGCGTTCATCTTGGCATTCAGTTTCACGTTCACCCGTATAGTTTCCGTTCCCGTAAGAATACGGGAATAAAATATAGCCTATGTTACTCCCCGTTAATGTAGCTTTCCATTAGTGAAAGAATTTTTAAAATCGCACCAGCCGTTTCCGAGATTAGCCGGAACAAACAGACAGACAGACAGATAGACAGACAGACAAAAATTTTAAAAATTGGTTTTTTGTTATGAGTACCGTATATACTTTTAGTGCATTAAGTAAAAAGCTGCTAATTTGAAAGTACAAACAGACACTTCAATTTTATTTATTTGTATAGATATGTTACGCGAAAGAGCCCAATTCAACTGAGAACCGTTATAAGGAAATCAATACTTAAAAATAAATAATTTCTCATCCTACAAGTTGCTCTGAAAATAAAACATCTCCATTAATTAGTTACGAGATTTTTAAAAAAAGAGCACCATTCTTTCTTAACATTGAAAGATTTTGGCTTATTACTCGCACTTAAATGATTAGGTAAGAGTAAAAACATATCCGTAAGAACGAAATTCTAGAATACGAGAGCTACTGAAAGATGGAATATAAAATAAGAAATAATTGCGAGCTAATGTATTTCCCAGTATAATTTATAACCATTAGAATTTCAACACTTCCCGTTTGGTTTCTTTTACTCGGCGAACATAGAAGAAAATTTAATAAAAAGGAGTATAGAATATGGGTATTATAAATCATTCACCAAAATTTTGTAAGAAAAATGGAGATGGGAAGTGTGTAATGTATTTTGGAGCAAGAAAAATTAATGATAAGGTTTTAAAGCAAGGATAATGCACTGCTGAAATGGATTTTCACCGAAAACCTGAAACCACCTGACGGCTCATTTATATTTCAGTAAGTTGTCCTTTTAGCCAAAGATTCTGTCAAATGTTTACAAAATTTTTCTCAAACATTCTAATTTATATATTTAGCGTGAGGGTTCTCAAAAAATGAAAACTAAAGAACAAATAAAGTACTAAAATGAGGGGGAAAACGTGTTAACATATTTATATTACAAGAAATATTCTAAGAAATTCAGTGGTAAGCATTAAAAAACTTTTAAAAATAGATATTAAAAAGCTCACGCGAAGAGAAGTATATTTTTTACGAAGACTTTTGTAAGATATATTTTTGGGGGCCTTTTTTAATATTCATTTTTACCAATTTGATGATTATCTAAGTAGTTTCTTTAATGCTTGGTATCATTATAGAATTGCACAGATAATTTGTTAAATATTTTAGCCTAACTGATATAATGCCAACAATTCTATGAGAATCCTAATTTCAAAAATATAAGCTAAATAAGCAGCCTTCTGAAATAGCAATATCACAGAGAGTTAATGGTTATTTACTATCGATGCTACATATACCATTATAATGTACCACCGAGCATATAGACCGAGTATACCAACTAAGCCTAATTGCCAGTCTCGATAACTTTAAATTTAAAATTATTCATATTTGTTAAGAACTTTTCATTAATTTGCTAGAAATTAGAACTTAATATCTATAACTGACATTCACTCTTGTTTTATTGAAACAACACTTCTAAAATAAATTTATATCTATGTAAATTGTATTCCACATGTTCAAAAAGAAACTATATATATTGGAAATCTTTATAATGGAAGTTTATGAAAAAAAGGGCATAGATCTTTACACATGTAACAGAGAAACTAAAAAAGGAAAGAAAAAAAACCCGGGGAGAGTGAGAAAGAGAGGGACATTTAGATAAGGCTTTTAGCTGTACGATGCTTTTTTTTTCTTCACATGGGATGTACGAGCCCATGCGGAAACATTTCGGACCTTAACTGAAGCATTTTTACAATTTATTTAGAAGAGAGGAACCTCTAAAATGCACTTTAATAAATGGAAAAACAGGCTAAAGAAGCATCAGGCAGATCTTTCTTTGGATTTAAGACACTTTAAGTTTAAAGTACAGCTAGAGCGCAAGTAAAAGAAGAAGGATCTTTATTTTAATATTATTTTCAAATTTATGGCAAAAGTCGCTTTTGAGTGCAACGTGGCTTAGTCAGATTTATGAATATCTGATTTTTTAAAATTCTACGTCCATTTTCTGTTATAAAAAGCAAAAGCTAACCATCCAATTTAGAAAAAAAAAGTTCACGACACTAGGAGTTGAAAGTGCTTTCTGAAGAACGAGGGGGGAAAAAAGAGAAATGTAAATTAGTTGAATAGAAAATGTATTTTCAAGAGTTTAGAAAAACTAGTAAAAGAATAAATTTTTTGAGTTATTTTAGAGGATGAAGGCGGGCAGAAATCTTATAGAACTGTATAATAATGTTCTAAATGAAAGTAGAATTCCTCTATTTTAACTTATAAATATTGTAAGAAACATTAAAGTGTAGATGTTTTCCTTCGTCACTGTTAAACATACATAAAACGTATAACTAGTTTCATTAAGGAAAAATGCTTTTTATAAGTATATAACAAGATCTTGGCATTTTTAAAGCATTTAGACACAATTTTAGATGAAATTTGGAATAGAGTGTTTCAACTAACTTCAAAGTTATAATTTAACTTTACGAAGGCTCTTAGGTAGTTTAAAGTTATATAATAATTTTACGTAACTTTTGATATTTTAAAATTTGTTTTAGATATCATGCATATTTTTTTAAAAGTTCTAAATTATTAAATATATTAATTAAATGGTTAAATTATTAAATGCATTAAATAAATTATTAAAATATTAAATGTATTAAACCATGTACTGTAAAAAGTTCAAAACATTAAAAATATTTCGGATGAAGGAAATGTATGACCGAATGTATGAATACGGACATAACAGAAAAACGAGTAATAATGCACCATATCACTCATTTTCTCCGAACATTTTTTAAAATTTTTTACGCTTTTATTTACGACAAAAGAAATGCAAGAAGTCTCATCGTTGGATCATATAAAAATAAAATGAGTATTACGTGAGCATGATTGCACTAGAAATAATGTTAAAAACATGTTGCTATATTCTTTTGTTTAATAATTTTGGTCGGAATTAACAGAATGAATTCAAATTCCAAAGAAATTCATCTAAACATGTGGGAAAACTAATGGTATTCTGTTCAATTTCATTTATGCGGAATTTATAACAGAAAATTTTGTTTTAAATGGTATAAATATTGTTTATAAAACCTTATATAAATTAGCACAAAACACACATACACTCACGCAAACACCTAAGAATTTACAAACTTTATAATTAATTAAAATTTTTACAGCTTTGCAATCAGTTAAAAATTGCAATATTTTATTAATGTTGAGATTTGGATTAATATTTAAAAAAATGTTGAAAGCTTTAGTTTTTTTTTCTTTATTACTCTATCAGTTAAGGATATATATTTTATCGCAAAAAGCATTAGTTTATTCAGGTGGAGTATAATTCGTTATTTTTAGAAGTAATATTAAACAACTAGCATTTTAATGAATTAAATAAAAAGCTGTACTTGACACATCTGTAGAAAATCCAAATTATACAAGAAAGGGTCGTAAACATTTTTTTCATATTATTTAAAAATAATAACTTCTTTGTAAATAAGAGAAAAAAAACTATCAAAAAATATTTTAATTTAATACGTTTTATAACAAACCTTATTAGTAACCAAAGGATAAATTCTTTTAAATTGCACAAGTAATGGTTTTATAAAAGAGATTAAAAGTTATGTAATCCTATAATGCTATAATCGAAGGTTTTGTAATAGGAAGTATAATATTACGAACGCCCTTTTTCGTTCTAAGCATAAGCCGTCTTCAATCCACTTCAGAATATCAACTTTCTGTACATAAATGGAGAAAAAAGCAGTCTAAAGAACAGAAGAGAAATCCAAAAAGCAGGGGGTAAAAATAGGTAATACTCAAATTAAGGGCCAGATAATCAATTACCGCCAAATCCGGCGTATAACGTTGGACCGCCGAAAAACGCGCACCTATACTTTCAAACGGCCATTTTTTTAATTTGGATGTATATTCGCCGTATAGCGTGCACCCTCCTTTTTTAGGAAGAAACCTGAAATGTGTGTTTGGTATGTATGGTTTGTAAGTCATTTATTTGAGGTACTATCCCAGGCCTTTGAAAAAAAAATAGTATACTTCCAGAATTACAACTCTTTAAGCTAATAAAGTAAGTCATATCTTCCAAATTAACAGTAATTCGATAGGTGTAGAGAAGTTGAATTTTCTTTATACTTATACTTTTTTTAGAAATTTTTTTTAAAGCTATCGTTTTTATGCCCGGAGTATAAAGCGCACCCTTAAATTTCGATCTTATTTTTGGTGTTAAAAGTGCATGTTATACGCCGGATTTTACGGTTACTAGTTCCAATATTCACTCAATACCGTCTTTATGCATTTAAACATGTAACTCACGATTTTGTGGTTCTCATTAACAATCTTTCAGTAAAAAATTCAAATTTCGAGTAAAACTTAAGACGTAATAACCCTTGGTAACACTAGATGACTGCAATGACAAAAATTCTAGAAATATTGACGACTAATTGTCATGCCTTCCTACTTAATCCCGCTATCAGACTCGTTGATCGGAGAAAGGATATACGATATGCTAAAAGTGACTAATCATTTCCTGTCTTTATAAGCTTTAGTGTCACTAAACCCTACTCTTTTTTCAGCTTAGAAGTGTTAGGCTTTTAAAATAATCATTTCATCCAGAGCTGGCTTTTGCGGCAGCTTGATAAAGCGATGTCAGTTTTTACTTGAGCTTTTTCTTTCCTTTTTTTTCTTTCATAAATACTTATCTTCACTGAGAGGAAAACTCAGAAGGCGTTGGGTACATGAAATGCTAGTTGGCCAATCAAATCAGCTTAGGCAGTGCAGGGATCAGATTCTTCTGTAGACTTAAAAAAAATGTGTTCAACTCAAACTCTCCCAGACCAAAGAGCCTCGATTACAGAAGTTCTTTCATATGTTTAAGACGTAATATGAAACCTTGTACATGAAAATAGGAATTAAAAGGATTTTACTGTCGATGGTTTTCACAGGAAAATTTATGCGATTTTGTTATGACGCATCGATAACAATCCACAAATGAGTAAATATTTATTCCTATTAAGGTGTTTGCATTTACATTCGTACCATTCGTATTTTCTCACTTTACTATAGGACAGTAAAATCGACAAACTGTACATGACTTGTACATACTATGAACATAGCTTGGTACATTCTTAAAACTGAAAAGTTTTCTAATAATTGAATACTACTATTCACATTCCAAGTGCTTACAGCATGAAAAATATCCAATTTTTTTTCCTGTAAACTGCTTTCGTGAAATTGTAAACTTTCCATCAAAAAAGATGCAGCAATTATTTCAAATATACATTATTATAATAAAGCAATGAGATTTAAAGTCTTGTGATATGTAAGTTTAAAAAAAAATTGGATGAAAAAAAAAATTCCGGTGCATAACGACAACAAAATTTTCTAAAATTAAATCATTACGTAAAAGTAAAATTAATCATAAAAGATAAAAGTATAATCAATACATAAAGTTCATCATTACGAAATGTCCAATTTAATTTTTACAATCATCTTAAAATGCAATATTTTAATTAAACAATGATATTTCAAAAGTTATTGTGGAATACAAAATTAAAAAATTGGATAAAAGTAATAAAAAATAACTAATCCATTGAAAATGGCTAACAAAATTTCCTAACGTTACGTAAAGTAAAATTAATCATTAAAAGTAAATGAAATCATTACATAAAGTTCATCATTACGTACATATCGAATTTCATTTTTACAATTATTTGAAAAACATATTATTCTAATTAATCAATAAAAAAGCTATTGCAAAATAAAAGTTTAAAAAAATTGGATAAAAATAATTAACAATAACACTGTGCATTGAAAACCCTGTTAAATATTGTAACGTAAAACTAATCATTCAAAGTAAATGTTATCATTACATCAAGTTCATCCTTACGTAAGTATCGAATTTCATTTTTACAACATGTGTTCCGCCGAATACATTACATCATTTTTTTCCTTCTTTCCATCATTTCATAAAACAAAGCTATTTTGGGAGAAAATGCAATTCTAATCTACTTCCATTACTTTGAAAACCTTTTGGTGATTTTCACTTGGAAGGAAAAGTCATCCGTTTTGATCTGTTTCGATATGTTTACCAAAACAAATGATGTACAGTATTTAGAAATAATATTCTAAGAAATCGACAACGTCATTTGGATTCATAACTTATCCAACTTACGCTGATAGAGTGTGAAAAGGAACTGAACCGACAAAAGGAAAAGCTTTGGATTCAAGCGACTCCTCGTTGTCATCTCATATTCTGTTTCAGATCATTTCATTTTTAACTAGTAATGCCCTTTAAAATACCCTTGAATCTTATGCTTAAATGTCATCCATCAAAATCCGAGTTAATTTCAATATGTTTTTGTCTTCAATTCCTCGTTCTCTCCAATATATATATATATATATATATATATAAGAACTATCTTCTAAATAGTTGTGTAACATTCAGTAAATGAGTTATAGATGAGCAAATTCCAAAATGACAGTACTTATTTTAGTGTAATATACAAAGGCTCACGGGTAAGTAATAACGGGTAAGCGGACTTCACTTTTAGTTACCAATGATCCCACTTGAAAGTCACAGCAATTTGGGATTAAAATAAACTACATAAATGCAAATGATTTACAGAAAATAATGAGCAATCTTTTATTAAAAATTCACAATGGATTGCATGAGGAATAAGATGGAATCAAAAATTTTTAAAAAATAAAGCAACTGTTTATGAGAATTTCCTTAGATATTTCAGACATCCACAATAAGTCTAAGTAAAATAAATTTGCATTTTTTGTGCATAGAATCATTTAAAAATACTCATACAACATCTATTCTGTTTATTTTATTAAAAGTACTTCTCATATACCTATAATTACTTTCAAGTGACTCTATACAAAGATTTATTTTTTTTATTGATAAGCAAAGATAAACCATCTAGTCTATGCATTTAAATGATAGATGGAAGAAGTTTCGTCAAATATTCACATTTTCACAAGTTCATACTTTTATTATAAAACAAAACTTACTTAACAAAAAGCTAAGTAATGTAAATATTTGAGGTATACTTTATAAAACGTACTTAAAAAATATTAATGTATTAAATTTAAAACTCTCCTCTGAAAGTTTATTTTGTGTAATAGTAGTTTTCCCCTGCTTATTAAATAAAGTATTTCGGCCTATTCTTTTTTCAAATGAAATAGTTTTTATCTGTGATCATATAATTATCCCAATTGTGTTGATACGAAATTGAGTGCCTATTTATCATACGTATTTATTTATACTTCAAAAGAACCTTATATTTTTTCCATAAAAAATACAATGCCATTCTGAAACAAATTACTGTTCAGTAGCTTGCATAGAGATTTCGAATGTTCAGAATTCACATAATAAAATATTTCGGTTGCGTTTATTTTGATTTAAAAGCTACAATCTCGTTCTAAACTACTGTTTAAAATATTTTTCTATACTGTTCTGATTAAATATCTGTCAACGAGTCAACACCCGAAGCGATATCACAGGATGGAATTTCTCTCCTGATACTTAAAAACATCGAATAGATAACAATTCTGAAGTATTAAAGCTCATTCACAGTTCCAAGCGCAATATTTGCTCTGTTTTTCAACGAAATATATGTTGAATGTCCGTACGCATTCAAAAAGAAATTTTCAGATCGTAAAATTATTATTTAATTTCAAAGTTCCCTATCTCTCTTTGAGTTTTCCGAGCACAAGAATATTTGAGTATATTTTTTTAAAAGATGCATAGTAAAAAAATACATAAAGAACAAAGGAGAGAAATCATACAAGTATATAAAAAATATTTTGAGAAATAAAGATGAGTACATTTTAATGACAGGAATGTTCAGTAATAATTTAAATTTCAGGACACACAAAATAGAAATCAATGTTATTCTCATACTTGTAATAAATTTGATACCTTTAATTATAATAAAACAAATTGTGGGAAAAGTTAAATTCCTAATAGTTTCTCTCTCTTTCGAGTGATCTAAGAAAATTCTGCTGAAGAGAAATAAACAATCGTCTCTCAAGGAACAATTTCCTAAAATATTTCAGAAGAAAAATAGTATAATTATTTTAAAGTATGAAATTTAAAGATTTTTTTCACCTTTGATTGGATTTCATAAATTTTTATTGAGAATAATAACTTACTTAACATAGTTATTATAACTTCTAAGAATCTGTTTTCTACTTTAATCATAATAAAAATATGGATAACATTGAATTTCCTTTACCTATAAACAAAAACATTTGTTCGAAATTTTAAATTTTTTTGGAATTTAAACACAAATTACTCAGAATTCTGTAAAAATATAGTTTTTCTCCAGAATTAAAAAGAACGAACGGGCAATTGAAGACAAAGAACTATTAACTAAATAAAGAACTCAAAATATTGAAATAAACTAATACTTAACTGTATAAGAGTTATGAATATCAAATAGTTCAAGAAATTGAAAAGCATTATGAACTATTCAAATTTCTCAAGCAAATACTTACGCTACCCTCAAAAGAAAACTAAAAATTATTTCGAATGATATTCTAACAGTCAGTTTCATTTGAGAAATTTTATTTACTCAATATCGGAGCTGTTTAATATCAGAACAGAGTCAATGACACAGAAAATGGTGAATTTTTAAATAATTTTAAAAATGCGAATTTTGTGTGTGTGTGTGCTGTATATTTTTTCTCTCAGCTCGATACGCATCATTGATTCAAAATTAAAACGATTTTTTTATGCAATCTAAATAAAAAAAAGTACATGATTTTATATGAGAAATACATATTTATCCCTCTTTTTGTTTTTTTTATCTTGCACATAACTTAAATGTTTTCTTAAATTCGTGATAAATGTTGTAAATTTAAGCTCCCATTTTTTGGTGAAGCATTTCGATTACGCTAAAAGCATTAATTTATTCACCTCAGATAATAGTTAACAATTTTTATTTAAAATACCACATGCTTATTGTTAAGTAAAAATACAATTGAATGAAAATCGTTGGAATACGTCATTTTTTTCGTATGTAATTTTGTGCTTTTATCATTTTGTACATATATTTCGCGCACATATATTGCAACTTTTTGTAATACATCAAAATTTTTATAAAATATTTCTAGAATTACTCCCGTTAAAAAATGATGTAATAAACATACAGTGAGTAGTTCAGATTAACAACACAAGTCGTAGCGATGAAAATAATAATAATAATTATGAAAAAGCATTTAAATAAACAAAAAATAGATTTTTACGTACAAGCATTAATCCTAATGATCTAAGTGTGACATAAAAGACAAATGTAGAATGTTTATTCGAAGTTTTAACTTTATCTATACAAATAAATAAAATTGAAGTGTCTGTTTGTACTTTCAAATTAGTAGCTTTTTACTTAATGCACTAAAAGTATATACGGTATTCATAACAAAAAACCAATTTTTAAAATTTTTGTCTGTCTGTTTGTTCCGGCTAATCTCGGAAACGGCTGGTGCGATTTTAAAAATTCTTTCACTAATGGAAAGCTACATTAACGGGGAGTAACATAGGCTATATTTTATTCCCGTATTCTTACGGGAACGGAAACTATACGGGTGAACGTGAAACTGAATGCCAAGATGAACGCCAAGCTGAGCTAATGAAGTCGTTGTTTTGGTTACTGGCGACCGATGCTCTTCATGAGACACAATAGTGTTACGCGCACATGATAATACGCTGACACGTGCCATATTTTTTAAAAATTTTTTATGATAGTTATCTCACTGTTCAGTTAAGTAGAGCATCGGCTGTTTCGTATGCACTTTTAAAAATAATAAATCAAGGCTTCATAAGCAAAAAGCAATGCAAGAAACAAAAAATTGATAAGTTTTACGGTTAGTTTTAATCCTTTCTTTTTTTTATTTACATTTTTAGTCACATTTAAACAATAGTTATTATTTGCTTAATATTTATATTGTAATCGAAGAATAATATTTTTCAAGGTATCTTTCATTTTTCTACCTCTCTGTTTTTCTTAATTCAAATTGTCCTTAATTTCTTAATTGTGAGTTTCTTTAATGTGGCGTTGCGGGGGCTCAAGTGGCGTTATAGATAATTATCCCCATTTTTAAACTATTAGACGTACAGTCTTGAAATTTGATAAGCAGATTCCTTTCGTAAAGTAAAGAACCGCTACAAAATGGGTTTCGCGAATATGAACTACTAAGTTTAATTTCGAGAGATTAAGAGGCGTAATTGATAAATATTTCCATTTTAAACTATTTGATAATCCTGCTTGAAAATTGGTAGGCATGTTCCTTTCATGGAATAGAGTTCCTCTAACAAAGAGTAAAACGAAAATTGACCCCCAAGGAGGGTTGCGAGGGGTCAAGAGGAGTTACAGAAAAAAATACCTGTTTTTAATTGTTAGACCCATATACTTGAAATTTGTTAAGCATGTTTCTTTTGTTGAATAGGGATCCACTAAGAATGTATTTTAAGCAAATCAAGTTCTGGGTGGGGGGGTGCAGGGGATTACTGGGACGTATTGACAAAAAAAATTACTTTTTTCGAGCTACAAGGACTATAATAATGAAATTTGGTTTGCATTTTTCTTTTGTTGAGTTGAAATCCGCTAAGAGCAGTTATTTTGGAAAACGGCTCTCAACGGGATTACGGGGATATTGATAGTAAAACTTTTGGTTTTTTTTCCTGTTAGATTTAGACTTGAAATTTGGCTTGCATGTTCAATTTACGGAGTAGAGATCCACCGAAAATTGGTTTTGCGAGAATCCACTTGGTTTTTGGGTTACGAAAGAGCAAACATCATTCTATGCTTCAATTTTAGAGATTTTTAGAAAACACAAATTATATGAGTTCTGCCCCTTTTTTTTATCAACAGGCGACAGTTACAGGTATAAGTATATTTTTCAATACAATGGAATTCTTAATGCAGGACTTAGATATCAAAAATTTATACATATATATAAGCAGTAAAAATTTATAAAACATCATGAAATTCCCAGTGAAGCGGGCGGGTAACAGCTAGTTTTCTATACAAAGAGCAATTCTAAGGAATATTGAACAACTTTTCTCCATAACTCCAACTGTTAGATGTACGCATTGCGGAGTAACAATCTCTCTTAACTCTACCACGCAGTTATTGAGCGATATTAAATTCGGGAACATCGTTTTTCTTCAGTAAATATATTACTCTAACGTCAAAATTAAGGAAAAGCACTTTTCATTCCAAAATCCATAAAACTTTACATCATCCCTTCTGCAAACCTTATCTCTGGGATGTAATTCTCCTTTCGCCGCTTTCGAAATGAAAGAAGTAAGTTGGTCCCTTCCGCTTAACAATGAATGCTATGCCTACTAAAATCGAATCTTTTCCCCGAATACTTGCCGTTTTTCGAAATCTGAATAACATGCAACGTCATTCCTTTCAATAATTGCGTGAATCAAACAGTTGGGTTTGAAATCTCATAAATAAAAATAAAATTGCGTTTTTTTTTTTTAAATTTTAGGATGTTAAATTACTGTAGAAAGTGCGTGAAAACTGATTTTAAACCAATAGCGGAAAAAAGTAATCGTGTTATATAATAAGATAAACACTAATGAGAGAGAGATGATTTCTTTTTAATCTATACATAATATATAAACACAAATATGTATATATATATATATAGAGAGAGAGAGAGAGAGAGAAAATGTTGTATTGCGCAAAGTGCAAAGTATTTTATATCATTTTAAAGATAATTCAATATTCAGTGCTGAATTCAACACAAAAAAAATTCAAATATTTGCAACACAAAAAATGTTATGCTGCAATAACAATTGATATACAATAAATATACTGATGATTGCAGTATGTTATCAGTGCTTAGTGTTGTAGCCTTTATTTTTTATTACAGCTTCCTATGGATGTATCATTGAGCTGAAAATAGTTTTAAGCTCTTCCTTTGTTATTACATGATGCCAGGAAACAATTATATCCTCAATTAGTTCATTTTTATTTCATGAGTACCTCATTTGGACATGACTCTTCAAACGGTGCCACAAGTTTTTGATAGGATTGAGGTCAAGGCTGTTTCCTGGCCAGGAAAACAACTCAAATGGTCTTAGAACAATACCAGTCTTTCGATAACTTTACTGCGTGACAAGAAGCAGAATCTTACTGAAAAATAAACGAAACATTGTTAGTAAATAGAGCCCTGATGGAAGGTAGAAGTTGGATTCTAGAATGGTGGCAATGTATTTTCTAACATTCATGTTCCATCGATGATATGAAAACGATCGATACCATCTGCTTATATGCATGACCAAATCATAAAAATATGTGGGTATTTCACAGTCTTATGGATGCACTCACGGTTTAGCATTTCTCCTTTTCTACGTCTTACATATTTTCGGCCATCACTACCGAATAGTGATATCTTAGTTTCATCCCTCCATATAATTTGTGACCACTAATCATTTTTCCAATTATAGTGTTTCTTTGACTACTGTAGTCTTTTTTAGTGCTGCTGTAAATTTTTTTAGTGCTGCTTTTTTTCGTAGAATTCTACTTCTTAGTCGAACATCCGCTAATCTTCTCCTGATTGCTTTTGAACAGACAGAAACACTAACATCATTCAAATCTGTTCTGACGGCCGTTTATGTCATTCTTCTATATTGGAGACACAGTATTTTGGTATTTCTGTCATCAACAGATGTGGTGTACCTTTTTCGGCTTTTTCCTGTTTTTTTAAAATTAAATTTGTCTGATATCTTAAACAAAACTTTAGTCTCCAGATTTAGCTACTGCACCACTCACCTATTTTGCAGTTTTAACATAGGAAAGACCACTTTCTAGTCACATATCTCTTTCTAGGGGTCCAATTTACTATTTTATTTGATGTCATTGCTTCTTGATTAAATATCATTGTTTTCCTGGCCAGGAAACAGTCTTGACCTCAATTCTACCAAAAACTTGTGGCATCGCTTGAAGACTCTTGTCCAAATGAGGTACCAATGAAATAAAAAAGAACGAATTGAGGGTGTAATTGTTTCCTGACATCATGTAATAACAAAGAAAGATCCTAAAACTATTTTCAGCTCAATAAAACATCGATGGGAAGCTGTAATAAAAAGTAAAGGTTACCCAACTAAGCTCTGATAACTCATTGTAATCATCAGTATATCTAATGGATATCGATAGTTATTGCAGCATAACTTTTTCTGCATATAAATACTTCAATTTTGCTTTGTGTATTTAATTCAGTATTAAATTATCTTTAAAATGATATAAAATACTTGGCATTTTGTGCAATGCAACATTTTCTATAAGCATACAAATTTTAAAAAACGTAGCAATTTTAAAAAATGTCCACAATTTTGTGGTCACCACTGTATGTATATATATATAAAATTCTCTACTACAGAGATATGAATAATCAATATTCATCAAAATTGTAAAAGAAAATTTGTAACATAAAACAGACAAAAGATTTGGGAAAGGATATATTAGAAATTTTAAAAATAATAGAATTTAAAAATATATAAATATATGGATGCTACAGTATTATAAACATTGCTGACTTAGGACAGCTCTTATATATAAAATAATTTATATAAAAGTGGGGTTTAACATGTTATATATATATATATGTAGAATATATGTATAAAGATAAATTTTAAAATACTCTTTTTATTTGAAGGAAAATGCGAGTGTCGGTAAATGACATACTAATTTGAAAAACATATTGCTGAAACATTATTAAAGAATGCTACTCAGAAAATGCTATTGCTACTACGTGACAAATTTTCAGTGTATGTCTACGAATTTTACAGTGATAAGAGGACTAAACAAATGTCAAAAATTGTTTGGTTAAGTATTTAGTATCAAAAAAAGTTTGCTAATCATTTTTTCAAAGAAATTTATGTAAAGTAAAAAGGAAATTGATGTACGAAATATCGTTTTGGAACTCAATAGTTTTTGCCTGATTCAACCTGCGCCTTTTACTTTTTATTGTTTAAATTTTATCAACATGAATCTAGAACTTTAAATTGCTTCGCTATTTTATTTCAAAAATATTCAACCCACCATCACGAAGTGATGCATTACAACAGGTGTTTGAGAGAGAAAGAGAGAGAGATTGAAATCAGATTTCACAGCTTTCGATGAAAGATAAGAAGTTCGCACTGATAGATCTAGAACTAACCTAAGAAAACCTATTTCTAAGACAATTATTTTATTCAGAATTTTAAATCCATTTCTAGATGAACGAAAAATGCTTCATGTTGTGGATTTTTTACAGAAATAGATTCCATGCTAAGAGGCAGAGGAAATCTCTTTCGTAGTAATTCCAATCCTAGAACAGCAATTGGAGCAGTTTAATTATAAACTAACGGTACAGAAGGAAGCTTAGAAAGAATTAAAAATTTGAATTATTTAAAATTAATAAGCTCACTAAGAAAAATAAAAGAGAACTGACTACATATAATTAGATTAATGCTATTCATTTTAATACACTCATGTCCATAAATTAAGTAATGAAGTTCAGGCAAAGAAAGAGACAGAAGCAAAACAAATTTGACTTATTTGTAAAGTCTATTTATTAAACAAAAGGTAAAGAGCAAAAAGGATGCTATATGTTTGACACAATTAATAAAAATTGCGATTTTTACTCCCTGGAGCAAATTTCAAAAAAGAACCTATTTACAAAAAACAGTATAACATGGTTAGTATGATGATTAATACGGAGTATGTCTCCCGGACGATGCAATACAAGCCTTACAACGCCTACGCATGCTGAGTATCAAATTATCAATCTAATCTTGGGGAATATTACACCTATCTTCAAGCAATGCCCTCCGAAGTTCCGGTAGACAGGTGGGAGGGTGTTGACGGGCTGCAATTCGTCGGCCAAGCATATCCCACACATGCTCTATTGGATTCAAGTCCGGTGAGTATGCTGGCCAATCCATACGGGTGATATCCTCCGATTGAAGGCCTTCGTCTACAATGTTTGCACGGTGAGGACGGGCGTTGTCATCCATAAACAGAAATTCAGCACCCATGGCGCCCCGAAACAAACGTACATGTTGTTCCAGAATGACATCCCGATAGATGTGGCCTGTCATCGTTACACTCTGGACATGCAGGTCAGTTCTGAAACCAAGAATAATTCCTCCCCAAACGAGCCATCCTGCACCACCGTAACGGTGTCGTTTAATGGTGTTCTCTTGGTGGTAACGGGTACCTGGCACTCTCCATATGAAAGTCCGGCGAGAATCAGACTGCAAACTAAACCTGGACTCTTCGGAAAACATCACACAAGACCACTGTTACGGTGTCCACAATGCATGCTCTCTACTCCAGGTTACGCCACTACGCAGGCGACAGTGAGTTGCGGTAAGGGGAACCCATCTGACAGGCCTACGAGCATATAGACCAATGTGCCCTAAGAGTCTGTACACGGTCTGCCTTGAAACTGTCGTCCCGGTAGCTGAAGAGAGCTGACGAGATAGGTCTGATGCTGTGCTCCATCTGTTTCTTTTGGCAGTAACTGCCAAATACCGGTCCTCATTCGGCGTTGTAACTTGGGGGCGACTTGTGCTGTAACATCTACTCACATTACCATCATCTTGGAATCGTTTCCAAAGCCTGGAGATGACACTCTGGGCGATTCCAAGTTTCTCGGATACTTCCATCTGTTACGTCCACATTCAAGTCGTCCGATAATTCTACCACGTAAAAAATCATCCAAATGCTTCCTTTGTGCCATATCTATGCGGTTATTGCACTGAAAGGCCTTTAAAGCGCTTGTGAACAGTTTTACTTCTTTGCCACCATTCCTTATATACCCCTCTCTTACACTCTCGTCATTGTGACTTACTATCCGCGCTATCTGGTGGTTTCCTGTAATTTGCATATTCTTCTTCAAGATGTGTGTGATAATTCTACAGGTGAAATTTTTATTTTGGAGTTCAATTTCTGTGTGATTCTGAATTATCCTTAATTTATGGACATGAGTGTACTTTATCTATTTATGTAAGAAAATTGTTTTTTGAATATTTTGAATAAAATAACCAAACATTCCTGAAACATTTTTTCTTTAGTAGATCGTTAACTAATGTGCCGTAAATGTGGCTCCGTTTGCAAACAGAAAGAACTTTTAAAACTGGAATCGAGTGCAAAAAGGTACATCAAAATATTTATTTAAAAAATTAACAATTTCAGGCCAATAACGAAGAAAATTGAGATTTAATTTGTAAAATACAAATTATTTTTCTTTCCTTCACTCTCTTAAATTCACAGCTTTGCTTATATTGTTCTTAAAAATAACTAAATTATATGTATTTCTTTACGTAAGTTCAGCTTAATTGTCAAGATTGAAGATGAAAGTACATATATAATTAAAAAAGTAGAAATATGAAGAAAATCATTCAAATTAGAAAGAAAAGTATTCCAGCGAAATGAAAGGGGAAAAGTCTTTAAAAAGAGAACGATCGCTTTCTTTTTTTTCTCTTGCCCTTTCCATTTGGATGACAAATGGGTAAAATAAAAATGGAACTGAACGCTAAAATTGAAATAAATGAATCTCGAAACTCTTTCATGAATACTCTATTCAGTAAGAAAGAAACGTGGTATTTTATAAAAATTGAAAAAGATTTTGCACTCTACTCTGAAAGTGGTATCAAACAATACAAAAATTAAATGGCTTAACTGCTAAAAAGCATATTTAAGGGGAAAAAAGGCTAGTTTAAAAAAAAAAATATCTTCACCTTCAAAATGAAAAACAGATAAATGTTCAATGATTTTGAAGTTATTATAGAATGATATTTGAACCCATTTTTAGATTTACCAAGTTAATTTTAAACTTCTAAAAATTTTACTAATCAAGATATCATAAAAAATAATGATAAATCAGGGATAAAAAGTATTATATTCTACAATTAATATTCAATGCAGAGGATAAAAATTATAGTACAAAAGCAGAAAAAGAAATCATATGAAAACATATAGAAAAAATTAAAATTTTAAATGTATAACTTTGTAAGAAATAAAAGGAGTTTAAACCAGAATTACATACAAAACTCCCAACATCGATTTTTCCTCTATATAAAAATATTTATATTTAAATTTTGAAAGAAAGCATTCTTTAAAAAAAGTTTCCTTTGCTTAACGTTATGAATGGTCTTGCATCTTTAGTAATAAAAATAACTAAAACTAATGAATCTAAAAACAATTCTCCAATTTTTTTCCTTTAAATTTTTTAATTTAAAAAATATTGAATTTAACCTTTTAGTTTATAATTTCTTTTGGAGATTAAATGTGCTTATTTATTTAGAACTGTCTTTAAAATTCATTCATATATAACCATTTTTGTATATAACAAATATATTCCATGTTTTTAATAGCTGCCATACTGAGCAAAAATTATAGTACAGAAATAATATCTCTCAGAAAGCTAAGCACGAATGAAAAATCACAACATATTACTTCATAAACCACATATTTAAATAATAATTGTCGTAGGAGAGAAACTTAAAATTCAGGCAAACGTTTTAAAAGGTATCAGGTTAAGAGAAAGAAAATTTCAATTATTTTTCTACTCAGAATAAAAATTATCTAAACTCATAATAGCACAGTATTTGTTCAAAATAATTCTAGGCATTTTCATTAAACAACAGTTTTGTCCCTTAGGTCGAGAAACTTTTAACGAAAAACAGATAGAAAACCAGTTACTAGTGAAAATGCAGACAAACGCTTTCCATTCTTTTCTCACGCTCTCTTTGCCGTAATTCTATTTGTCATTATTTTGGGGAAACATGCAGAGAGCAACTGCCATTCTCAGAAGTGTCCTTAACATGTCATTAATCATTCACTTAATTGCACTGCACTGTTTTTCTTTCGATCTAAATGCGAAACCTATAGGGGTCTTCGTATAAATGTGTGTTTTCGCAACTAGCTGTAATGGTATTTTGTAATCAATGGTCCGCTCGCGCGATTTACTGAACCATCAATTCAAATAACTTACCAAGTATCTACGGCATTAATGAACTTATATAGGTAAAGTACATAATTACATAGATAAATACATAAAGTAGTAAAAATTCATGTGACCTGATATAAATCTGCCATTAAAAAACCCAGTTTATATACGAATGTATTACATACGAAAAGTATAGTTATATCTTTATTAGTATTCCAGTTTACAGATGTATCGTAATGCACATCCTTTGTATTGTTTTTGGATTCAAAGTAGCTTAAAATGTTTCTAAAGGACTTTCAGTTCCTTATTCAAAATTTGTACTGTGGCGCATTTTAAAACAACTTTGGCCTAAAATCAAACCGTTATATTGTCAATATTGTCCCTTAAATAAATAGACCTGAAAATTCAAATATTGGATATTTGTGATTTTTTAAGTTACACAAACGAGAGAAGTTCAAATCGTTTTTCAAAACAAAAAAATCGTTAAAATGAATTTTTTCTCATGAATATATTCTAACAAACAGTTCATTTATCATAACTATATTTTCAATTATTATTGAAAGCAAAAGTCTCAAATGAAAAGTACGTACAATTGTATAAATAAAACAAACCCACTTCTGATGAAAGTTTTAAATTGGGATGCATTAAAATGGAAGCAATGTGTGTGAAAAATGGTAAAATTGTCATACCGAGCTACATTTGTTTGTCTTTATGAAAAGTATAAAGATGAGCTATATATATATATATATATATTTCTGACTAAAGTCGTGTGTAGCTGTGGAGAAGCAGATGTTTACAAAATTTTCACCTGCTTTGAATATCCGGAAATTGACCTGAGACACGGAAATTGACAAATAACTTACGCTTCTGTAGCTGCATTTTAAGGAGTAGGAAAGGAGTTACAAATCGACTCTTAAAAAACAAAAATAATCGAAGAAAATTGGAAGAAAATGTTCAAACACGTAGGGAAAAAATACAAGCAAAGCGATGTGCATCACATGTGCTTTCTTTCTCAAGAAAAAATCAATTCAAACATTTAGTTTTGTAATAAGATCTGAAGCATAATCAGATCTAAAAGTATGGAAAAAAATGGCTTTGATCACATTAGTTAAAAAGCATTTTTTTAATCACTCACTCTTTGATCTGTTCAGTTTCCAAAGTAATTTCTCCTAAATTGTCTTTGTTATTTTAATTCATTTTCTTATTCATATAATGATAACACATCAAGAAAAATGACGATTTTCAATTTACTCGTAAAGTAAAAAAATTTTAGAAAGTTTCAAAATTCAGAAGTTTATAAAATGAAAATAAATTTTAAAGTGCATAGTAATAAAAAATTTCAAAAAATGTTTTATTATGAAATGTAGCCGTAGATCTGTTTAAATAGATCAATTTTTCCGAGAAATACATGCGGGGAAAAACGAGAGTTCATTGTACTAAAGTCATTTTCTTCAAATGACTCAGAGAAATTGCTATGTAGGTAAAATAACAACAAAACGTCTAGCGTCCATTCTTGAAATATTAACATTACCTCATCCATGGTGATCTATCGTGTTCTCTTGGCGTAGTTTCCAAGAAAAATAAACAAAGGGAACAAACAAAGAGTTTATGAACACATATTTCTATTAAAGCACAATGTTGATAATTACTCTTTTTTTGTGAACAAAAATATAATACATTCGCCAAATCAGCCTTGATTACTATGTACATTTTAAATAATAAAACTTCAATAAAGGAAATTTTATATCGTGAACGTAAGAAAAAAGGAACTGCTATCAGTGTGCAAAAGCTTCAAAGTATGTGATTCGTTCAGTGATGAATTTATAAAGAGATCCTTTATAATAAAAAAATATTAAAAAATTTCGAAAATATTATATATATATATATATATACCTTCAATCCTGGTTCCTAAGGACAGGAGTTTGCTATAGTATACTAATGTGGCTAATATATATATATATATATATATATATATACTTTCACTATATATATTGACGAGTTATCTTAGGTTTATAACTATTTTGTACATATATATATATATATATATAGAGAGAGAGAGAGAGAGAGAGAGACTCTTTTGGTATCTTAAATTTTAATAGCTCTACACCTCTGTTTGTTGTTTTGTGTGTTTTTATCCAATTTTAGTACAATATTCTTTTGCACCATTTATTTTCTTGGTATGTTTCTTAAAATCCAATTTCTTTCTTTTTTTAGCCTTGTAGGAAGTACAATTTTGTCGCTTATTATTTTGTTTTAGTTTATTATGCTATGTATATATATATATATATAATACACAATACACATGGATTAATAAATGGTTTCGTCAAATTTACAAGAGCTGTAAATTATTTGTGATGACCACATATTTTTAAAATAATTGTTTGGACAGATTATATGAGAAATTTTAAATGCCATTTCGTACAAATTGAACAGATTTACTCGTTTATATTTTGAAACTCTTATTTCTGGATGCCATATTTTTCATAATTGTGAGATATAATGAAATTTAATTTTAGTTCTATTCATAAAAACGGAAAAAATAATCCATGAAAATTTACACATTTATAGTTAGTTTACAAAAATTCACACAATTCGATGAATATTGTATCTATTCCCTTTAACAAAGTAAAATTAATCGAAGAATCTAAATAGGAAGTTATCACGTGATAAGAGTAACATTCAAATCCCCGATATAAATCAAAATCAATCAATATTGAAATCTAGCCCTAAAATAACATTTTAAATCAGTACAAAAAATAATATTAAAATCAACAGAAACCGACATAACATGGTTCAATGATAACCCAACTCATGTTTATTTATGATTTCAATGATTAATCTATGAATTCAAATCTCATGTAGAGCTTTAAAAAATAGCAGTTTATGCACTCTTCCCATAAGGCTACGAGCTCTGAATCAGTTTTTATGCTCTAGTCGGTACTCAATCACTGGCACCTCGTACTCAACAATGAACTCAGAAAAAAAAAACTATTTGTCTCCTTTCAGTCTTTCAGCCGTGCCCTTGTTTTCACGCTGGGTTTAATATTCGTCTGGGATATTAATGGAGATGTTACTATTACTGGAAAACTCTCTGTTTTGGTGAGAAGTTGTTAGATGAGGAATTATTAATGAGTTGGCGTGTTTATTAGCTTCACAGCTCACGAACGCCATTGGGAACAGGAAGCTTTTGTTATTAAGATTCACACACACACATTTCAATTGTTGATACAATACAAGCTATAACAGTTATAGTATCGAACTTCTCATTTCAAGTGTCAGCAACTTTAGGCCATGCAGAAGCTATCAAAATACAATGCCAAATCGGTTTTGAATAACTAGGTTACATTTAAAATTTTAAAGTTATTATAGTTTGATTGTACCCTGTTTTGGAAGAAAATAGAATAAACATTCGTAAACAGAAACTTTTAGTATCCTATATTGGCTTATGCTGCCTTTAGAAAAGTAAGTTACTTCTTTAGGTGTCGAAAACAACCACAAACATTTAAAAAGGTACATAGCTATTTTCGTAAATTATGAAAAAATTATGATGAACGAATGTGGATGTGGTTAACACGCGTGTTTTTATGAATGTGAATATTTTCCATCGAGATAACAAGGACTTTAATGTAATTTCCGAAACATGACTCACTATTTGTTTTTCAGTATTTAATCTCTCTTCTGGGGAAAAACGGTTTATCTTTAATTAAAATTCGGGAAAGTATAAAAGTTTGAAAAATTTATTTAAATCAAAATTGATTCTTCTTTAAGTCGAAACAAAAATGTCAAAAATCCCATTTTAGAGCTTGGGATTTTGAGTATTAGTTGTGGATTAAAATCATCTTCCATTTTTTTAACAAATCTCACATTTCTATAATATAGAGCAACATAAAATTAATTAATAATAAGCAATAAAAAAAGTCAGCCCTCTGGATTTCTATTAAAAAAGCATTTTGCTTTATTTTCGTTAAAAATAATCAGAAGCAATAAAAGAATTACAGAAATAATTCAATCAGAGATACGTAATACCAAAATTCATCACGCATAGGAAGCAAATATGTATACAATAACCAACAAGGAATATTTACACATTACATAAAGTTCAAATATTGTAACTTAAAACTATGTTATGACTATTTATAATAGTGATTCGTCATTAATTGAATTAATTATTAACTAACAGCGGATTTTACTTACTCTAATCAATTGCGCAGAAAATGAGCAAAATAAAAAGCATTTTATTTTTCATTATAATAAATTATATTTTGGATTTAAAGTTCTGATAATTAAGAATTTTTCACTTAAAAAAAAACAGGAAAACACCACTATATAATTCAAGAAAATTAATTTTGCAAATGTTTCTCCTCAATGTATTTGAATGTTTTCTCTAAACTAAATTAAATTCCTATGGCTGGACAAGCTTCATTATTATTTGTGCAAAATCATTTTGATATTACCTTATAAAGTTCACAAATATAATACCCATTTAAGGCAGTTTTAAGAAAATCCAAAGACAAATTTTACGAGTTTCTGTACTTACAAAAGAGTAACGTATATTTTTCTTTTCATCTTTTAAAATCATTTTTTAATTATTTTCTTTTCGTCTTTTTTTCTTTCATTTTTTCTTTTCTTTTCATCTTATTCAAGAATTTAGTTAAATCTTGGAAGATCATGTTGTGTGTGTTATAGTTTCGTTAGCATATCTAGTACTTGAAATTTAAAAAGAAAAACGTATAAGCAAACGAATTTAAAAAACCCAAATACCATGTTTATGTTTCAAGGTATAGATTTACTCTATATGAAGGTTGTAAGAATTACGAAAAAATAATTTAAAAGCACTTGAAAATTTTCTTTTGTGAGATATGAATTAAGATGCAATTCGAATGCATTTCCCCGAAAGTTCGTTTTTCATTCACAGGGTAATGAGAATGGAACCTCTTTTTTTCCCATCGTATAGACCCGGGGTGGGCATTACGTCGATCGCGATCGACCGGTGGACCGCCACGACAATTTGGAGTGACCGCCTGAAGATTAGCCGTTAGTAATTGTATAGGGAAATATCAGATTGGCTGACAGTACGCAGACTAAGTATTCTTCTAACTATTTTTATGAGAAGTATCTTTAGATGAACATGTTTTATTTTTCAATGTGTTTTAAATTTGTTTGATAGTAAGTGCATCATTTGATGCTATTATATTTGTGGCTATCATTATTATGTTTGTATTTTGTGCACTTTGCTTTAAACACAGTTTTAAAAAAATGAGTTTTTTTCATAGGTAAGTACAGTGAGCCACAAAATTGAGTATACACCTCTAAAACTTTTACACTTCTTCCAATTACAAAATAAATATTGATTTAAAATAGATATTTTTTTATCCTAGATACTTTAACCTCTGCTTTACCATCCTATAATAACACAATTCTATAGTTAACTTATTTATTACGAAAAAAGTTAAGTGCTTCGAAGAAAAGATAGAAAACCATGCCACAAAATTGAGTATACACTTCTTATATTTGTTAATTTTGCTACCACTTTTTTTAGTTTCAAATTTTCTTTAAAGAGTTTCAGGAGTAGCTGCTGCTTATAACACGTGCTATTGCACTTCAATGCTTTTAAATAGTATTTTTTCTCATTAAAAATCGTAAAATGAGCTCTCGTAGAGAAACTACTGAATCTGAACGTTTATTGGTTGTAAAATGGTCGAAAGAGGGAAAATCTCTTCGAGAAATCGCTTCGTTGATTGGTGTAACTCATGGTTGTGTCCAAAAAATTCTAAAGAAGTATAAAAAAACTGGATCTGTGGCCAATATTCCTGGAAGAGGACGTAAAGAAATACTGAGGACTCTACAGCGAAGAGGAAGATCATTCACTCAGTAAAGAAAGATCCGAGGGTGAGTGCCTCTAAACTAGCTTTATCGATGTCCTCTACAATCGGGGAAACGATCTCAGATGAAACAATTCGACGTACCCTTTACCAATAAGGGTTTCATGGCCGTACACCAATACGAAAGCCACTCATCAAGTATGTGAATAGACAAAAGAGAACGATTTTTGCCAAAGAACATCGTTTAAAGCCTATTTCTTTCTGGAATACTGTAATATTTTCTGATGAAAGTAAGTTTAATCTTTACGGAAGCGATGGACGATTTAAAATATGGAGAGAAGCTGGGAAAGCACTGGCACCTAAAAACATCATTAAGACAGTCAAGTTCGGGGGTGGATCTGTCTTCGTTTGGGGTTGTATGTCGGCTGGAGGAGTTGGAGAGCTTGCTTTTATTGATGGTATTATGGACAAACATGTATATTTGGGGATTTTAAAGGATAACTTGGAAAAAAGTGCCAGTACGTTGGGGCTTGGGTCAGGCTTCATATTCCAGCAGGACAACGACCCCAAGTTTTCAGCGAAGATTGTGCAGTTATACTTGCTGTACTACTGCAGGAAGCAATTACACACTCCAGCCCAGTCTTCAGACCTAAACGTCATAGAAAATTTGTGGTCGCAATTAGAGAAAGCTGTACTTGAGCACGAAATCACAAGCAAGGAAGTTCTCAAGAAGGTTCTGAGAGAAGAATGGGCTAAAATTTCTGTTGAAACCACTAAAACACTGTAGAATCTATGCCCATAAGATTAAAAGCTGTAATTCAAGCAAAAGGTTATGCAACAAAATATTAGTTTGTACGTTAAAAGGAAATTAATAATGGTGTATACTTATTTTTGTGGTGTTGTTTTTCCTCTCGTCTCAGATCTTTTATTTTTTTCGTAAAAAATAAATAAACGTAACAATTTTATTAGTATAGTACGGTAAAGCATAGACTAAAGTACATAAGGTAAAAATTTCAATCATCTTAAAGCAATATTTAATTTGTAATTGCAAAAAGTCTCTAAGATTCTAAGGTGTATACTCAATTTTGTGGCTCACTGTACATATTCCGTGTTTATTATTAAGCTATAATAAATATTGTTGACTTTTTCCTTACCTCACCACACCTACGACCCTGGGCAGTGGGCGCACTTGTGAATTTTTCAAATGGCGCATGGTGGCTCAGGGTCGAAAGTCTACCATTCTTATATCCTACCCCAATACGCTGCCAAACATATATATATATATATATATATATATATATATATTCATTTAATAGATCGTTTGGAACAAAGAACAGTAAGAAATAAATTAGTGAATAAATAATTAGCATTATTTTTTCAAAAAAATATTAAGAACAAATACATTTTACGTACTATATACACGGGATTATAATAGATAAAAAAAATCATGGGCTATAGAGGAGGGTTGGGACTCGTGAACTGTCCTCCCCCCCCCCTTTGTGTGTGCTACTGATGCTGGGTGGACCGCAACACCTTGAAAAAATTACTAGTAGCCCGTACCCTTGAAAAGTCTGCCCACCCCTGGTAGAGACAAAGCAAATTGAGTAGCATAATAAATCTACCAATACTTACATAACTCAGTCTCATTCTTAGTGAAAATTATGCTGAAAAAACCCCACACTCAGAAAATGTACCGTTGAATTTATTAAGATATTCAACTGATAGACCCATGTCGGCAGATAAGAATATGCTATAATGCTGTCATTCAAACGTTTCTCACATGTACTCCACTTGGAGCCGAATCCAACTTCTTCCGTAGTTTCATTCGCTTTAAAGTTGTTAATTACTTTTTTATGATATCTTCCATACTTATCTCATTCAATCAAGGTCACTGATCATAAGATTACTTAAAGCTAGGGGTCAAAAAAACTCTAAAAGGCACAATTATGTCCTGTGTGATATCGCGAATAAAAAAATTATTGTATTCATCTTCACGTATTATACAAATATAAACGTTACGTGTCTCAAGATAACTATTAGAAAGAATTTTTATATTTGATTTTACATCATTTTAAGCTATGAAAACAAATCTTGAAATTTTCTTTACTTCATTTGCTTTATTTTGTAGATAAAAAGGAAGGTTTGAACATATTCATGCTTAGAAAGAGTATGAAAGTAACTTTCACACACAATAAAAGGTTTAAAACTTCTATGTTTTAATTCCAATAATTGTTTGATATTCAGAAATTCCTTGGTTAGCGTGTATTTCCTTCCCACTTGGCATGCGATTTGATATCAAATAAATTCTGAAAATATCTATTATAATTTTTTATAAGGAAATGCCAATAGTTTTATGTAGGCCATATTCACTTACTAATAATTAAAAACTTTATTTTTACTTATAAATAATGAGGTTTCACTGATACACAAAATAAAAGTATACTCTTTAAAATCCTTAACTCTAACAATGTAACTCTCTCTCTTTTACTACATCAAAATAAATTAAACTATAGCTCATTTACTCGTAGAAAAATGCGATATGAAGGTAAGAAGATAAGAAATAAATTAGAAATAATTTTAACATCAGTTGAATAAGTGTTAATATTTCAATTAAAGAAGGTCTATGCTTCAGTATGAAAAATCTGAAATAAATTTTGGTAGGATTAATTAGAAATATGAAAAACAACCTGAAAAACAGAGTTTAGTACAGGTCTGAGAAATAGCAAGACGAAAAATAAGGGGGGGGGGAGGTCAAAAAGTTTTGCTCAATAAGATAAGATTTGAAAGAAAAGTTTGTAAAAATGTTTTTTCTCGCATATCGTTTAAAAATATATTAATTTTTTGTGAGAAATAATTACCTTACCGATACATACAAAATAGCATAAGAATGATAGTTTCAGATTTAATGAATAAACGAAGAAGAATCAAACTTAAAAAACAGCTGTCTGAAAATTTTTAACAAGGCTAAGTAATCTCAATCAAGGACATAAAATTTATAAAGATGGAAAAATGAGTGTTCATTAAATTTCCTACAATTTGAGAAATCGTGTACTAATTTGTATAATCAAAGTATTTTCCCCAAAGTTAAATATTTTCGATATAAATTTAGTACTAATAATAATTTTTACTTGAATTAAATGAAAATCGTCTAGAATAATTCAGATTTAGGGAGCTTTTACTGAAAATATATTCTGCTTCAAACTCACGAAAGATATATTTCATTCAAAGGCTCCACAATACTTTTGGTCACATTATTATTTATAATTTAATATTAATATTTTCAAACATTTATTATACTTTGTAAAAATAAAGTCTTTTTAATTCTAATGTTCAGTTTGTTTCAATTTTATACATTTGAGAGATTGTTGGAACTCTTGACGAGTGAATACCATTCAAATGTTATTCCCAATTAAAAAAAAAAATCATCCGATAATATACCTTTAAATGAATATGTTTACCAGTGTCGACCAATGATAGATACACATTTCATTTATCTTTTTACATGTTTGCGATTTTGTACTACGATTAAAATATTCAAATAACTGTCTGATATTGCCAAAATCATAAAAAGATTTTAAAATTCAATTCAAATGTTATAGTTGTGCAATTTTTAATATCGGAAAGCTTCGTATGTGAAAGCTGTACAGGAAATTAAGACAAAAATAATGTAGAAACAAATATTTCCCAGACTTTTAGGATTTTAACCATAAAATTTTGCTATAATTATATAATTTAGATATCTGATATGCTATACTTCAGAGAAGTTTTTTAATACGAATTATAAACTATAAAATAAATATGGAATTACATACTGCACATATAAATCACATAACAAATATGCATGGCATTAAACAAGTGTATTTCCTAAAAATGTTATTACATTATAAGCAGTAAGAATTTTAAATGTTTTGGGAAAATGATTCGACCTTTCAAACAATTACATTCATTTTTTAGTTATGAATATTCAAATTTTTGCTTGACCTTAAGGAGAAATACCTTTAAACTTTCATCACTCAATGTAAAATCCACAATATAAATTTGTTTTTCCTTTTCTCAGTGAAGGTTACCTTAAATACAAATGAAAACCATAATGTCTGTAGAATACAGCTACTTAACATTTCTATAATAATAAATTATACAAAAGAGAAAAAAATTTATGCACCATACTAGAGAATTCATTTTATTTTAAAAATATAACATAAGAATTAGTTGATTCTGTTGAAAGTTAGAAAAATGTCTCTGTGTCATCAAACTATAAAAATATGAAACAGGTCCTCACCCCACATCAGTTGCTATGCATGTTTGATATGTACATGAAGCTTCTGTATAACGTTTACTCAAAATGTTGATTATTAAATATGCATACGTCGACTGCATTTTCATTCGTGCAACAATGAATACAACAAAACTTGCATTTTATTATCTACAACTGATACTATAACCTACATGTATAAAAGAGGGGAACGTGACGTTCAAAGGCACTGGTGACTCGGAACTAAAATTATTTATCTCTAGTTACCAGTGAAAGGTCATTGTGCAGTTTAAATTTGTTACGGTTCGTAGTCAGGTGATGCGCTAATCTAGCAGTTGGAAAATAATAGTGCGTAGAAGTAATAGTATAATAAGCCGCGCGACAATTCGGCGAACGAAGTTCTAAAGCGTACGAAAAACATTCACCAGAAGAAATTTTCCAACATAAAGGTTAAGAGTAATCGAAAAAAATGGAGATTTTGTGTAACATAACCATTTATTGATTAATAAAATATCTAATTAAAGGGAGACACAGCAAGAAAATTCAATTTTTATTTCGATTCATTGCAGTAGGACAATCAACGTTTTTTTGCATAACTTCTTTCATCGATGGATTACAAGATAGGTAGAGTGAATAAATTTCTTTTGAACAACAAAATGGAAACTGAAGTGTTTTCAAAATTTCTCCTCGAACAATGTTGAATACATTTCTGGGGATTTGTTAGTTGAAAATCTCAGCTGTTGTATATACAATTTGGAAAAGCTCTGATGAAATATAGGAATTGCGTGACGGAAGGGAAAAAAAACTTCATTGTGTAGAAAATTTATCACTTGGTCCTTTCATTACATGCTCCTTAGTATATGAAAATAAAGAATGCAAATATATTTATTTTTATTATATCTCCTTAAGCCATCAAGATAGCAAAAAGAGATGAATCCTTGAAAAAGTATTTTAATTTAGTCAATCAAAGCATTTTATGAACTTTCACAACATTTTTTCTCAAGTGATATATCAACATTTTAATATAGTACAGAAGATTTGAAGGCAGGTAATTCCATTAGTTTCATTTGAATGAGGCAAGATAGACCATGTTTTAATTTCAGTTAACTGTCTATCTCTACGAAAAGTTGGGCGAGCTGAGAATATCACTTAAGAAGAAGCGTTGAAAAGCATTACTGTAATTTAGGATATTTCATTTTCAAGCAATTGTGTCCGTGATATAAATAGCTGTTGCAATCCAAATTATCTTACATAGTGTTTACTCTTTCAAGGATGAAAGTATGTGCTTTTCCTGAAAATTGTACTTTGAGATTTATTTAATGAGTCAAATAGTTTCGAATATTTAAAGGGATTTCAAAAAACTAGTAATTCAAAGGCCTGATCAGTATTTCAAACAATTAGCATGCACAAATTTGTGCGATAGGTATTTTGAAACTGCAGTTCAATATCAATGGCAGAGAAACAGAAAAATACACACTTGTGTATAAAAATGTTTGTAAGTGTATAAAAATAAAAATCAATGATAGCGTTTTAGCATATAAAAGCGTTTCAAGTAACAACGTGCACAAGAAATTTCAAAAATAAAGATCTCTTCAGTATTATTTTGAATGAAAATTTTTGGAAATGTAAGCCCTTACTTTAGTCAACTAATCAACGGGATTTTTTTCCAGCTTAACAGCGGCTAAGATGAAAGTAGATTTGGCCTAACTTCAAACCAAGATCTTAGAAACAAAAAAATCAGATATCTGGCATTTAGCCTGATGACTTCTCGCTCAAAAACGAGAGAGAAAGAGAATGAAGTAAAAGAGAAAATACATATATTTTTTCGTCACATCCTAGACAGTCTTTTTTATGCAATTTATATTTGCCCTTCTGAAGTTTCTAAACAAGAAGCAAGTGTTTTTGTTTCTACTGAGAAGCAGTCTTTGATATATATAACGTGAAGGTTAATGGGTAGGTAAGATACTGACAAATGGACGGCTACACGACAAGACGCCATTTATTTTAAAAGACAGGTAACTTCATGATAAGATAGCGGATTAATTTTTTAAAATCAATTTCTTTACTTTATTTATTACATGTAGTCGGTATTCCCCAAAGTGCGGCTAATGGAAACCGCTGCCTTAATGAAATTGTAATCTTAATGTATACAAGTAAAAGTTTGGAGGAGATACAACTCGATACATGCATTTCAAACAGTTTACTTTGTGATATGGTCATGTTTTTACAAAAAAAATAATTTTAAAACTCAGTGTATATTATCTTTCAATAAAATTT
The DNA here is from genome assembly GCA_019973975.1 of Trichonephila clavata. Classification (NCBI taxonomy): domain Eukaryota; kingdom Metazoa; phylum Arthropoda; class Arachnida; order Araneae; family Nephilidae; genus Trichonephila; species Trichonephila clavata. The sequence continues at coordinate 345,661 of BMAO01021825.1, forward strand.
GAAAAATGAGATCACACGAAGATATTGTTTTCAATGAAGTTGTAATAGAAATCACTAATATATCACATCAGTGGATACATAGATGAATGTTTCACTTTTTACCTCATGGAAGGTGATGTAACTCATTGGATGCTATTTTTGAATTTAAACTCTCGGTTTTTTATTAATTACAGCCGAAAACCTTGAAGTTACTTTAACTTAAATAAGAAAATATCATGCATAATCGATTACTTACAGTGGCGTAAAGTACATCCCCGCATCGCGAAGGACCTAGGGCTCTAGGGGGTCCAAAACCTGACTGCCGCCAAGTAAAATACAACTTGGGGCCTTTGTAAAATACAACTTGGGGGCACATAATTTGATTTTGCAGGAGGACTAAATGTTTTCCGTAACGCCACTGATTACTTAACATATAATTGGTTCTAAAAAATGGAATATATTGTTTTTTCGAAAAACTTAATGAATGAATGATTGACTCCATCTAAATATATATAGTATATGAATTTTGAATCCGAAAATTAGCGATTTACTAGAAATTTTCTGAAAAGAGAAAATACGTGGGATAAATTTTGGCCAATCTTAAAAGATGATATCAAACTTTTATCGTATTAATGATAAACATAGAGAAAATATTCTTTGAATATATAAATAATTGAGTAGTTTTTTCTTATTTATTACTGAAAACTTTGTGGACAAAATGTAATAACATTTAGGAACTTATGAATTAAATATTAGAGAGATTTTCTCCCACTTTTACTTATCATTTAAATTATTAAAACATATTTAAAAAAACTGTCTCGATTTCTCTAGATTTTCCATTTTTTCAACGATTAAAAAATAGCTCAAAAAAGTACTTAAATCATATCCATCTTGCACCTGATTGCTTTTTAAGAAGTGAGAAAAAAATGCAAAGTATTATTTTCATATACGTTAAGAGAAAATTTCAAAAAATTATATTCTATTTTCTTCTTTATGAGGAAAATAAATAAGAAAATTTGATTTAAATGAAAATAAAAATGTTTAAGATAAGATATATTTGAGGAGAAAAAAAAGTCTCTCTCTAAGGGGTCTCAGGGGTGTTAACTTCGTCTAAGGGGAGATGGTGAAAATACAAACAATTTTCAAATAGATATAATTCCTTGAAATTAAAATTAAACAATTCGAATCTTTTACACATTATTTATAAAGGAATAAGGTTTCAAAAAGTACAAATTTTTTAAAATATAATGATAATTTTAAAAATTATAAGCATATGAAATTAAGAAACATTTCTGTAATAAATATTAAGTAAATTTTACGTTGTGCATGCTATTTCCTAGAATAGTAGCCTTCGATGTATAAAACTAATTGAATTATGAAATGTACCATACTCTTTAAACCATACCTAATTAAAGGATTATATATCTTTTGTATTTGAAAAAATATTCTAAAAATATTGAAATTTTAAAAAAATTTAATGTATTTTTTTATTTTTTTAAAAAATATAATTTATTATTCTATTTATATAAAAAATAGCTACAGTGTAATAATAATACATTTAACTTTGTAAACGAACTTATTGCTAGTAATTAGAGCTATATTTTAGAAAATATGATGCTCAACGTAAAACTTAATATTTCTTATAGAAATGGTTCCTATTTTCATATGGTTATAATTTTTTAAGTTATGATTATATTTTAAACATTTTACACTTTTTTCAAGCCTCATAGCTTTGTAAAGAATGTGTAAAAGATTCGAATTATTTAATTTTAATTTCAAAAAATTATATCTATTTGAAAATTGTTTATATTTTCAGTCCCCGAGACGAAGTTAACACCCGTGAGACCCCTAACGTCAAGTTCATGACAGTATTTTTAAAGAGATGAGAAATTTCAAAAATATTTCCCTCGTACGTGAAGAGAAAAAAAAAAGATATATAACACACACACACATGAAAAACAGTATTTTAAATGAAATTAATTAAAGAATATAAATAAACATACCTTGTTACTGGGAATCTTTTTACAGCCAACGTTAGGTTTAGACATTTTGAGACTTGATACTCCGTCAATCAAGAAGATACAATATATAAAGTGATCAAAATAGTTTCTATTCAGTAGTGAAGAATTATCCTTGGTTGTCAAGATATTTTCAATGAAAACAGATAGTTAACATATTTGACGAATAGTACAGCAATCAAGTTAAATGAAAAGCAATATTTCACAAAATATTGACTTCAATCTGGAGGAAATTTTCCTGATCATCTTTTTGTTCACAGTTTCAAAATTTTTGTGTTATATACATAAATTAACTTTCATTTTAAACAGTTTGTGACAACCATATATTTAGCGAACTGTAACGTAAATTGCACGAAAATATATTTCGCTTCTAAAACTAAAATCTTTTAAAAAGTTGCACGGTGATTTTCAAAACATTGGCTTCTTGGAGTAAGAATGTGATAACTAGTAAGCAGAGTCAAAAGGGTAAAAAATTGTGAAGAATTACTATCAGTTGACAAGAGGAATAAAAAGTTATATGAGTGGCCCAGACTAGAAACACACATAAAATTTCGCATAAGTTAATGCCACATCTTTCAAAAAGGAATGATAACTTACATCTTAAGTGCCTATTGCTCTGCAGAGATCGTCATACGATCCGAGCCACTCCTCAGCTCAGACTGACTGAAACATGACGATTTATCTGCATTGCTTGTAAACAGAACGTCCAACAGATGCCAGCGCCGTCTCTTTGCTCATCGAACTTGATAACTTCTCGAGATACTCCTTGGTTAACTTGTTCGTTGGTAGATGGCAGCACTTCAAAGATTTCCTATTTCTGTTTTATTATTGTTATCTGGATAATACAAAAACCATCTCTCTAATTCGCCTTCTCTTTCTTCTACAAACATGTAATAGAAATTAAAACGTAAAGTAGGTGCAAGAAGTGGTTAGAAAACGTAGAAACAAATCAAATGAAAGCTACTTGAACAGTAATAAGAATAATTGGAGAAACAGACGCGTTATTTCTCGCTACGTCAATTCGTTTTAAATAATGTTATATGAGCATGTTTACAATTTTTTTTCAGAGAAAAAAGGAGTAAAAAATTTACTTCTTTATTACCAACAAATACTGGGAAAAAAATCTGAAAAATACATTAAGCATTAACAAGCTCTTTTACCAAGGGTATTAAAGTATGGAAATTGAAAGGATTATTGGAAGCATAGGTAGAAAATTTATAAAAGATATGTAGTTTGTCTTAATTTAAAACAACCAATATCAAAATAATTATCAGTCTAAATAAGGTGAAAACTATGCATAGTTAACTGCATCCATTTAACAATAAATTATTCAATGTATTTACATGCAGTTTATTTGCACTTTTTTCACATATTAAATTAATTCACTCTTAATATTTCAGACGGATCCATATTGCAGAGCCGTAAGCCCCCAAAATACTGAAAATATTTTGAGAGATTTGGAATTGTTCAAGAGCTAAATTGTTAAACTTCTATATTTAATCATCAGTTACGATTTTATTTGCAAAATTGATGCATAAGAGATTTTCAAGAATATTATTATTAGTTTAAAATACATAATACATAAGAAAACGATTCAAAATATGATACATTTAGTATATCTGCATAAACACATTAAATACGCTGAGATTTTTGCAGTTAGAACTTTTAGTTGAAAGGAAATCTCAGTAGAATTTTTGAAAAAACTTTTCATTTCTTAGTTTCCACTTCCATTTTTTAAAAAAAATCTTCGCTTTTACTACAAGCAATAAAAACTTTTACGTGTTGAGGTTTTTCCAATGATGATATAATATGAATTAGAAACCATATAACTTAAGTACTTACGCGGGTAAAGCTCTACTCAATAAAAAAAAGAGCATTTCATTTGCAAAGTTAAGAACTTTTCTAATTTCCTCATTTATTTCACTATGAGAAGCACTTTACACTCTATCAGTTTTTCTAGCAAGAAGTTTTAAGAAAATACTGCCAGTATAAAATATTTTAAGTTACTATTTGTTTATTAATGACAGAACAAATTACTAATTGAATATAGCTTTAAAAACAATTACCCAACTTTCTGGTTGATTTAATACTCCCAATGCCTGAGTAGCTCCCTCGTAAAAGTAGCAGAAAATATTGTCAAGAATTTTTAAAATATTCAAATCAAGAGATTTTTTCTTTTAATCAAGTTCAAAAAGCATGCATGGTTTTTACTTTTTATTATATAATTTTAAAAATATAGCATTAGACTTAAATTCAAAAGGGTCTGGAATTTTGATTCTTGCAAATTCTAGAAGAGATTTCTAGGAAAATAAACAATATAAAAGATTATCATTATCATTATTTTCTGAATAACATCCACTGCTATTTTTCTGAATGACCTTTACTCATGGAAATCTGCTGATACTGGTGTCAAACATTAGCTTTAAACTATATTACTATCACCTTCCGAATTCTTTCTTTTTTAATGTATTTATTGTTTTATGATTGTGTGTGTGTGCACATTCTTCACTCTTTCATCTTTACATTTTACAGATATTTAACTATAATTTCAACATAAGAGATTACTTCCTTATTATTTTTTGTGATTAAAATAAATTTTTACGTTAGCTTTTGACATACGTATGCATTATTATAAACAATTTGAATTCCGAAGTAAATAAAAATAAATGAACTTTGAATAACATTAATATAACGATCAAACTCCAAACAGATTCGTAATTCGAAATTAATCAGAGAAAATATCGAACAGTGATAAGTGACTTTAAAAAAAACCCCTCTTTTTAGAGTAAAATAAATTAACGATCCATTGGCTAAATTTTTTCATAAAAATTTCTGGGAATTCTAACTTTTGACAAGCATCGAAAAATCAATCGGAAAAGAAATTTTCAGTTGCAATAACTTGAAATACTCAATCTGTAGGTAATTACTTGATTTTCTTCAATTTCAGGCGCACTATAATGAAAGCAATAATACGCACATTTCAAGCTGAAATTTATATTGAAGGTCTTCTTTTTATATTAATCTACTCTATTGTATTAAATTTCCGGATGAAGGTATTTCGCCTGTATCTCCTGACCTTTGGCATCACATTTTTCAGGACCTACGAAAGTCAATGAAAGATTGAACTCGAAATTCCACAGCTAAAAACGATAAAGAATAAGATACGAGAACGAATTAGGACGAAAATAGACACTAATGGTTTTAAAGTTGTCTTAGCTCTAAATTGTCCCACGGAATTTTTTTTTTTCACTCGATGAAACATAAAATGCTATATTGCGCTGATAATGTACCATTTATTTATTTTTTCTTTATATTAACGTGAATTTCAAAAGTTTTATTTAAAAATGGTTAAGGTTTTGAATGATTTAATACATCTTTAAATATGATGTAGAACACAATATATTTCTAATGCAATAAAAAATGTTCATTTTAAAAATTCAATATCAAAATTCAAAATTTATAGCAAGCAAACATATCCCAATATTGCATCTTCAACGCTTCTGTATTTTGATATTTTTCAATGAAACTTTTTCAGAACATTTTATTACAATCTCTCAATGCAAAATTTATGAAAAATCACGAACTTATTAGTTGTTTTGAACTCGCATCATTTTCAGAAGTAGTGTATTTGTTATGTTTTCTTTTATTTATGCAAAAAATTTGAATACACATTATTTAGAAACAATTATAAGTTTCTAGATATTTCAAACATTCAACGTCGAGCTGAAAACGCATTGAACCTTATACAAATCTATTATCCTAAATCCAAAATCATTTTAGAATTTTATTTACATTTTATAGAATCACAATTTAAACATTGCATCTCTACAGTAAAGTAAAAATCTAACCAACTTGTCAATTTGAATTAAATTCTCTTAAATTTAAGTAGTTTTAATCGGAAGATTAGAATCGTCAATTTTGCTTACGTCGTTCTATAGACATATTCAGAAAAGCTGTTATAGAGTAAATTACGGAAGGAATTATTGTTTTCATTAGGAAAACCACAGAAAAGTGAGGTGGCTGAATCAATGGTTAGTAGTCGACATATCTTGGGTACAAGACAAGATTTCACCAAAGCCTGCCATCTGTATTATTAGACATTGTAACACGTTAAATTATTAAGTAACTAATGAATTTTTGTTATTTTTTAATGTACAATAATTCCAAGGATTGTTTACTTTTGTTATCGGGCAAACTTTAATGAATTATTTATATGTTATATTATATTGTATTTTACTTAAGCAATTAACTCTGTATCACGAACATCATTCAATTCAATTTAAAGTATAAATCTAACTTTTAAAAATATATATATGTGAAACGTAATGTAATACGTGTGTTTTTTTCTTAGTAATTTAAACTTGGAATTCACTCTACAGAAGTTACATAAAACTGTACTGCGTTGGCTGAAAAAACAGCTGCATTAAGAATAGTCTAGAGATCATTTAAAAAAAATTCCTGACGGTGCTGAATTCTTAGAAGACAACACCAAATCAGGAAGACCATTAAATCTAAATATCGACTAGTTTGAGACAATGATTAGGAATGAAATTAGAAAAGTGATGGAAATTAAGTAAATAAGTAGCGTAAGTTGCAATAAAAATATTTTAATGTTGGTTGGGAAATTCTCTTCCATCTACTCCACCACATCATTAGCTATTTTTATTTTTGTACAATCATGCTCTTGAGAAACAGTTTAATTTTCTAGGAGAATTGAAAAGAGAAATTTAAAATTTTTTTTTGAAAATAAAAATATGTAGCTTTGTAAAAGTTTTTTTTTTTCAAATGGGGCAGCGACTTGGTATTTTATCATTGCAGACCCAGTACATTACCCGGAAGTTGGTATCACTCTAAATTGCAGCACCATATAGGTAATACTAATCGCCTCAATGTGATTTGGACGTCCAGTTTCATCCTTGGGGGTGGGCACCTGAGCTCTGGCGATGCGAAATCGTACTAGGAATTTAATTTTGCCGATAGTACCCAAACCAAACAGACACTCTAGGGAGCTTTAACATGCCGTATAATCATATGACATGGATGCTGCCGATTTTCTGTATCATGGAAATCCACCGACATGGGCCAGGGTTCAACCCATATAATCAAGTTTCCATTTCCTTCTTTTCACAGAAGCCGAAAATTATGAGCTTCATCTTGAACTGTTGTGAAGATTCTGTGGCCTGTTAAGACATCTTTGCTTAACGTTATAAAATAGGATTAAAATTCGAATTTTTTTCAAACAAAGTTTCAAACCTTTTTTCAAATCATAACATGATTCGATTAATGTATATAGAACAGCATTTTTAATATATTATTAATTTCCCATCGAAATCAGTCTGATTTTATTTATATATAGGCTCCGTATTTATTTTTTGTTTACTTCCAAATAGAGACTTAACAATATACGTTACAGCAAGCAGTTGAATATTTGTAAATCTTCAGACAGTATAATTAATACATTAAGTTAGACAGTATGATTAGACAGGCATATAAAAATAACCTATGTTAAGTATGGAACATATATCTACCTGATAATGTTTTTTTAGTTTGTCCTTTTCCTTAACGTTAAGCAAAAAAGTCAATCTTAATTAAACAAGTTAATTGGTTGACTTCATCAAAAAGTTTTCGAAAGATCTTTCGGTGATATCAGTACATTTCTATTTTTTTCAGTTTCCAGTAATAAAAGTACTTTACCCTTTCAAACTGATAAAAAAAAAAAAAAAAAGAAAAAGTAGATGGGATTTAATCCGAACAACAAATGTAAGGATATGTTGAAATGAATATATGAAATGAAAAAAAAATTATATACTGTATAATTAATTACAGAATCTTCAAACTGTGCGATAAATTTCACCTAAAACAAAACCTTTAAGGGATTTTCCCTTCACCCACTTTTAGCTCAAAGTAATCTGAGAGAGAGAATTGTTTTTAATATATTTTACTAAAACGCTAGATTAAATATGACCATTTAATACATTAAAAATAACGAAAGAAAAAAATAGCATTAGACTAGAAGATCTTGAAATGATAAAATGTTTGCCATTTAGATTTGAAGTCCTTGAAATCCTGAAATTATACGGGACTATGAAAATAATTTCTAATTTTGATATTAAGCTAGAAATCTTTTTTTTTTACTAAAAATGTAAAAAATATCCTTTTTATCAAATATATTTGCTTTGGATTTTTAACAGTACTTTCAAGGTTTTTTTAGTATAATAGAAAAACTTATATAAGGGGGGAAAGGCCTGTTGAACCTGAAAAAATTATTTAAATATGAAAATGTATTAATTATGAATATAAGTATTGCAAACTTTCCCCTTACTACAAAAGCAGGAACACAATAAGATAAAATGTTCACAGTAACGGTGTACGTTGTTATGAAAAAGAATAATTATTTTCTCAAATGGAGAGCTCATCATTGAGAGTATATATATGAGTATTAATTATTAAGAAACATCACAGGAATATTTTTTAAAAAAAGATGTGCCACCTGTAGAGATAAAATGGTAAAAATGATAAAAAGTATACGCACTGTAATTTACACTTATTTGAATTTGTTTTATTTGCTTTGTTTAAAGAGGTAAAATATTTTATGCATTTCATTAAAAATACACACAAATCAATACCCAAGAAAAGTAACACTCACATTTGAGCAATAATCAAATAAAAAAATGACTTTATCATATAGTCACTTAGTTTTTCTTATTTTTTTTCTCGCACATACTAACAATATTTGCGATTGTATATAAATATCTTTAAATAATTATTCATGAAAGAAAATCAACCATAGTTTTTCTGGAACTCGATTAAAAAATGCTTAAATTTCTCCTATAAATTGGCTTTGGATGTAAATAAAAAATTTCAAATGAGTTTTAAATTAGTATAATTGAGGCTGAATGAAAATAAAATTTACAGGCAAAATTAACTAGGATTTTAAAGAAATGAAATTTTGCACTTTTTGCTACACACAAAAGTTTTTTTTCTGTATTCGATTTTTATGTTGATATTTAACTATTTTTGGTTTTGTTTTTGAAGGAAGCAATCTTATTAATTTATAGTTTTAGAGAAAGCTTGCTTCACTGTGTGTGCAAAAAAGAAAAACCATTACGAAAAATCCCTTTTTTTAAAAAAAAAATTCCCTCTGCCCAATGTATTAGCTGAAAAAGTATTCAAAGTTATCCTTGTCACTGGGTTATGAAACTTTTTTAAAATTGCAATGTCAGTATTTAGTCCCAAATTTTTATTGTGTATGTTTTGTTTCCTCTATAATTTAACGAATATATGCTCAAAATGAAGGAAAAAACTTGTATTGATAACATATCAGTCTTCCTTAGATTGATTTTTTTAATTATAAAAATAAATGTAAATGAAAAAAACCTCCAAAGGCTTTATTTATTTGTTGAGAACGATCCGTCTTACGTCACTCTTGTGCTGTAATGAGTTCCTGTCTCTCTTCTAAAACTAATAAAGACGGATTTTGTTATCGGAAGCTCTAATCCCCTTTGTTCAGAACAGCTCGAATGGTGGAGAAGCTAGAATGTGTAGACGTTGAGTGAGATGAAATCCATTGTAATGGGTGAATCTTATTGGCTTAGCCCAATAAAGGTCTTGGATTTACCTCTCTCCAAATATGGTTAATTCTGTGTCTTAGCCAACTCGGTCATTCTGTTTGAACCAAAATTCGCATTTAGCTGCAGATTTTAATCTCGGGATTGTTTGCTTCCGAGTACCCAACATATTTCCTGAATGTATATCGAATAGAACGTATTACAACATTATTATCAGGTACACAAGCTCACAAAAGATAAACGTAAAATGAGCATTATGATGTAGTTTAAACAATCCATAATGATTTGCTAGATGTGCTTCTGCTAGCTAGTATCTCACTAAACTCAGCCTTCTATGAAACCGAATGAAAAGGGGGGGGGGGAGATTAACAGAGAAATTTACTTTTTTTACATTTAAATAATAATTACGAGCAATTGTTAGATAAGAGTCTTATCTTAGAAGGAGGGGGGGATGACTATCTACTTTAAAAGCTTACTTTTTTTACTTTAATTTCCTTACAAAATTCAGCATATCTTTCTCGTATTCAGATTAAAATATAAAGAGGTTTAATTCCATACCCAAATGAGATAAGCAAGTAGCAATTTATTGAATATACTATGTAAGAAACTATGTGTTGAATATACTATACTATGTATAAAATTCAAGTACTATAAGTCAAACTTTTTAATAAAGCGATTCTAAAGCATATTGTAAAATTTTGGATTTAAAAAACTTCAGTTCTAAGATTTAAATGCCATAAATACAAAGCATTTCTATCCCTCAATTGTTTTTATTGCTTATTTGTTGACCAAGGAGAAAGTTTGAATTGAAAGCTTAAATGCCAAATGCGTTCAGTGCCATTTTTGTAAAATAAAATGAAATAAATATTCTAAATGAGAAAAGTGAATCTTTAACAGCATTAAATGGATGCAAAAGAGAAAAATATTGTCAGATGATTGAATGTTTATGAAAAAAAAGAAAAGAAAAGAACGCTGCTATACACACTTTGATAATTGAATCATTCGAAATCAGAAAAAGAATACTAGGTATCTACAATGTACGCCTTATAGGAAGGATATAACATTTAACAATTAATATTTTTTCAAGAATAATATATGTATTGGTAATATCATCTTCAATATCGTATATTAAAGAGTACATGCAAGTTAAGTAACGTAAAATCTCTCTCTAACTCGTCTACATTAAAAAAGTTCAGTTAAATTGGAGAAAAAAGTCGTATGATATGGTGAGATGAGTGAATTTCCGTGTTGTTTTAAAATGCAAAGAGATTCAATCTTGATGGACTAAATGGATATAAGTATTACTGACACGAAACCCACCGTAAAAAAGAAAACAACACGAAAAGAGCCCAATCACTTTTGCCGTCGGTAGGAAAATTTTGTTTTGGACAGAATAGCGGATTTGGTTATCTTATTTATAACATATATATATATATATATATATATATGTAATATGGCGATGTTGTAATGAATACTTTACATGAGATTGGTGAGGCATAATAAATATTATCCAAGATTCAGTCATGGGGTTATTCAAATCTGTGTTTATTATACATCTTGAAAACATTTAAGCAAGACAAGGACGACACACTATACGCCCACACAAACACACTGCAGCCGGCTACATGTTTACGCAGACAAAATACAGAAGCGAAAGAGAGCTGGTCTCCAGGAATCTCGCTATTTATAGGCGTCTCAAATCACATGATCTGAGTGGGTAGCTAAAAGTAGTTTAAAATACTGCCGTTAGGCGGCTGGCTTAACTTATTACTAAAACGTTGGTCCTGAAGGGATGGACCATTGGCAATTAAAAGATATTTAAAAGGATTGTAGTACTGGGAATTATTACACACACACACACACACACACATATATATATATATATATATATATATATATGCAAGGATAATTAAATTAGACCTAAAATATTAAATTAATTACATACAATATTTAATTTTTATTTTTCGTTGCATCTTTAAGTCTTAAATTAAGCATCTTCTTATTTCGCGGAACAGATGGCCCCAAACAGAACACTTTTAATCCCAGACCATTAATTTTTATAGCCTCATATATATATATATATATATATATGTATGTATATATCATGCTTAACTTTCAAATATAACTTCGCCCTAAGGAGGGTACTTAAGACATTTGGACATAAATGTAAGCCACTTGCGTGTCCGTTTTCTCTCAGCGAGAATGCCGAGATTGCTCGTTGAATAAAAACCGTTTTTAAAAACTGCTTGGTGTTGACTTGAAACATGACAGAATAAAGCCAGTAGGATACCTGAAAACGCATTTTAAACTTTAACTTAAATCTATTCATAAAATCAAAAGCATTTTGAAAAGGATGTCAAGTCAGTCAACTATTTTCAATATAGCTGTAGAGAAATGTTATGTCGAAATCCGAACGCGCTGTATCTCTCTTTGCTGAAGAGGCCGGTTGCTGTGAGTGAAAAAAACGTTCTGATGGCCGGAAAAAAAGGAAGCACACTTCAACATTCGAAAAAGGGAAAGATGTACTATAATCCAGTGAGTTTGATCAACATCAAATACATTATTAAAGAACCAACATTCTATCGAATATTGAAGAATCAACATCGAATACAATAATGAAGGAGCAACATCAATAAAATTACAAAATCAAATCAATGGACAACAAAATATGGATTACTGTCAACCAAAAATTTATGCCAGTAAGAAATAGAGGTCAGTGAAAATGTTAGTTTACATTTAAGTATTATAGAAGTGACTGAGTTTTGCTTAACAAGACTTTTCGGAGAAGAATAAGGTAATAATATAGTAATGTAATATGATATTTAACTTTTATAGTATCTTTGTGTTAAGTGATATTGTTTATATTTTAAAAGAGGAAGTAGAGTGTGTGTGTGTTTCTTTATACAAAATTTTTGAGAAATTTTAATGTACTTCATTATTTTATTTTAAAATGTTAAATGAGTTATCATTTATGATAGTTATTGGTGTTTTGAGGTTAAAGGATACAAAGTTAGTTTTTAGAGGAATGACTCTAATGTACTAATACTAATGATATTGATTTTGATGAAAAACAAAAATAAAATCACATTGCATTCTTTTTCTACACTGAATTTTATTACTTTGCTAATTATTTTTATTGCATTTAATTTAATCTTTTTCATTTTGAAATTGTTTTTTTATATGATGGCCACATATCAGGATTCACTGTTTCTCGAAATTTTCCTGGTCTAAATTTAAATTCATTTAACAACTTGAAGCTTATTTTTGGAATATATAGTGGATAAAAGAGAATTCAATCATTATAATTTTTTTATGTCTTGAAGCATTAAGAGGATAAACTTGTTTAGTTTGAATTGTACACCTCTTATTGTTTTCATATTAGCATACCTGAATATCTGTGATTTGATCACGCAGATTTCTCAGGGAGATATATTTGAAGATAAATAGTATGATGCGATTTATATTAGTCAATGAGAAATGTCAGAGAAAGAGATGAATTTGTGTGTGTGTGTGTGTGTGTGTGTGTGTGTGTGTGTGTGTGTGTGTGTGGTGTGTGTGTGTGTGTGTGTGTGTGTGTGTGTGTGTGTGTGTGTGTGTGTGTGTGTGTGTGTGTGTGAAATGAATAAACTTAAATGTTACGGAGAGTTTCAAAATATTTTATGAGATATATTTTTAAGAAAAAGTGAATATTGTGAAAGTGATCATAGACTTCCTTCTAGAAATGAGTCTACTTTTCCGACTCAAAAATAATGAAAGAGCTCTTATATTCTTATAACACGTATACATAGAATAGTGTTTGGTGTATTGAATAGTGCATGTTTTCTTATAAACCATTTTCATGTTAGTAATCATTTCATTTTATTATTGTGTATAATATGATATTTTTAACAGTGTACTTCATCTATATAAAATTGTATGTAACAATGCTAGATATTACTACGATGGCACCATAGCAGATTTTAATACACATTTATTGTTTTAGTATTTGTATGATATAATGTATTTTTATATCAACTACGTTATTGTTTGATATATGACACTACATTAAAAATCACTCCAAAACAACTAGCTCAAAAATTTATATCACTCATAAGACCTCCAATTTTACAATCATTATTTAAGGTGTACCCCATTTGGGCGAGGACTAAGGAAAAAACTCCCAAGGTAGGGAAAAAACCCGGTCGTACAAAACTAGTAAAATATTTTAGCAACCATCGTCGTCTTACATTTGTCAATTCTTCAAAAAAAAAAATCTTCAAAACACCAGGGTCAGCTACGCTGAAATGAGAACTGGATCAGTGGACGTGCAAAAAAAATTCTTCAACACTACATACGTACACGGACAACATTGAATTTTCACACATATGTCAATTGTCAATTATTTTTAAATATATAAACACACCATCCGGTTTTTAAAAAAAACTCCCATTCCAATCGCGCAGCGCTATTGGTATTATGGTTAATTTCCTATCTACGCCGCGTTCCAAAACCAGATACATACTAATATATACACCAATGTGTGAATACATACACAATTATATACAATTTCAAAACATTCATCATAAACAAACAATACCAGGAATTCTCACAGCCACAGCTAAGTCTCAATAAGTAGTATACAAATGTGATCATACAATTGCTTTCCACGCTTTGGAATAAATTTACGCATATAAAAGTTCATTTTTCAAACAACCAAAAAAAATGTACCACAATGTTTTCAACTTCTGTACAATAAAAATAACTTTAACAAAAGACTTGCTTCTTGCAAAAATTCACTTGACTGCCTGTCAGTAAAAAAAAAATAAATGAAACAATACAACTTGGCTAAAGCTCTTTCATCTTCTTTCTGCTATGTCTCCAATATGGACCTCTAGTGATGTTGATCTCTGCTTCTTAGACTCTCCTCAGGCTCCTGGCGACCTTGTCTGGACTGTCGGCGTTGTCTGAAGTGGTACGGGCTTGGTCTTTTGAATTGGTCTCTTCTTGACCGGACTAGTCCCTCCTGGGCTTGCACTGTTCTTTCTGAAGATCAGGGTGGCCGCGGTAGCCAAGTGGTCAAGGTATTGGATCATGGCTAGCGCGTCGTGAGTTCGGGCCCCAGTACCACTGAAGACCCGCCGTGTAGGGAAGCAATGCACGTTAAATCTGTCGAGAGCTCAAACGTCTTCCCGTTGGTGTGGTGTGGTAGTTAGGAGAGGGGGTGCCAGCTCAGGTGTCGTCCGCGTCACTTGGCCATGGTTCAAAATTACGCGGTCCGCTGTCAAAAGCCCTCATGTAGCTGAACAGTACGACGTAAATATTCACTCACTTACTCACTCTGAAGATCAGGAACTGGCTTTCCTGTTTTCTCCTCTGCTCCTGAGATCATATGGGCTGTACCTCCTTTGCTGAATCCGGCTTGACTGAAGTGACCTTTCTTCCTCTGGACCTGGCCTTGAACCTCCAGCTGGAACCTGTCCACAGTTCTGCTCCGTCCTTCTGCCTCTCTTCTTAACTTGCTCAGTCGACACGGTGGATGAAGTCAGCCTCCTCTTATGGGTCTCTCTGATTGACGGTCTTCTTTTTCTGTCCGGTCCCTCCAACAGTGACGAAAGAACTCCTCTCTTGCACCTCCTTACCTCCTGTGTTCTTTTCTGTTTAGATTGCTGTTGCCTAATCCTTATTGAAGACTCACTTGAGTCACTAGAATTTTTGCTCTTGTTCACCCATTGCTCTCTCCGACCCCTTTTATTCCCAGCAACACTGGTCTTTTCTCTCTTTTCTACCTGTCTTTCAACAGACTCACTACTCCTAAAGCCCTGTGACCGATCTAACCTAGGTCTACTTACCTCCAAATTACTCGACTGATATTACGATCCTCTACTAAGTGTACTATCAACGTCCTCCACACCCTCATCACTTTTTCTCTGATGGTAAATTCGCACTTGGTCTATATTAAAGGTTATTCTTCTACCAGCCTTCCAAATTACAACATTATTATTTTGAACACTCACGACTCTATAAAGACCCTCATACTTGGGTTTAAATTTCGCCACCACCTTTTTACTGGCAGAGCTTATGGGATGCGTTTCAACAAGCACTAAATCATTGACCTTAATGTTAACTTCGCGTCTCCTTCTATTGTAGTACTTCGCCCACTTTTCGTGTTTCCTTTCTGGTATTCTGCCTAGCTTCCTTAAGCAATTTCTCAATATTGCCCACCCCAAATTCCGCGCCATTCGTCACAATCACAAGTTTTTGAAACAGGGTAATAAGCTTTCTGCCCAAAAATAACTCTGCTGGGGTTTTTCTTATGGTCTCGTGAATCGCCGTTCTCAAGGCGTAGGCAAATTCTCGCAGAAACTGGTCCCATGATTATTATTTACGAAACTAGCAATCATCTGTAAAAGATCACGATTACCTCTTTCCGTTCTATTGACTGGAGTCTATACTCAACTGTTTTGATATGATTTATGCCTAATCTATTACTTAAATGCTCAAAAACTTCGGATACAATTTGGGGACCGTTATCACTAATCATTTTTACAGGAGATCAATATCGCGAAATATAATTCTCGAACAGGTTATTTACAATTATTTTGGCGGAAGCTTTTCTGAGGGGTATAACTTTCAATCACTTCGTAAAGTGGTCCGTTATTACCAAAATATATCAATATCTTTCAGGTAAAGACGCTGGGTAGCGACCTAACAAATCTAATGAAACTATTTCATTCGGATAATTAGTTACAATCGGTATTAAACGACCAGCTGGTAACGCGTTTTTATGATTACATTTTTGGCATATATCACATGTCAAAACATATTCGTAAATAAACTTCCTCATATAGGGAAAATAACAAGCATCCCTGACGCATAAATAAATTTTTTTCCTTCCTAAATGACAAGTCATGGGTTTGTCATGAAATTCGCGCATTATCTCACCCCGCAGTGATCGCAGAACATACACTCTCAGTTCTCCAAGAGTGGTTGCATACTTCGCATAAAATAGCAAGCCGTCAACTAATTTAAAATCCCGAGACCAGTTCCCACAGACTGTCGCATTAACCGAGCTGTCATCAGGGTTTTCCAGATATCGAATATACATAACCTAACACAGGGTCCTGTTTTTGTTCTGAAATCAACTGCTTCCTGTATGAAAGTACCAAATCTCTAATCACTGAACAAGAAATATCTTCGTCCCCCATACTTTCAACCGGTCCATACTACCCGGCTCGCCCCCATACTACCCGGGTTCGTAGACAACACATCTGCCACCATATTTTGAGCTATTGGACAGTGTTCCCATTCAACATTAAACTCGGCTAGCTTGAGTGCCCATCTAATCATTCTGCTGGATAAATTTTTACCATTAATTAATTTGGTTAATGCCGCATGATCAGTTCTCACTTTTACTGGCAGCGGACCAAAGTAGGTGCGAAATTTATTAAAAGCCCAGATAACCGTTAAACACTCGCGTTCGGTAACTGTGTAGTTTCTCTCAGCATTATTGAGAGTGTGGAACGCATACGCAATGGGTCTCTGATTTTGTGTAAGCACCACTCCAATCCCATTTGAACTGGCGTAAGTAAACAACTCGAATGGCACATTAAAATCCGGTTATTTTAGTACCGGTGCTTCCGTAATTGCGCGTTTGATAGATTCAAAAGCAAACTGCGTCTCCTCTGACCAAATAAATTTCATACCCTTTTTCATTGATTGATAAAGTGGTTCGCAGAGATCTGCGTAACCTTTAATAAATTTCTGATACCACTGGGTCATACCCAGGAATTTCAACAATTCTTTAGCATTCTTTGGGGGTTTCATCTCTATTATTGCCTTAACCTTAGATTCATCCATGGTAATCCTATCTTTGCTAATTACCAGACCCAAGTATTTTAATTTCTCGCAACCAAAATTACATTTATCTTTGTTCAAAGTCAACCCCCTGCTTCCTGCAACAACTTCAATACTTTCCTTAAATGTTCTACGTGGTTTGAAAATGATGGAGAGGAAATTATAACGCCATCCATGCATACATTCACATACTTCCCTAATACCGGTTTGAGTATTATATCTATTGTTTCTGAAAATTTGGGGCAGCTCCCGAGAGGCCGAATGCCATGCGCTTAAACGCATAAGTGCCGGTTTTCGTCACAAAAGCCGTTTTAATTACTACACTGGGATTTGCTGCCAACTGGAAGTAGACAGAACGCAGGTCTAATGAACTCATTATCGTCGTGTGAGGAATTTTAGTGATTAAATCCTCAATGAGTGGCAAGGGATATCTTGGGTACCTAGTTATCGCGTTAAGCTTGCGATAATCTAACGTAAATCTATAAGCTTCCAGATTATCGGGAGTAATTCGTTATTCTTACGACACAATACTACAGGAGACGCATAAGGTGACTATTAATGTACCTTCCCTTAATATCTTGTCAACATGATAATCAATGATCTCTTGTTTTACCCTATTATACCTATAAGGTCTCGAGACCACTGGTGAACTATTACCAGTGTCAATTTCATGATATAATACATGAGTGAGCCCCGGTTAATCCGAAAACAGCCTCTTAAAACTATTAAATAATGCTTTCAATTCTCTCCTTTGACTTTCCTCCAGTTCCGTTTTTGTGAGAGATCAATTTCTAAATTTCCCTCATCTATTGGTAATTCTTCAATTTGCGAATCCGGAATCGCTAATGACTTTTTATCGAAATTCAATGTAATTTTTGATCTCCTTATAAAATCGACCCCTAAAATACAAGGCTATTCTAAATCAGCCAATATATGAAAATTCCACTTTTTTTTAAATTCCTGAATTTTAATTTCCAATTCTACCATTCCTACATTGTTACCAAAGGGCACCGTGTGCCATCACGACCTTGGCGTGTGACTTCTTAACTGGTTTGTAAAAAAAATATTTTCGAATGTGTCTTCAGGGATAAGCGACTTTTCAGCCCCAGTATCCCACAATGCTTTTGTAAATGTTTCGTTCAATAAAATGGGTACGTATGGAAGTTCCCCAGGGGACATCCATAAAGCAGAAAGCCGGATAGTAGGATTCGATTCAACCTGCGATCGATCACTTTAAAAGTTTAAATTTCTATTATTACCTCTAGTCCAATTATTACTGGCACCTCGGTTAAAATTGTCACTCGGACCCCTATTTCTGAACTGATTCCGAACATCACGATTCTCGAACCTACGATCATTTCTGTCAATACGGTTCTTGTTCTCGAACCCTTGGTTAACATGGTTCCTCTGGGGTCTATTCCCGTGTGTACTTCTGTAAGTATTTCTCCTGTCATTTTGTCGTTCAATTACCCCTGCATCTTGCCAATTTCTAATCCTACGATCATCGGGAAATCTTCGCCACGCATCCCGTCTTTCATTATTACTATTACTCGGACCCTGGGTGTCTCTCCTCAAGTATTTATCTTCATATTTCGTGATCATTTTTAAAAGATGAGATCTAGAAGTTGGATTTCTAATCTCAACGTATTCCATCAACTGAGGTTCAAGGCTAGCTATGCTGTGCTCCACCAAATCTTCTTCCCAGCCTTTTGTGTATTTTTAGTAGGTCATAAATAAAGTCCGATGGAGCCTGACCTCTATTGTGATACGACGAATAGAACCTGACTTCTAATTTCATCTTATTCCTAACTGCTGTGAAATTTTCCGTCAATGCCCCTTTTAATTGAGCGAAATCAGTATCGTCCCCCTGCACCAACGAATAACCAAATATTTCAAACCAATCCAAAGCGCGTCCCCTAAGATGACCTTTTAGATATGCACAAGATAAATTGCTCGGTATCTCGTAAAACTTGACATTGTTTTCAATACATTCTAAAAATTCTTCCACATTTTCCGATCCGGAAAAAAAAGTTCAGGCAAGACCCTAAAACTGGATCCAATTCCTATCTCGGGGTTAGGGAAAGTAAAATACCATTGGGACAAACCCGTTGGGTGCCATTCTGAGTGACTTCTATTTGAAGTCGCTCCTTCACCGTCCTGCCTACCTAAGGGTGTAGGGGGAAACAAAGCATGAGCAGAAACTTCCATAATAATTATTATTTTATTACTATTTAAGCATATTAATCAACCACAAGTGAAATTACAAAAGGAGACTCTAGGAGTGATATAAAGAAAGCAATCTACTCAAAGTAAACAAGCGCAAGTAATATGTTTTATTTAATCTAATCTTTCTTAGATTATTAATTCTCAATCCACTAATTTATTATAGTGGCAAACTCCGTTATTAACTCAAGTTGTGATAACGAATTAAATCTCACCTACGTATCACCACAGCAGTTCCTCTGCTCCTTCTATCTTACAATTACAAAAAACCTTGACTTTATCTAGCCAAACTAATCTCCATATCTTGGTTTCTTCTAGAGGGAGGGCTGTGAATTAACTCGAATGCAAGCCCCAAAGTTTCCCCAAAAGAATTAATAAGAAGGTCACGTACAGATCCGTCACAATATATATAAATCAATATCTTTCAACTTTAAAACACCGATAACTATCATAAATGATAACTCATTTAACATTTTAAAATAAAATAATGAAGTACATTGAAAATTTCTCAAAAATTTTGTATAATAAAACACATACTAATTTTTCTTTTAAAATATAAACAATATCGCTTAACATAAAATATACTATAAAAGTTTAATATCATATTACATTACTCTTCTTCTCCGACAAGTCTTGTTAAATAAAACTCAGTCACTTCAATGTTACATATAATAGGTTTCTTTTCTTTAGTTTCTTTTTCTCTTTATTTTGGATATTCGGTTGTATATAATTCAATTGAAAATTTTCAGATGGATAAAAATGCCTTAAGCGGAGTGAATGAACCAATTCAGTTTCAGTTTTATTAAGGGCATTGGGTCTACCAATTTCAAATAATACATCGAAATATTTTCTTATAACTGTATAAAGGCAGAAATAAGGGGGACTTAATTTTCTTGTATTGGGGTTCTGAAATTCCTCATACATTACTAAGTCACCAAACTTGAAATCAGCTTCCTGAACTTTTTTGTCATATCTAATTTTATTTATTTTATAATATTGTACTGTTCTTCCTTTGGCTAATTTTCTTGCTTCTTTTCTATAGGAGGATATATTCCATTATCTCTTAGTGAAATTTCAACGTTACGTTACCTATTTACGTTTAACCATACGTTAAATAGGTTAGAGGGAAACCTGTTATTGTATGTGTAGTTTGATTATATTGATGGGATACTTTTCCAAAATTTTTGTCCGTGGGACTTTAATTGAGTTGTTACTAATTTCACATTTTAAGTGGGTAATGATCGTTTGATATATATATTCAACCTTTCCATTGGTTTGTGGTCTGTGAGAAGTAGTTAATAATTGAGTGACATTGTTATGTCTTAAAAAATGTTTAAATTTTGAAGAGGTGAAAGCAGTATTTCAATCACTTAAAACTTTTTAAGGGAAAAGATTTTGGAAGATTTGTTTCAAACAATTAATATACACTCAAGGACAAAAGAATTAGCGCACCAAGAAGAAGTCGTCAAAATGAAACGAAATTTTACATACGTTATGATTACTTTGATATAAGTAAATGATTAGAAAATCAAAGAAAAAGGATAATTTATTTCAGAGAAAAAGGCAAAAGAACGGAGGATTTAATACCCTGTTGAACCCCCCCCCCCTAGCACGAATGCACGATGCGATACGATCGGGCATTGAGGCATACAAATCTGTATAATGTCTTGCGACATTTCGTTCTATATTTACTGTAACCTTGCCTCTAGTTCATCCCAACTCGTGGAATGCCCAACTCGCCGTCCCAAATGATCCAAGATATGCTCGATTGGAGACAAATCTGGGGATGGGGCAGGCCAAGGAAGGGTAGTAACAGTGCGAAGACAGTCTTGTGACACCCTTGACGTGGGAGGCCGAGCATTGTCTTGTTGAAAAATAGCTCCTGGGTGCCGTTGCAAGAATGAGAATACATGTGGTTGCAGGATGTCATGGACATACCACTGGGCTGTCATGGTGCCACGGATCAATACTAGGGGTGACTGTGTATTGTAGGCAATGACACCCTAT
This sequence comes from Trichonephila clavata, assembly GCA_019973975.1. Taxonomy (NCBI): domain Eukaryota; kingdom Metazoa; phylum Arthropoda; class Arachnida; order Araneae; family Nephilidae; genus Trichonephila; species Trichonephila clavata. The sequence continues at coordinate 367,289 of BMAO01021825.1, forward strand.
ACCATCACACCAGCTGTGGGAGCAGTGTGTCGCTGTAAAACAAAGGCAGGATTGAGGCATTCACCACGGAGTCTCCACACACGAAGACGATTGTCGTCACTGCTGAGATTGAATCTGGATTTGTCACTAAAGACGACCTGGTTCCATTCCGCTGCAGCCCAATTTCCTCTAGTGCGGCACCACTCCAAACAGAGGCGTCGATGGGTGGGCGTCAAGGGCAGCTCACGTAATGGGGGGGGGGCGCGATCCCAAATGTCCTTCAGCCAGGCGACTTCGTATGGTTCGAGAAGACACAGGTGCCTAATTAAGGTGCTACCTGTGCCTGTATGGCGGCCGATGAAGCAGTTGGCTGAACGCGTGCATTTCTTACGATGTGGCGGTCTTCTCGACGTCTGGTCTGTCGAGGGTGTCTTGAGCCTGGTCTTCGTGTAAATGAAATCTCTCGGATCCACTGGTCCCAACACCTCCTCACAACACAATCAGAGAGGCCTAATTGATGAGCTACTCACCTAGCTGACCACCCAGCTTCCATCATGCCGATGATTCTCCCCCTCTCAAACTGCGACAGCTGCTCATATTGTCTTCGAAAACGGCGTAAAGGCATGTCTACCTCAGCGCTTCCTTTGTAAACGATTTAGCACAGTCAAACTAGCTTTGGTTACATGCTTTACACTCCACGGAGAACGACGTTAAATGCCCTCAACCGGCTATTCGTAATGCGCAATCACGCTGCATTTCTGATCATTTGCATATCTCCCCGACATGTACCTTCATGCCAAGTTTCGTTACGTTCCCGCTATTATTTCATGTTGCACTAATTTTTTTGTCTATGAGTGTAAGAATCTGTTGTTGCATTTTTTGAAGGGAAGTCCAAATATACCTGTTGTGTGTGTGTGACCTGATCAAGAATAATGTGCAAATATTTTTTAACAGGGTTATAATAATTTAAACCACCCATACTATCTATTGACAAAAGTTCAGAGGGTTTTTCACATAGGGGAAGTGATTGCATCAGTCCGTATTTTTTCTGATGTGACTTCTTATTAATTTGACAAGTCTCACAGTGTTTCACATAATTTCTTATATCAGTAATAATTTTTATTCAGTAATATTGGGGTGATATTACTTTAACATGGTAGCTACACCAGGATGACTAAATTTTTCCTGTGTTGATTCCATTGATTTCACTCGTAGAGCTTTGGGTACAATTATTTTAACTAAACCTTGTCTTTTTACATACACAAAAAAACAACATTTAGGGTTGATATAATAAAGTCTAATAAAGGTTCTGATGGTGTATTAATTAAATGATAAGCAAAAGGATATCTTGTCAGCATATGAGCTTCAATATTAGTGCTACCTTTCTTATATTTTATAACAAAATCATACATAGAAACTTTTAAAGACCATCTAAAAAGTCGAACTGGGGGATTTTAAAAATTTTTAAGCCAAACTAATGCATTATGATTGGTACGAACTGTGAAATGAGATCTGTGAAGATAGCAATGGAATTTATTTAAACTATCAATTATAGATAAGCATTCTAATTAAGTTATTGTATAATTAATTTCATAATTTCTCAGTCATCTGGAATGGAATGCAATAGGACAGGGGTGGCCAACTCGTGGCACACGTGCCACAATGTGACACGGTGGACTTGTAGCAGTGGCACACGAAGACTTACTGAAACATTTTAAAAAGATTAACCATTTTTGAATAGAAGTTAAAAGATTAACCATCTTTCATAATTAAAATTTTTTAAAAGATAAATAACCATTTTTTTACAATTTTATTGAAGTGAGATTTTCTCAGACAAAAAATCTCAAATTTTGGATCAAAATATGATGTTTAATAAATGTTTTCTGCGCTACGAACATAAAAAAATAACTATCACACAAAACTAGCTGATGTGCACCTATAATAACCTAATTTTGTTAGCATCTGTAAGAGCTAATCCTATTATAGATGCCTTGGTAAAAAAAGTAGTAATTCAAAAGCCACATTAAGTAAGTATTGAGCGGTTAATTATTTTGAACTGAATGATTCAAGTTGCTCCTTTTTATTTTATAGCTAACCTAATTGGATGAACTAGTAAAAAGTTTACTAACAATAAAATCTAAGTTTGTACTTCCGCTTTATTTATTATATAATTTTTACATTTTGACTCCATAGATTTTCATTAAAAATGTGCTCTATGCTTAAAAATCCCATAATAAACCTATTAATAACATTTTTTCACTTTTCCATATTTGTTCGTTGGAAAATTTGGAAGTGACACGCATGATTATTTTTTTTTATTAAATAATGGCACACTTCCCGAGAAGGTTGGCCACTCCTGCAATAGGATGTTGATTTCTAGTGGGTCTTTTTTGTTGGAGAATTGATGAGATCGAGGTTTTCGAGGCGTCTACATCAAGATGACAAGGGTAGTTGGGATTGAATAAGGCTAAAATAGGCTTTGAAATTAAGCTGCTATTGAGTTTTTGTAGACTCTTGACATTCTGGGGTCTAATTCCATTTTGGATTCTTTTTAAGAAGATTATTTAGTGGCATTCTTAATTTTGCATACTGAGGATTGAATTTATCATAGACATTAATACCACCAAGGAATCTTTGTAAATCTTTTACATTTCTAGGGGGTGAGAGTTTTTTTTTAATTATTTCTACATTCGTATTGTGTGGACTATATAACCCTTGTTTTAGTTCATATCCCAAAAAATCGATTGCTTCTTTACTAAACTTACATTTTGAGAATTTTAATTTTATATTTTGTATTTCACAAATTTTAAAAATTTCTTCTAAATGTCTTGTGCATGTTCTTCAACTGATTCTGAAAATACTATTATATCGTCAAAGTAATTTAATGTAAATTTTATTTGATATTTATTTAAAATTTGTCGAATAGCTCTTTGAAAAACAGCTGAGGAGTTTTTATATCCAAAAGGCAAACAATTAAATTGAAAAAGACTATAATTTGTTGTTCAGATTCGTTATCATCTAATTTAATGTGCCAATAACCACTGCAAAGGTCAATCATTGAGAAAAGTTTTGCCTGTGTTAATTTATCTAAAAATGCATCTATTCAGGGAACTGGTTCCGCGTCCAATTTTGTGATAGCATTCAGCTTTTTATAATCGACACATAATCGAGTGCTAGCATTATCCTCTTTTTTAAAGACCAAAGTTATCGGGGCAGCACAAGAACTATGAGATGGTTTAATTATTCCTGATTTTAACAATGCATCTGTTTTTTTTTTATTTTAGCGTCATCTTTAGGAAAGGTTCTATAAGGGCGATTTGCAATGAGTAATTCTGAGGTAAGTACTATTTTAGGAGGAGTACAGTTTATATATCAAACAACATCAAATTTATTTTTAGCAAAGACATTTTTATTTTTATCAATAATCACATTAATAATATCATAATCACTGTTAGGAATTATTTCTATATTAAACACAGGATCAACTTTCTTAGGGATAATTTTATTATTACAAAATTTAAGAATTTTATTTCCTCTGTTATACTTATTTTTTTCTTTAATAATTTCCTTAGATCCTCCCTTTTTTTAAATTATGTTGCCTCTCTTTGAATATTTTCTGTTCACTAAAATTAACAATTAAATCAAAACTACTCATAGTATTATTAGAAACAATTAAATATGTGAGTTCTACACACACATTTACTGTGAGAAATATAATATTTTTAATAATTTCTTCTATTTTCATTGGTAAAATAATGTTTTCACTAACCTTGATTTGTCCATTGATGGTGGACATTTTTGATTCTATGCGTTCCACAATTTGTTGTCCTTTGATTTGTGCTAGTAAATTTTTGGAATTATTTTTGACATTTGATCCTGAGTCACAAGGAGAACAGTAACTTGTTTGATGTTGACGCTGGCCTCGATGATCATCAATTCTCATAATCGGTGTTGTTGGAATAGCGCGTTATTTTCTTGGGTCCTTTGATTTGGGTGGAAAGTTGCAGCATCTGGCCACAAAGGCGCTGGTCGTTGTTGCGAGACTTGTTGATTCCTCGGATACATTGTCGGCCGCTGAGGAGAAGGAAAGGCTTGATGATGAGGAAAGAATGTTGGACGCTGAGGAGAGAATACATTGTTTCTTGAATAACTCACCGGGAGTTGATGTTGACCATCACTCTAATTCCATCTTCCATACTGTTGTCTATGAGCAAGTTATGTCAGATTGTTGGTTACACTTTTCACCAAAAATTTTGGATGGATAAAGGGCAATTTGAGGCCGTTTTTCTTGTATATCTAAAATTTTCATTGTCTTTCAGGTCCTGTATATCTCGGGAACTTTGTAGTTGCTTCTCTATGGCTTTATTCTCCTTTTACGATGTAGAATTTTTCAGCTTCTTCTAATTTGATTCAGGACGCGATTTCCTGCATTCTGTAGAAGTATTTCAGGGGTTTTTACTGTTCTATCTAGTTGAAGGTGTATTTCAGCTGGATTTACTTGTGTTCCGAATTCGCGTACCAGGTTAAATTCGTAGAAGCATTTTGGTATCGGATTTGACTTGAACTTTTTAACGGCTCCATCTACTAACTTGGTTAAAAATATGATTTTCTACTTTTCTGTTACTTGGAATGAATTGTACCTTCAAAATTGTCGAGGAATCACTGAATTGGTCTCTCCAAATTATACTTTTGGAAAAAAGTTTGTATGTCTTCAAAACGTACATCATTTTTGATGATAATATTTCGACTTGTTTTTTCTTCCTCTATATTTGTTCTGCTTCCTTCTTCTGCACCCTTTTCTTCTTTAATTTTGTATCCTGCCTTATTTTCATATTGAAATTTTGAGTATTCAGTTCCTTTAGGTGAAGAAGAGTAATTTTGTTGGAGAGGCTATTTCTTCCTCTGGTGGTCGACGCAGGATTTTCTCTTCCCGGGGTAGCAGCGTTTCTTTTCTCCGGCAACCCTGCATTCAGCCAAAACCACCTTAAAGAACTGGCCGTGACGACGTTTTGATGACGTCACGAAAGGAGGGAATGCTTTACTCCGAGCAGTCGTTCTGTGAGGAATATAAAGCTTACGACATTTATTTATTTTTTCAGGTAGTAGACTAATATTTCCACATTTATATTGATTATTTTTTTAATTCTCACTTAGAATATTTTCTAATGTAAGTTATGGATTAATTCGCTAGAATAATGTCTAATATTTTCCCGGGAAAAGGGACAAATATTACTCAAGAAAGGCTCATAACAGTATGCGAAAAATCTAAGAAAAAACTGACTCAATGTAAAATAATTTCAATCAGATAGAATAAAAGAAGAAACATTTACTTGCAAAGAAAATTTGAAAAGTAGAGCATCAGAGGTATATTAATAAAAAATCATGTGAATTTAGAAACATTTTGCTGGAGTTCCTTTTTCCTGTAAAATGACATTGTTAATGCTCATAGAATCACTGAATCATAACAAAAGAGAGAATTATAAATAAAATGCATGCAAAAAAAAGCAAATATATAAATGACAAGCAGTTTTAGACCCTACAGTAATTGCGTAGCAAAAATACATTCTAAATCATACATTAAAAATATATTCACTTAAAATAATTCATTCATTCAATATTCAAAAATATAAAATAATTTCAATCAAATAAAATAAAATAAAAAGATGTACTTACAAAGAAAATATGAAAAATAAAGCATTAGAGGCATCCTATTTTTTTTTTAAAAAATGCATGCAAAAATATATATAAATATAGAAAAGACAAACAGTTTTATATATATATTATTCTTTATAGCACAAATATATATTCTAGATTATGTGCTAAATATATATATACATTAGTAAATACACTTACCTATAAATAATCAGGGGGAAAAAAACCTTTTCATAGGAAATATATCATTAATGAGGCAATGTACTGATTAGCTTCAAATTTTGAATCATTTGCATTTGTGATGATATTATTTCAGTTATCAATAATATTTTTATGCATTAAAATTAAATATTATGCAACGGTAAAAATACCTGAAAATCAAACAAAATTTTTGAAATTAAAAAAAAAATAACATTTTACATTTAACATATTTGAATGCTAAAATCTTCATGAAAATAATTTATACGAATAACGTAAATAAATAGAGCTATTATTTTCAAATAATAGTTATGTGAACAATAAAACATGTGTTCATAAATGTATATGGTATAAAAAATTAATTACAAGGATATACATGCACAATGAATAAAATTAAATCGATAATTGAATATTTAAATAAATAAAAGAAAAATATATAAAGCAAACATTAATTTAATTGGCTTTAAATTTCTTCATTTTTCGTTATCCTTCGTGGTTAAAATTTCTTCACTGCGCTTTTTTGAATAATTATTTAAGCATATATTCCCGAATGAAATGAATTTTTTTTAAAGTATGAAGATATGCTGTCGTGGCCCAGTCCTATCTTGGACTGGATTCACATTGCCCGGCGCGCCTGGTGTGGAAGGAAACATATTATCACCAACGAAAGCCATAATTACAAATATTTATTAACAACACACAAATGCAATTAACAAGTCACATTATAAGTAGAAACCCTGGAGTGATTATTCAATTCCCTAGATTAATCCTGATACACAACTCTAACATTCAATTCTAACCTTTAAATCTAATATTCCCTACTAAGTAATCTCAACTATTAGAATTGACAAAGGAGACGAACGTTTACTAACTTCAGGTCGGTACTAACTATAATCCCTTTGATTATTTCAATGATTAACAATATCAATTACTATCTAATACGTGCTAAGCTCGCTGGAGAGATCCGTAGATTATACTTACAACTAGTTTGGCAATTCCTTAACCTACTGCTTTCTTACTTAATCTAGACTTTATATAGTCGAATTCATTAGCATATCACTATCTCTTGTTTTTCCCGAGGAGGCTGTGAAATAGAATAATTGCTGGCCCCAAAGTTACCCAAGAGGGTTAATCGAAGATTGACGCAGATAGACCCGTCACAGCCCTTCTCAAGAAAAAAAACGGGATTTATAAACGGGTCTCAATGGCCCGATATAAATTACGTTGAAAATTTTAAGTCTTAACTTATCTAGATATCTTACATTTTAGTTTAGCAATAACTTCTATAGAACAATACGCTAAAGAAATACTCAAAAACTACTAGTTCAAACTTTATAGTCACTTCCAGGTTTTTAACTTTTACATTCATTATATAAGGTGTACCCCATTTGGGCGAGGACCAAGAAAAAACCTCCCACTGAAGGGAAAAACCCGGCCGTACACAACCCGTAATCTTAGATATTTTAAATATATCTTGAATTACAGAATTATTATCTTCAACACATAATCTTCAAAACATCAGGGTCAGCCACCCTAAAATGAGAACTGGATCAGTGGACGTACAAAAAAATTTTTTGAACACTTTATACACACAACATTGAATCCACACATATTTAAATTGTCAAATACTTTACAAATTTTATCTGGTTTCTAAAAATAAAACTCCCATTCCAATCGCGTAGCGCTGTTAGTGTTATGGTTAAATTCCTTTCTCTGCGCCGCGAATCCCAAAAACCAGATATATACTAATATACATTTCAACATGTTTATATATACACAATTATATACAATTTTCAAAATACTCAATATAAACAAACAATACAATGAATTCTCGCACATTTAGCCAAGCCTTTACGGTAAACAAATGTAAACATACATATGCTTTCCACATTTTAGAATATATTTAAATATACAAAAGGTCATTTCACTCAAAGCAGTGAGACTTTTGCATTAGACAACATTATTAACAAAACGAGACTTGCTTCTTGCAAAAATTCAACCGACTGCCTGTCAGTAAAAATATAAATGAAACAATACAACCTGGCTAATATTTTGCTCCTCTTCTTTCTTTAATGTCTCCTATCTGCACCTCCAATGACGTGGACCTTCTGCTGGGTTGATTCCCTCTTTGTTCCTGGCAGTCTGGTCTATAGTCTCGGCGACTCCTCAAGTTGTAGTTGTGACCTCGTCCTTCTTGATCTCTTCTAGATGGGGTGAATCTTTCATGGCCTGCCAATGGTCCTATTAGTGATCTTGATCTGGCTTTCCCATAGCTTTCTCCGCCGTCTTTAGAACTTCTGAAGTTGGACCTTTTCTGTTGGCGATCCCTTTCTGGAACTTGGCTACTGCAGCGATCGTCGACTTTGTAACGCTTCTTCAACTGCACATTCGACGAGATGGAGGACGGGAGCCTTCGTTTGTAGACTTCTCTTTGGATATTTGCTCTTTTACTCCTCGGCACTTCTGTAGGGGATTCGGTTCTCCTCTTGCCTCTTCTGGAGTGCTGAGTTTTCACGAATTTTTTCTGGCTCGCCTGTGATATCAAGTCAGTTAAAGTCCTCTTGCACCGACCCTTAGTCAGCTCGTGTCCGCTCCTTTTTGTCTCTCTAAGATTATTTTTATTTCCTATTCTACCATTTTCTTTTCCCTCCTGTCTTCTACCAGACTCATTACTCTTAGAACCTTGTGACCTATCTAACCCATATCTACCATCCTCAAAACTACTCGACTGATACTCGGATCCACCACTAATTGAAGAATCTACCTCCACTAAACCTTCATCACTTTTTCTCTGATGGTAAATTCAAACCTGATCTATATTGATTGTCGTTTTTTTACCTGCCTTTCAAATTACAACATTATTGTTTTTAACACTCACAACTCTAAAAGGACCCTCAAACTTAGGAAAAAACTTCGCAACCACCTTTTTACTGGCTGAACTAATAGGGTGAGTTTCAACCAACACTAAATCATCTACCTTAATGTTAATTTCGCGTCTCCTTTTATTGTAATATTTCGCCTACTTTTCTTGCTTTTTCATTGTATTTTGCCTAGCTTCCTCAAACACCTTTTCCATATTCCGAACCACAAATTCTGTACCATCTGTGACCATCACAAGTTTTTGAAATGGGGTAATAATTTTTCTGCCCAAAAATAATTCTGCTGGGGTTTTTCCCGTCGTTTCATAGACAGCCGTTCTTAGTGCGTATGCGAATTCATTTAGAAACCTATCCCAGGATTCATGATTATAATTTACAAAAGAAGCAATCATTTGTAGTAAATCGCGATTAACACGTTCCGTTCGATTTGATTGAGGTCGGTACACTACTGTTTTGACATGCTTTATATCTAATCTCTCACTTAAATGTTCAAAAACTTCGGATACAAATTGGGGACCATTGTCGCTAATCAATTTAACTGGAGCTCCATATCGCGAAATATAATTTTCGAACAGGGCATTGGCGATTATTTTTGCGGACGCCTTTCTGAGGGGTATTATTTCTAACCACTTCATAAAATGATACGTTATTAAACAAATATATTGATATCTTTGGGGTTTCGATGCTGGGTAGGGGCCTAATAAATCTAATGAAACTATTTCGTTCGGATAACTAGTTACAATCGGTATTAAATGACCGGCCGGTAACGCGTTCTTATAGTTAAATTTTTGGCACGTCTTACATATTAAAACATAATCGTGTATGACCTTACGCATGTATGGAAAATAACATGCATCCTTTACGCGTAAATAAGTTTTCCGTATTCCAAGATGTCCAGCCATAGGCTTGTCATGAAATTCGTGCATTATCGCACCTCGCATCGATTTTTGAATATATACTCTCATTTCTCCTAGAGAGGATGCGTATTTCGCATAAAATAACAATCCCTCTATAAGTTTAAAATCCTGGGACCAGTTCCCACAGACCCCCGCATTTACTGAACTGTCATCGGGGTTTTGTAAGTAGCGATATATATGACCAAGCTCGGGGTCCTGCTTTTGTTCAGCTATCAATTGTTCCCTTGACGAAAGTACCAAATCTCTAATTACTGCACAAGTTATATTGCTACCCTCAAAATTTTCCACAGGGTTTCGCGACAACACATCTGCCACAACATTTTGAATACCTGGTCTATGTTCCCATTCAACATTAAATTCGGCTAGCTTGAGTGACTATCGTATCATACGACTTGATAAAATTTTACCATTAGTGAGTTTCGTTAATGCTGCATGGTCTGTAATTACTTTTACATTTAACGATCCAAAGTAGGTGCGAAACTTGTTTAAAGCCCAAATCACCGCTAAACATTCGCGTTCGGTTACTGTGTAATTGCGTTCCGCCTTATTAAGTGTGCGGGGTGCATATGCTATGGGTCTCTGACTTTGCGTAAGCACCGCTCCAATCCCAATAGAACTCGTATCTGTAAAAAGCTCAAATTGTACATTAAAATCTGGTAATTTTAGCACAGGTGCTTCCGTAATTGCACGTTTGATTGATTCAAAAGCAGCTTGCGCCTCTTCCGACCAATTAAATTTCCTACCCTTCTTTTTTAAATCATACAGTGGCTCGCAGAGATCTGCGTACCCTTTAACAAATTTTTGATACCATTGGGCCATTCCGAGGAATTTTGATACTTCTTTCAAATTTTTTGGTGCTTTCATTTCGAGTATTGCCTTAACTTTAGATTCATCCGTGGCTATCCCATCCTTACTAATCACGAGGCCTAAGTATTTTAGTTTCTCACATCCAAACTTACACTTATCTTTGTTCAACGTCAACCCCGCTTCTTGTAATAACCTAAATACTTCCCTTAAATGTTCTAAGTGATGTGTAAATGTTGGAGACGCAATAATAATGTCGTCCATGTAGACTAAGACACACTTCCCTATCAGAGGTTTCAAAATAATATCAATAACCTTCTGAAAATTTGGCGCTGCCCCCGATAGGCCGAATGGCATGCGCTTAAACGCATAAGTGCCGTTTTTCGTCACAAAAGCCGTTTTGGCTACATCCCTAGGGTGTACTGCTAATTGAAAATAGCCAGAGCGCAGTTCCAAGGTACTCATTATTTTTGTGTGAGGAATATTGGTAATTAAATCCTCTATGAGTGGCAAAGGATATCTCGGGTACTTAGTTACCGCATTAAGTTTGCGATAATCCACCGCAAATCTGTAAGCCTCGGGATTGTCCTGGGGTAACCCGTTCTTTTTACGACACAAAACTACAGGAGATGCGTACGCCGATTGAATTTCTACGATGGTGCCTTCTCGTAACATCTTATGTATATGATAGTCAATGATACCTTTTGTTTAACCCTGTCATATCTATATGGTCTGGAGACCACTGGAAGGCTCTCCCCCGTATCGATTTCATGATATAATACATGAGTAAGACCTGGTTTGTCTGAGAATAGACTTTTAAAACTATTAAATAACGATTTTAAATCCATTTGTTGACTTTGATTTAGTTGTGAACTCGAAAGAGCAATTTCTACATTCTCATCAACATTTTTTAATTCTTCAATTTGCGAATCCGGAATCGCTAAAGACTTTTCCTCGAAATTCATAGTAATCTTCACGTTTCTTATAAAATCGACGCCTAAAATGCATGGATATTCGAGATCTGCCAATATGTGAAAATCCCATTTTTTTGTGAATTCTCTGATTCGTATTTCTAATTCAACTGTTCCTACATTGTTGCAACAGGCGCCCTGAGCCGTTATAACTTTTGCATTTGATTTTTTTATTGGCTTATAAGAAAAATATGCCCTATATACGTTTCTTCAGAGATAAACGACTTCTCCGCTCCAGTATCCCATAATGCCTTAGTGAAGATGTCGTTCACTAAAATTGGCACATACGGGAGTTCTACAGGGGACATCCTTAAAGCAGAAACCCTTATAGGAGGTTTCTCATCAACATGCGATCGATCTTGATTTCGAACGCTTAAAAAGTTTAAATTTTTATGACTACCCCTATTCCGTCGATTATTCGACCCCCGTTCAAAATTATCACTCGGACCCCTATTTCTATATTGATCTCTTCTATCACGACTTTCGAATCCACGCTCATTCCTATCAATACGGTTCCTGTTCTCGAACCCTTGATTACCATAGTTCCCCTGAGGTCTCGTTCCATAGGAAGTTCTATAACCCTGCCTCCTATCATTTTGACGTTCGACTACCCCAGTATCTCTCCAATTTCTATTAGTACGACCCTCGTTAGACCTCCTACTCACATCATAAGCTCGTCTTCCACTATTATTATTGCTCGAACCCGGATTGTCTTTCCTCAAATATCTGTTCTCATACTTGGATATCATCTGAAGCAACTGCAATTGAGTAGTTGGATTTCTAATCTATATATATTTCATTAATTGCGGTTCCAAACGAGCAACAATATGCTCTATTAAACTCTCTTCCGACATATTTAACCCTCTGAGTGTTCATCCTTGTCCTGAAAAATCATTCCGAAAGCGTTTACTTCTTTTTTGAGAATTCCTTCGAAAGTGCAACACATTTAATTCCTTTCCCCTTTAAAGTTAGCGGGAGGTCTACAGGGGAAGATTTTATTACTCAGTTCGGCCTCTTTGTTGCTTTAAAACCGGGAGAAAACTCGTCCACACCTGTGACGTTGCCTTGTGCGAATTTTGGGTGGAAAAAGCGGGTCCACAGGGTTGTTTGATCGGTTAAGTCACAATAAAAGTGAAGAGTTAAAAAAAAAACTCGAAAGAAAGAAACTTGTTACAAAAGTTGAAAAATACTTGTTTATTTTAAACAAAACAAAATTAAAAAAAATTAATTTAAGAAAAATAAACTATTTTGGACTAACGATTTGAGCCAGGAAAAAGTACCTTGTATTTATTGTGGAATATGAGACTAAGAAAACACAAATACATCGTAATGTTTTTTAAAAAGTAACTATGTAAAAAAGAGTAAAAGTGACCATCTCTCTCTCTTTTTAAACAAAAAGAGGATAAATGAAGTATCGTTACATACGACGATTATGTTTATGAAATGAAATCAATCTTCCTCTATTCAATTATATTTTAAATTTAAAGTAACATAAAGAGGGATTTCAATACTTTTAATTTATATATATTTTAATCCTATAAATGATGTTTTTATGTTAAATTAATTTTTCGGAAAAAATCTAAATTTTATTTCATAGTCAAACAACTTGTACTAAGCAAAAATACCTTCTTTACATAGGCATTTGTGACGGAGCAAAAAGCAAATTTAGTCAAATTTTTTATTTTAATTTTAATGGGAATATATTTTTCTTCAAAATGGTAAAAGTATTTCTAACCATTTTCTATTAAAATTTAATTTTTTATTTTTCTTTTTCTTTAGTGTTAAACGGAAAATTCACCGATAAATACAACTTTCACACAATTCAATGATTACAAATTCTAATGAGAAAAAAACTTCTCCCAATTAATTTTGTCTTTCAAAACAGTACACTTAAAACAATTTTGCTCAGTGAAGCTAACCGACAATTCCGCAGTGTATTCATATTATTTTTTTTAAAAAAAAATAACATTCGGAAATGCTGTATTCAATTTTTTGAGTATAAAAAAATAATGCCTGCTGTGGAGAAGACAGAGAATGAGATGTGATGTATGGTTTTGAAAGAATGTTTTCGTATATGTAGAGTATTTTTGAAAATTTAAATATCACCAAAGCTGATCATATGATTGTAAATGAGTCTTATATTAGAATGTGAGCTGTGGGGTATCAAAATAAACATTTTACTTTTAAATAGCCAAGGAGTTTATACTCAATATCCTCTTCATAAAATTGCTTAAAACTTTTATTCAAATTGTAAGGGAACTGAAATATAAATATCTGACTTACTCCAGTCAAAAATATTCATATTATGTGAAAATACTGTTCCTCCACTTATTTAAGTACGTTTATAAGCTATAGCCCAAAGCAATATTTTATTTTTATAAACGAGGCACAAAAATTCAGTTATAAAAATATATTTTTCATTTTAGAACATATAAACCGTACACGGATTGTAAGACCATTTCTAAAATACTAAGAGTTTTTAGAGGAACAAAAACATATAATTTTGGGTAGTTCAAATTTTAATATAATACGCAAATATATATATTATTAAGCAAATACGTTTGACAAGAAAAAAAGTAATTTATTTAAATCTTGTATTGCATGAATAAAATAAATCAAAGATCCTCCTGAAATAAACACAATTGAAGGGAAAATGTTTAATTTGCAATCGATAGCATATAAACGTTTCTGTTAGAGGTATCCCCGAAGTGACGCAATCCTATTCGGTAAAAAATAAAACTTACTGCTGGAATCATACAATTTCCTAATGAATGGGTGAATCCGAATATTTTTTTCATTTGAACTGTTTGGACGGAAATGGCTAAATAGGAACATTTAATAATTTACAAAATTAACCGTTATAGTTTATATAACTTCTTAAGATTACAAAAGGTGTATTTCGGAAGCACAAGTTTTAATAGGAGTACGACTTATGAAAAGTAGAACAAATATATCTGAAGAACTATGGTTTGTTACCTTAAATATTGTGAGTGAGTGAGTGATTTTGGGGTTTATTGGCGCAAGAGCCGATTTCGGCTATACTGCGCCAAACATTTGTTTTAATATCTGTGGTCTAGACGGGAAGAGAGAAAGAAAGAATGAATTGAATGACAAGAAAGAGGGTCGAAAATAGAGAAGGATCACTAGGGTACCCCGGGTTCGTGAAGCCCATGTTTGCCAAAGACAGTAAACCCCGTGGGAAAAGGAAAAGATCACTAGGGCACCTCGGGATTGTGACACCCGTACTCACCTAAAGAAGGTGAGCCCCCTGAGGGGCTTAAATATTGTGAAACACAACAAAGTATATTGGAAATCAATTCCCCAATTCATGTTAATAAAAATGTATGAAAAAACTGCAAGACTTATTTTTGCATTTGTAATTATTATAATTTTTCCTGAAAACTGCAATTTCTTGTGCGGCACCCGTCAAAACCGCTGGGCCCTCACTTTTTGCCCAGCTCACCCCTACCTAAACCAGCTCTGCTCTAGCAAGTGAAAATGCCGTCTTCTCTGTTTATCAAGGTTATGTATTGCAGACTGCATCCTGTATGTTAGATGTTCGTTTTTTTCTTCTACGTCAATCTGTTAAAATCTGAATTTAAAATTATATGAAATTCTTAACATTCGCAACAATGCCCTTTATAATTTTTTTAATAGTATATGAATGCGTCTTCAAACATTACATTACATTTATGTTGACTTTTTAATTAATATTAAGTATAACTTAACGCAGAGATTTTCTGAATTTTAAAATAGATAGTTTAAAAACTCTTGTAGATATGATCATAATTTTTCATTCCTGTGTTTTAGCTTCTCAGTAGTGCTTCTACTTAAAAATTTATTGTATATTCATCAAATTTTTCAGCATAATTTTTGCTCTTAACATACAGTTTTAACCGAATTGTATGAAATTTACGAGATGCATTAAAATGCTTAAGATTCTTATGTTAAAATTTTAATTTAATATTTTATTCGAAGAATTGTTAGTACTTATTTTAAATAATTTTTAACTGAGTATGTGCACGATACATAAATATTTTTTTCTGAAATTTCAAATACAATTTCTAACATAAAATTCCTAGTTTTGTATGAAAATCTGCATATTTTCTGAATGTTAATTATAATAGATATCCAGATTTTAATTACTTGTTCTTCAGTTAGCTTTAAAAAAATAAATATTTAGAAATTTTGCATAAACAAATATGTTTAAAATTTTTTTTCAAATTTATCTTTATATTTATTTATATGCGTAAATGTCAACTGTAAATGTATCCGAATATTTTTAATTCCTATTTATTCAAATATTCAAGGTTAAAAATATGAATTGGTATAAAAAACCCCTCATTCATGTTTTCTCTGAAGTAAACTGAAACTCAAGCATTTTTTTAAAATTCAAATATAATTTGGTGTATTGTAACAATACGCGCCCTGAACACCTGGCTTTAAAATTAAAAATAAATAAATAATGGATCTGAATTAGTTTTTTCATTATTATTTTTATGAAAGCGTAAGAATTTTTTACAAATAATTTGATGCAAAAGTTTAAAAATTATTCATTTTTAGTAGTTGGAAAGTTTAAAAGGTTTTAAATTTTGAAGCGTTCGGTTTCTTATTAACTTTTTTGACACCTTATAATGAAATAATCATGGTTTAAAAACTGAAAACATTGGTTAAGAGAAGAAAAATGAAGCAATTAAAAATATAGTTCTAGATATTATATAGAGATTTATATATTTTAAAAACTTCTTTTTCCGTTTCATCATTTTAAGATGAAGAAAATAATACGAGTTAATCAAACAAAGAGAATATACTTAAAAAGTTATTTGTCCAACTATATAAAATAGCAGATTACAGTCCCAACTTATTAAAACTTCAAATTAATATAAAATCAAAAGTGAGTTATATAATATTTTATTTATACGTTGGAACATTTTTCAAAACTTGAAAAAAAAAGTTAAATTGCTAAAAGTGCAAAAAGAATTTATTTAATTCAAACGCAATAATATCTCAAATGAAGCTAAATTACAAACACTATAACTTATAGTTCGTTCACTAAGGTGTCTAAAGAAATTCTTCCCAACTTTTTTACGATTGCTTCAGGGTCAAAACGCAGGGTTCCCCGAGAGCTGTAAAACTTCCTGTCAGTGACCATTGTGTCGCTACAACCCTCCCTAATTATCTTTCATGGTGTTAAACCATAAAAGAGGGGAAAGGATTTCAGAAAAACACGGCCTACCCGCTTTTGAAGCACTCTCTTGAAGTGAGAAAAAGACGTGTGGTGCGTTTTCGAAGCATCTCTAGACGTGCGGAAAAAGACGTTCAAACCGCTAAGAGGGTTAATCCCAACTTTTTATGTATTTTAAGAATCTCGTAAATAAAGTCTGACGAAGCCTGACCGTGACCCTGATACGTCGAATAGAACTTGACTTGCAATTCAGTCTTATTCCTAACCGCTGAGAAATTTGCCGTCAAAGCTTCTTTCAATTGCGCGAAATCCGTAGCAGTTCCTTTCACTATCGAAGATTCGAAAATTTCGAACCAGTCCAAGGCTCGACCTCGGAGACGCCCTTTAAGATAATAACATGCCAAATTATTAGGTATCTCGTAAAACTTAACATAACTGTCAATATATTCCAAAAATTCATCGATATTTTCCACACCAGAAAAAAAATTATCAGGCAGGAGCCTAAAATTGGATCCGAAACCCATCTCGGGGTTAAGGGAGAAATGTCCGGAGGACAAACTCGTTGGGTGCCATTGTCATGGCCCAGTCCTATCTTGGACTGGGTTCACATTGCCCGGCGCGCCTGGTGTGGAAGGAAACATATTATCACCAACGAAAGCCATAATTACAAATATTTATTAACAACACACAAATACAATTAACAAGTCACACTATAAGTAGAAACCCTGGAGTGATTGTTCAATTCCCTAGATTAATCCTGATACACAACTCTAACATTCAATTCTAACCTTTAAATCTAATATTCCCTACTAAGTAATCTCAACAATTAGAATTGACAAAGGAGACGAACGTCTACTAACTTCAGGTCGGTACTAACTATAATCCCTTTGATTATTTCAATGATTAAGAATAGCAATTACTATCTAATACGTGCTAAGCTCGCTGGAGAGATCCGTATATTATACTTACAACTAGTTTGGCAATTCCTTCTCCTACTGCTTTCTTACTTAATCTAGACTTTATATAGTCGAATTCATTAGCATATCACTATCTCGTGTTTTTCCCGAGGAGGCTGTGAAATAGAATAATTGCTGGCCCCAAAGTTACCCAAGAGGGTTAATGGAAGATTGACGCGGATAGACCCGTCACAACGCTTCTGTTTTACTTGTAAATCAAGATAGTTGGCAATCAACTTTGATTCTAATATTTTTGATATTAGCAAATTAAAAATGAAATATTTTGTTGAAATGACTTTCATAACATTATATGTGGGCATTTTTATAAACCTCCTCTATCCAGAAGTCTTAAATATTTTGTCCCTTCGACATTTTCTTAGTCTGCTTACCTAAAACAAGTGTATATTTGCAATCGGAGCATTCGAATTTTATATTGTGGACGCAGTAACCCCTATGTACATCAAAATTTGATACTCTTCTATTGAATTATCATCTGATTTATTTGTAACGTTTAATATTTCGTTGAAATCCTTAATATCTACTTTAACATTAAATATCTCACTTGAATGATTTGAAATTAAATTTTTTTAATGAAATAGTACCATATTTATCCGAGCGCAAAGTCACCACCGGCTTGATTCTGTCGTGTTTCAAGTCAACACCAAACATTTAAAAAAAAACGGTTTTATTCAGCGAGCAATCTATATGTCTGTCGCGAGAGAAAACGGACGCTGTAGTGAAAACTATGTGGCTCTTACCACTTATGTCCAGATGTTCTTAATGAGAAGTTATACTTGAAAGTTAAGCGTGACATATGAGATTATAAGAAAATAACGATCTGGGATTAGAAGTGTTCTGTTTGGGCAAATTGTTCCGCGAAATAATTGGGTGCTTAGTTTAAGACTTGAAGATGTAATGGCAAATAAGAGTTAAGTGTTGTATAGTGTATAGGGAATTTAATTTTATATATAGGTCTAATTTAATTTTTCTCATATATATATATATTGCTTAATATAGAAAGAAAAAGCAAAAGTTATTCATAAAATTCCTCTATATTCAGGCGCAATGCAGCCACAAATATAAAAGTATATATAATCCATAAACATATACAAATAGTTATAAAATCTAAGTATAACTAGTCAAGATAATAATAAATATTTGCCACAGTAATACAATAGCAAACTCCTAGTCTTAGAAACCAAGATTGCAGGTTTAAACAAAGTTTTGCGGCTAGCTAACCTTCACCTGTAATTTGCCTATACTCTGGGCTATAGGGAAAGGAAGGAATGTTAAGAGAAATTTAAATATTACAAATAAAAAATATAATATTATTAATGTATAACGAAAGAATTATAGCCTACTATTAATTACTATTTTTTGAGACTCTAGATAGACTCCTTGTTTGCCGACAAGTATAACACAAGGCTTACAAACGTAAGTCAATACTCAATCAATAGTGGTAGGAAATTTCAAGTAGAAGGATACAGGCACAAATGCGAATCAAAAGGTTAAAAAAACAAGAATGGATGCAAATACAATAAACACAGAACTAAAAACAACATTGCTCACATGCAAAAACGGAGACATTCAGTAATTAAAATTATATGATGGTGAAGGTTTGGAACATGTGTGAACATAATAAGATTTTAAAGATACAAATACATAAATCATACATACACACAAATACTTACATACATATACACACAAACATATATATAATATATACATGCTAATACTCACAAATACATACATGTATAGTAAATGTTAGCAAATGCGCACAAAAAAATTTACAATCTAAATAATACGGAAATAAATGCTATTAATGTAGACACAAAACAATGTAAAAGAAGATTTACTCTGAACAAAGGCAGAGAAAGGAGGAGGTCACTCTATATTGTTCTTTTGTAGGCAATTTATAAGTATACTTCTTTCGGAAGCGAATTTAGTGCAAGCAAGTATCAGATCCTGGCATCCTGGACTGTGTCACTGGAGCAAGGGCACTGGTCAGTTGGCGACAAAGTGAAGTGTTTAAAATAGGCTTTAAAGTTTCCATACCCAGTTAGAAACTGGGTAAGTTTAAAATTAGGATGTTTAGCCTTTAAGCGTCTCTGAATAGAAGGAATAAATTCCTTGGTGAAGTGCGCATTATTCGATATTTGATATAAGTTATTCCACTCAGAAATAATTTCTTCCATAAAAATATATTTATAACATGATTTCGGAATGCTCATAGGAATCAAATTGCTTAATTTTGTCGCATCTTTAGCAAGCCAGTCAGCACGTTCATTGCCATAGATTCCCGTATGACCTCGAACAAAAGAAAAGAAAACTTGTACACCTCTGATGCTTCGAAGAAAATTGAAATTAATTTGCGTTTTAACAATCAGTTGATTTTCAGAATTAATTTTAATTAAGGCATATAAAGATGAAAGAGAATCGCTGCAAATTAAGAAATTTGATGATAGATTTTCGTTATTAGATATCCAAGAGACAGCTAGAGATATGCAAAGTAATTAAGCCTGAAATACACTACATTCATCTCTTATTCTAAATTGGCGAGTTTCAATTTCAATAAAATCTTGGAAGATAACAAATGCAAGGCCAACCTTAATGTTGATTTTGTTACCATCTATAAAGCAGACAACAGGAAAGTTGTCTGCAATATTTTTACGGTAATTAACTAATTTAAGATGAAATCGTTCAGAATGATGAGGCAGCTCAGAAAATTGCAGGGAGACTCTTATTCGTACAGTTCTTCGTTGCAATCTTGAATTCATTATTTTTGATTATAAAGATATCTACAGGTGGAAAGCCCGAAACAGCAAACCCATCTTCATTGGATATCGTTCGATACCCAGAAATAAATCGGATAAGCATTCTTCGTAGAATTTTTCGCAAGAGTTGACAATTTATTTTCTTCTTCAAGGCAGAGCCCCAGATTCGTGAACCATAACAGATAAATGGAACAATGCTTTGTTTATAAATGAGGGATAAGACATTGGACTTGAACCCAAAGCTATTTCTCACAACTTTATTAAGCCCTAGCAGAGTTTTTTCACATTTATTTGAAAGATGCAAAATAAGTTGTTTCCAACAGAATTTACTGTCAAGGACAATCAAAGATATTTTAGTTCCTTTACACAATCAAGAGGAATCCCATTAAGGGTGAGGTTGTCAGTGAGGGCGTTGTTTTCTATCTTCCCCAAGATCATAACTTTTGACTGACAGCATTAAAATTTATAATTATTTGCCCAAATTGATACAATGTCAAGGGTAAGCTATGCTTGTCTGCTTATATCATGAAAAGACTTTCCCTGGAAACAAAGAAGTAAGTCATCGGCAAAAGCAATCGTTTCACACACACACACACACAAGTAGAGAAAGCCAAAAAAATTTCCAAAAAATCATTTATAATGATGTTTCAGAGAAAAGGTCCAGAAAAACGTATCCCTAAGAAAATCCCTTGTTCAAAAATCTCTCTTTTGAGGAATAACCTAAAGATAAAGTCACAGATCTATTCTTCAAGAAGCTGGAAATTACGGCAAATAGGTTGTTAGGGATGTTTGATCTTTTTAAAAGAATACCAGGCCACCAAGCATTATCAAAAGCATCCTTAATATCCAAAAAACCAGGATTGTACGAAAGTTTTTCATTTTTCCTTTTAAAACAATTTCATTAAATTTCTTCAAGGCATCTTCAGTCCATTTTTGAGGCAGAAGACCAAATTGGTTTTTATTAAAATAATTATCTTTGTGTAAACGCCATGCCACTCTGTTGATAATGAGCCTTTCAAAACATTTACCCGAAGTTGACAGTAAACTGATACACCTTAGGTCCGGGGTGGGCATTACGTTAATCGCGATCGACCAGTGGACTGCCAAGACAATTTGGAGTGACCGCCTGAAGATTAGTCGTTAGTAATTGTGTATATGGAAATATTCAAGATTGGCCGACAGTACGCAAACTAAGTCTTCTACGGCTATAATTACGAGAACTAACTTTAGATGAAATGTTTTATTTTTTAATGTATTTTGAATTGTTTGATAATAAATGCATCACTATATATTATTATATTTGTGGCTACTATTATTATGGTTGTATTTTGCGTTTTACTTTAAATTCGGTTTCAAAAAAGTGAGTTTTTCATATTATTTACTTGAGTAAGTACATGTTTCGTATTTATTACTAAGTTATAATAAATATTGTTGATTTTTTCCTTACCTCACCCCACCTATGACCCTGGGCAGGGCGCGCACTCTTGAATTTCTAAAGGGGATCGCGAGGCGCGGTGGTCCAGGGTCGAATGTCTACCCTTCTCATATCCTACCCCAATACGTTGGCAAACATTTTTTTTCCGTTTTGTAGTTTGTAGAGAACAAAGAACAGTAAAAATAAATTAAATAAATAATTAACATTATTTAATAAAAATTATTAATAACAAACACTTAATAAAATTTTACGTACTATATACATGGGATTATAATCGATCGAAAAAAAATCATGGGCTATGGAGGAGGGTGCGGACCTGTGGACCCTTCCTCCCCCCTTTTTGTGGGCCACTGATACTGGGTGGACCACAACAACTTGAAAAAATTAGAAGTAGCCCGTACCCTGAAAAAGTCTGCCCACCCCTGTGATACGTAATTGAAAGCTATAAAAATGTTGGTAGTGGTTTCTCAGATTGTATTTATGCGTTTGTGAGGCAATGAGTAAGTCAAAGGAGCTTAGTGAGTTTGATCATAGCAGTATAGTGGGATGCCACCTTTGTGAGAAATCAATTCGTGAGATTGCGGACATTCTACAGAAGACTAAATCTATACTGTGAGGGATGTAATTGTGAAGTGGAAATGTCGAGGCAGAGTGAAACGGCAGAAAAACGAACCGGTAGGCCGAAAATACTTTGTGAACGCAGCCGCAGAACTCCAAAAAGGGTAGTGGAACAAAATCGCAAGTCCTCGTTGGTGGAAATTTCTCATGAGTTCCAAAGTTCATCAGGAATTAGTGTTAGCAGCAGGACTGTCCGTCGAGAGTTAAAAAACTTGGGATTCCATACTCGTGCAGCCACTCACAAGCCTAACATCACTCCAAAGAATGCGAAGCATCGATTGCAATGGTGTAGAGCTCACCATCATTGGGTGAGTGAGTGAGTGAATATTAACGTCCCACTGTTCAGCTACACGAGGGCTTTCGGGGACGGTCCGCGTAATTTTGAACCATGGTCAAGTGACGCGGACGACACCTGAGCTGGCACCCCCCTCTCCTAACTACCACACCACACCAACGGGAGGACGTTTGAGCTCTCGACAGATTTAACGTGCATCGCTCCCCTACACGGCGGGTCTTTAGTGGTACCAGGATCGAACTCATGACACGCTAGCCATGATCCGATGCCTAGACCACTCGGCCACCGCGGCCGCTCACCGTCATTGGACTGTGGACATGTGGAAAATTGTTCTTTGGAGTGATGAATCTCGCTTTACAGTCTGGCAGTCGGATGGACGCGTCTGGGTTTGGCGGATGCCCGGCGAACGTTTCTTTAGTGACTGCATTGTGCCGACTGTTAAGTTTGGTGGGGGAAGCATAATGGTGTGGGGGTGTTTCTCGTGGTTTGGCCTGGGTCCGTTAGTTCCTGTGATTAGAAACATGAATTCTGAGATGTATGTGGACATTCTGGACAATGCTGCACTCCCAACTGTATGGCAATATTTCAGGGAAGGCCCATTTCTCTCTCTCTCTCTTCCAGCAGGATAACTGCTCCATTCACACATCGAGGCTTGCACAGACGTGGTTTGACGAAATGGGTGTTCAAAAACTGGACTGGCCTTCTCAGAGCCCCGATCTAAATTCCATAGAACACCTTTGGGACGAATTAGAGCACAGATTACGTAGCCAGCCAAATCAATCATCCTCACTGCAAGCACTCACTTCAGCTGTGATGGCCGCTTGGAAGGCAATTCCTGTGGTCACTTATCAAAAATTGGTGAAAAGTCTTCCCAAACGTATGCAGGCTGTCATCCATGCAAAAGGGGGACCAACATCACATTAATATGTACCTCAGGACGCTCTATACCACTGGGTGTCCGGATACTTTTGGCTAAATATTGTATATTCTCTTCCTATCTTTCAACTATTACATGGAGGGAAAAAAACTCAGTATGAAATAATCTTTGTTAAGAATTATAAATCAGCTCTGATTAAATGTAATGCAGGAAAATTCAGTAAAGTATTTGAATATTTTGAAAAACATGAGTGATTTTATATCTTTTAGAAATCAAAAAAACCATAGAGATAAAAAAAATAATAGATTTAGAATAAGATGTATGAAATTTCTGTGGATCAGATAAATAATTACTTTTCAAAAAAATTAAAACTACGAGTAATTTGATATTTAAATCTTGTATTCTTAAAAATAATGTAATTTACCTTCGTATTTAAATAATAATAATTCTTTGCTTTGAAAAAAAAACACCTTGAAATTTAACTTAGTTGACAAATACATAAAGTTTTTTTTATCTGATTTTGATTAAAACAATTTTTTCAAAGTGAATTCGAAAAATCGTTAAAACTACTGCTGAAACTACACTGGTTATATTTCCAGAGAACATTAGCGTTAATTAAATTATAGTTTAAGAAACACAAAAGAGAGAACACGCTTTTATACTTATTCGAACTAAAAAGTAAAAAAAATAATTCTTAATATAAGAATAAAATGATGAATGAGAAAATTAATGTCATTGGGGGTAAAAAAAAGGGGGGGGGGAGGTGTTCTATAAATATATCAATTTTTTTGTTTCTAACTTCTATTCTGAAATGCTGAGTTAGTGTAAAAATGTGTAATGCAAAACATCCCACGCTTTTATCCCAATGACATTAATTTTCTCGTTCATCATTTTATTCTTATATTAAGAATTATTTTTTTACTTTTTAGTTCGAATCAGTATAAAAGCGTGTTCTTTAGTGTTTTTTAAACTGTAATTCATTTTTCATTTTTTTTAGTTCGATCTACAATAAAAGCGTGTTTTTTAGTTTTTTAAACTATCATTTATTCATTGTTGAATTTATCCTTGAGTTTGATATTTGGAGCCGGAATAACGTGGCTGGGGAATTAGTCTTGCTCTTCAATAGATATTAATTAAAGGGTCTGAAGTGTATTTATTCTCTCCGTTTACGGGGCCTCGGATGAGTCTCGTATCGTTATATTAGATTCCGTCTCTCTATAGAACAGGTCAAACAATTAAAAGTTTGTTAAGTAGAAAAAGTTCGAATTAAAAAGAAGTTAAAGTGCCATGTTTGTATAACGGACTAAAAAGTGTAAAATTCCTCCTTTTCCTTTTTTTTTTTTTTTTTTTTTACATTTTTATGCATTGTCATCTACTTCTGAGCTATGGTCCAAATTTCAAATCTGTAACTCATCGGAAAGTCCCACAGTTTAATCAATTACGAAATTCCACCCGGACAGACATTCAAGAAAGCAAGTTAATAAAAGCATGATAATATTAAGTGTCAATCGTATTATCCCCTTTAAATTCGTATCATCACTTCTAAACGTATTGCTTTATAAAAATAAAAAATATTTAGTAGTTAGAACATAATTTTTTTCCACATTCACAAGCTTTTTTTTAATTTTCATTTTCAGAAAAATGTTCACATTATGGTAAGAAATTGCCAACACACACACACCCTCCACTTTCTCCCATAAAGAATACTTTTTTGTTTGTTTGTTTGTTTGTTTGTTTGTATTAACCACAAGTGTATTTTACACTTGCATATAATTAGCTTTAAAGAAAAAACACTCGTTTTAGGGATACACTTTATTCTTTTAGTAGCTAAATCTGGAATTAGTTACCAAATCTTGAAATGGTATATGGAATTAGTCTCCAAATTTGAAAATTGTATATGCAATAAGTTACCAAATCTAGAAGTAATATATGGAATTGTCGCCAAATCTGATTATCGTTATTCCTGACAAGCCTGATAAGAAAAATGGAACAAAATTATGAAATTATTGTATTGTGTCATCGGTCCTTGACAAGTGTGCAAAATTTCGAATTAATCCGATCTTTTAAAGTGGGTTAAAATCGAGTTCTAAGATTCCGTTACATGCAAGTGAAACTTATAAAAGCGTGTTAAAAAAAGCCGAATATCAAAAATTGCAGAGTATTACTATGCGGAGTTTTCCCGAGAGAAGAAATGTATCGCATATGGTTACTGCAAACTGGTTTCTCTCAATGTTACTCTTTGGCAATCAACCTTTGGCTAGAAAAGAGAATTTGGCGGTGGTAAATCCCAGCCCACCGTTAGTGAAGTTTTCCTAAAATATCATTAAGTACCAACAACATGAAACAAAATTTAAAATTTTGTTAAATTTCGCTAACATGAATAATACTGTATGAACATTGAAGTGTTTTTCAAAAAGGCTTTGTAATGAAAATCATTAAAAAAAAAAAAACTGAAAGATTTTTTTCTCACAAATCACTAGATACAAAATAAAATCACAAAAAACTACCTTTCCAGAGAGGTATAACACTAAAAAGGAAAACAAGCATTATTTATAAGCGTTGTTAAACCATTGACACAAAAATCACTTTTTTTCCTCGATCTTATTTTTTTAAATTGTAAGGCTATTATTAAATTGAAAACTTTTAATTACCCTAAATGCATATTGAATTTAAATGCTCCTATGTCCTAGTAATATTAACCATATTATAGATATCTTCGTAAAACAACTTTAGTAAAAATTATTTTTGAGACACCTTTGTTAAGCATCGACCCACAGTGGGCCGCCAGTGCCACTCATAAACAAACAAACAAACAAACAAACAAACAAACAAACAAACAAACAAAAACCTTTTCTTTAGCGGTATTGCCGGCTCTGCCACCAATTTTGCTATCAAATGAAGAATGTGTGTAAGGAGTAGACATTGATGGACAATGTACCAACACTCTATGTCAGGGGGGGGGGGCAATCTTTTTGGGAAGTGTGCCACAATCTGATAAAAAAAATACGCGTGCCACTTCCAACTTTACCACCAAAGTAAAAATATACAAAAGTGAAAAAATGTTACTTCCAGGATTGTTATGGGTTATTTACATCAAAATCATATTTTTAAATGCAAGTTCTATATAGTGAAAAATGTTTTAAGAAAATGGTATGACAAATAGAACAAAATTAGAAACTTAAAAATTTTATTGTTGATAAATTTTTACAGGATCAATCAGTTAGCAAAGGTATACAAAATAAAAATAAGCAACTTGAAACATTTAATTTGAAATGATTATTAAGCAGTCAGTTCTTTTTTAATGTGGCTTTTGAATTTGTAGTTTTCTTACTAAATCATCTATATTTGAATTAGTTCTTGAAGATGCTAACAAAATTAGGTGATTTAGGTCCATATCAGTTAATTTTGAGTGATATTGATTTTTTAATTACGTTCATAACAGAAAATATTTCTTCACAAACATATGTTGATCCAAACCTACAACAATATCTGACCGCTAAATCATGTAAATTTGGAAAATTGCTTGGTGGCACAAATTTCCAAAATTTGATGTAATGCGGATCATTTGCGGTTAAATTAATCTACTTATATTTGCTTTTCAAAGTAATATGGGGCTGTAGGTCAATAATTTCAATTTGTACCTGAGGTGGTTAACAATTAATGACTTGAAGAGAAATCGAAAAAGGATTAGTGAAAAGTTCAGTTTTTTTTTATCATCTTTAAAATCCGCAAACCTGGTACTGAAAGAATCTTGTAAAATAGATATTAAATTTTTAAATTTATCATAGTTCGGAACATTACTAACTTTGGCAGATAATTCCTGCATGAATGGGAAATGTGTTAATTTTTTCTCTCACAAATCCAGACAAAAAAGCATACGTATGTTCAAAAACGATATATGACCAATTAGGGTAGGAAAAATACAGTTTCTTCCCTGTAATCTTAAATTTAAATTGTTTAAATGTTCCATTATATTGGTATAAGAAAAGTTAAATCCCACAGGCAATTTTCATTCCTGAGGAGAGAGCATTCACAGGGCATCACTTTGTTCCAGATATTCTAAAACACATTCCCTCAAAATCCAAAATCTCGCAAGTGTGAACTCATTTGGAAAGCCAGCGCACACTACAATGTGAAGGAGTTACTCGCCATTTTCTTCCATTTCTTCCATTTCTTCGGAGAAAAGCGTACGAAATCTTCGTTAGTTCAGAGCACGAGCTCGTATTTTGTTGATACAGCACACCACGGGGTCAAAAACGAAAGACAAGTTTAAGTCCTTGAAACAAAGAGCTTCTTGATGAATAATACAATGATACTTGAAAACTTTTCTTCCCAAATAATTTTCAAAAAATGCAACAAAATATTTTATTTTGCCAACCATGCAAGGCGCTCCATTTTGCAAACAATGTCTAATTTTGTCCATTCAGCTTTGTTAACTTCAATTACATTTTTAAGTTCCTTAAAAATGTCTTCACCCAGAGGCGGCGTAAGGCGTGGGCGGTGTGGGCCCCTGCCCACGGCCTAGCGGTACATAGGGCCTCGAGCCTCAAAGTCGAAATAAATTAAACGAAAATTAAGCAAAATCCAAAAGTGCACGCTGCAGGGTTTTTTATAATTAATAAATTAGAAAATTCTCAACTATATCTCTTTTTCACCATAAGATAGAGAAAAATTGATATATGGCTTTTTTTAAAAAGATATTCTATTTATCGGTGCATGAAAGCATATGAATAAATAATTCGTGAAAATATATTGTTTTCCATTTTCTTTTATTAAAAATTTCTCAACTTTGTCGTTTCCGCTTATTCGTTCATATTTAGTCTGGCAACATTAGCTGGAGTTAAGCTGCTATCGTGCGGAGAGTCCCCGGTCAAAGACGGGATATATAGTTCAGGACTTCCCATCATTAGAAAGCCAATTAAAGCATTGCATGTAGATGCAGACTCGCTTCATGTTTCTATATCTATATATATAAAGGAGAAAAGCGACTCACTGACTGACTGTGACTGACTGACTAATCACGATATCTCCGGAACTATTCAACTTACAGACATGAAATTAGGTAGACATGTTCCTTTCATAGAGCAGAGATCCGCTAAGAACGGATTTTTTTTGCGAAATTCAAACCGCACGGGGCGTTACGGGGGTTAAGGGGCGTTATAAATAATTGTTTCCATTTTTAAACTACTTGACGTACAATCTTGAAATTGGGTAAGCAGATTCCTTTCATAGAGTAGAGATCCATTACAATATGTTTGGTGAAAATCGATCCCCAAGGGGCGTTGCGGGGGCTTAGGGGGAGTTATAGATAATTATTTCCATTTTTAAACTATTAGACGCACAGTCTTTATATTTTATAAATAGATTCCTTTCATAGAATAGAGATCAGCTACAAGATGGATTTTGAGAAAATAGCCCCCCCCCAAGTGGCGTTGCGGGGGATTAAAGGGCGTAATAGATAAATATTTTCGTTTTCAAACTACTTGACCTACCTGCTTGAAAATTGGTAGGCATGTTTCTTTCATGGAGTAAATATACGCTACAAAATGGGTTTTGGGGGAAAATTGACACCCAAGGGGTATTGCGGGGTGAGGGGTTAAGGGGAGATATAAATAAATATTCCAATTTTTAAACTATTAGACGCACAGTCTTGAAATTTGGTAAGTAGATTCATCTAATAGGATAGAGATACGTTACAAAATGCGTTTCGTGAAAATCGACCCCCAAGTGGCGTTGTGGGGCTTAAGGGGCGTTAAAGATAATTATTTCCATTTTTAAACTACTGGACATACAATCTAGAAATATTATAATCAGAATGCTTTAATGGATTAAATATCCCCTATGTAATGTGTTTTGTGAAAAATAGACCCCTAGGGGGCGTTGCGGGGGCTCAAGAAGCGTTATAGTTAACACTTTTCCATTTTTAATTTATTAGACGCACAGTCTTCAAATTTGGTAAGCAGATTCCTTTCATAGAGTACAGTTCCCGTATAAAATGAATTTTGTGAAAACAGACCCCAAGTTGTGTTGGGGAAGGGGGCTCAAGGGGCGTTATAGATAAATATTTTAGTTTTTAAACTATTAGATCTACCTGCTTGAAAATTGGTAGGCATGTTTCTTTCATTGAATAAATATCCACTACAAAATGGGTTTGGGGAAAATTGACATACAAGAAGTGTAGCGGGGGAAGGGTTAATGGGAGAAATAAATTCCGATTTTTAAACTATTAAACGTACAGTCTTGAAATTTGGTAAGCAGATTCCTCTCAATAGGGTAGAGATACGCTACAAAATAGGTTTCGTGAAAATTGGCCCCCAAGTGGCGTTGCGGGGCTTAAGGGGCGTTATAGATAATTACTTCCATTTTTAAACTACTGGAAGTACAGTCTTCAAATTTGGTAAGCAGATTCCTTTCATTTAGTACAGAACCGCTACAAAATGGGTTTCGCGGAAATTCAACCCCAAGCTTCCTTTCGCGTGATTAAGGGGCGTAATAGATAAATATTTCCCCAGCGAAGCGGGTGGGTAACGGCTAGTCATATTATAAATTTTAAAAGTATTTAATGTGTGAACAAATAATAGTGGTACTAGGCATTTTTCATAATTTATCAATCATGTCAGACTTAGGTACTAATAGAGATAGTAATAAAGGGAGAAAATGGAAATCAGGTGCAGCAAAAAGGGGGTAAAAGCGGAAAGAGCTGTATCCAACCAGGTTTTAAGTTCAGGTATGATGAAATTTCTCGATCAGGACTGAATCTGGCAGTACAGAATCAAATTGATCGGTTCCTTTGACTTCTCAACTACATTTATCCGAATCCGAGTCTCCGTTGAATTTGGAAGTTACTCCAAATGCACCGACAATTGATACCGAACGACAAAAATCGGAAAGAGAAATAGGTTCAAAGTTTGCCAATGATAACCTGACGTTGTGATTTCTGTGTTCATGTTGAGCAACATAAGTCACAATCAAGAAGAAAAGATTGAGATTAGTTCTTCGTCTGTGAACAGAGATGCCAGTGACGTAGTGAAACAAGCATTTTCCAGTTTTTACCTGGGATTGTGTACGTTTCCTATGACATATGCTCCCCGGTCACGGTATCGTTCAAAGTGGTTCCACGCAGGAATTAAATAGCAGTGATGAATATTATCCTAAAGATCTTGATCATAGACACTTTTCCAATTTTCCTTTCTCAAGAAAACTAAATAATGGGGAAAATCAACGTCAGCGCTGGTTGGTTTATCCAAGTTCCAAAAATAATATTTTTTGTTTTCCATGCAGACTATTTGGCAATTCACAAACTCAAATGGTGCAGGAAGAGTGCTGTGATTGGCAACACTTAAGTAGTATTTTACACAGACATGGGAATACTAAAGAACATATGGTCTGTATGTTCCAATAGTTAACATTGGAGAAATGAATAAAAAAAAGTTCGGAAAAACATTAGACTGAGAAAACGAAAAGCAAATTCTTGAATCTCAAAAGCATTGGTATAATTTGTTTGAGAGATTAATTTATATCATAAATTTCTTAGCCTGTCATAATCTGGAGTTTAGAGGTCACAGAGAATCTCTCAAAACAGACGAAGACACTAAGAATTCTGCAAACTTCATAGACCTATTTGAATTGATATTTAAAAATGATCCTACATTACGGGAACACATAAATCGCATTAATAATAAACAACGTGCTAACCATTATCAAAGCCACGATATTCAAAACGAATTGATCACAATCATGTCAAATGCAATTACCAGTGAAGAGAATGATAGGATAAAAGAGGCAAAATATTATTCTTTTTTACTCGAATGCATTAGAGACTGTAGTAGAATTTAACAAATGTCGGTCATCTTAAGATATTGTAGTACATGAACTGGAAGTATAGAAGAAAATTTGATCTGATTTTTTGCTGTCACTGAAATGACTGGAGAATATTTGACCAATGCAATACTGGGAGTAGCAGAAAAATGGCTTAGATATTCAGAACTGTAGTGGGTAAGGATATGACAATGGTGCAAACATGGTAAGCATAAATATTGGAGTTAAAACTCGAATAGTAAATATAAATCCCAGGCTCTTTTCACGCCTTGCGGCTGCCATAGCTGGAATCTGTTATAGGTAAACGCAGCTAATTCGTCAGTGGCAACAGAAATATTTTTTTGGTTTTATTCAGAAGATTTTTTTTTGTTGCTATTTTCAAGTTTCAGCAAAAGCTGGAAAATCATCAAAGAAAAAATAAAGCTTGCAAGTAAGCCTTTATGAGGCCACAAGGTGGGAAAGCAGAATTGAGGCGGTGAAGGCCGCAGTATTATAATTTGATGATATTCTTGAATGCATAGAAAACTTAAAAACAAAACGGAACAATCCGACACACTCAGTGACTACGATTCCGTTTTAAATGAAATGTCTAGTTTGGAATTTATAGTATCAAAACATGGTATGGTATGAGTTATTAATTATTATGTCAATACCATAAGCAAATCATGGTATTGTACAAGCTCAATTTATGTATTATTCTTGAACATGTGCGTACATTTTGTAGCTGGATCAAAAAGTATCGACAAACTGGATTCGAAAGATGCTTGTCTAACGCTCGTTAGTTTATTGAGTAAAGCAATTATGATTTCTCAAAATATTTTTAAAATAAAAGGGTAGCCAAA
Source organism: Trichonephila clavata (assembly GCA_019973975.1). Classification (NCBI taxonomy): domain Eukaryota; kingdom Metazoa; phylum Arthropoda; class Arachnida; order Araneae; family Nephilidae; genus Trichonephila; species Trichonephila clavata. The sequence continues at coordinate 399,489 of BMAO01021825.1, forward strand.
AAGAAAAAGAATGTTTGATTATGAAGGCGGCGATCAATCTATAGAGTCAGTCAAAAGCTGGTATGAAACAGACTTTTTAATACCATGATTGATTCTGTGATAAGCAATATGGGTTCAAGATTTATACCTTTAAATCATTTTGAAAATTTTGTTTTTCCTCTATGAATTAAACAAGTTTAAAAATATTCCAAAAGTGCATATACTGAAAATCTCTCAAGATTTACACACAGTCCTGCAAGTGGGTGAGAGCAGTGACTTCCAACCTTACGAATTATATGAAGAATTAAAAGATATGATCCCAAATTCCCCCAATACTATTACAGACGTGAAACATCTGCTCCAATATGTCATAGAGAACAATTTGAAAGAAATTTTCTTAAATATTTACATTGTCTTTTGAATTTTGTTAACAATACCAGTAAGTATACCGCTTCTGCTGAGACGAGCTTTACAAAATCAAAACTGATAAAAACAATTTTACGAAATTCAATGGATCAGGAATGACTTTCACAGCTTTGGCAATTTTATCTATTGAAGCAGATACAGCACCTAAGATAAATTACGAATCATTCATTAAGGCTTTCAGTAAAACTAAAAGCAGAAGATTTCCGTTTCTTTAATTTTTCCCTTTTTTTCATTATTGTGTAATATGCTAAAGAAATATGGTTTAAAATTTTAGTTTTTCTTCAGGGAATAAAAATTGGTTCTTTATTTTATTAACCCTTTTTTACGCCCCCAGAGGGCCTCGCGAAATGTATCTTGCCCACATTAAGTTCAGGTCTCGCGCCGCCACTGTCTTCACCTGTAGTTAAAACTAGTTGGCGCAAATCAAGTTCTTCCATAGTATCAAAATTATTGCTGGTGTAACGCACAAAGATGCTTAACTGTGCATTGTCTGTGATATCACAGCTTTCACCCAGAGTTAATGAAAAACACTTCCAATTTTGAAGTTGAAAGGCAATTTGCGTTCGAACATCCTGGTCTATGTCATCTATATGAAGCATGACGGTATTTCTAGACAAAGCTATTTTATCAACCATATTTTTGACATTTAGATCATCGGTATTTTTGCGAAACAATTAAAAGGCTACTTTATATTATTTTCCCTCCGTCAGAATATGGTTTTTTCTTGCGGGCTAACAACAAAGGAAGTTCATAAGAAGCCTTCACCATAGTTTCCATTTCTCTTCTGGAACAATGTGCAATTTTTCTTTTGGATTGTTGACCGGCTATAGATTTTTATTTTTTATTTATTGATAAATACCATTCGCAAATTTGATCCAATAGGATTTTTGCTGTTGAATTCATTATGCAGTTGTTTGAAATGACGGTCCAAGATAAATTTTTGGAACTGCTTTACAAATTCCACATATCAAGCAAACAGGCTTGGAAGCATTTTGATGAGTAAACAAATATTGTTCTTCCCAAACAAGTTTTAAATCACGTGCTGCAATATCCTCTTCATAATTTCTTTTCGATGTCGAAGATTTGCTCATAAACATATTGAAAATAAAAAAAAATTTAAAAAACTACCTAACGTTGAAATCTAAAAACAATTTTAGAAAAGGAAAAAAGCTTAACGTGGGTCTTGCTAAACAGAGTTTCAAATCAACTGAGTCTGATAGCTGGAAACAATTTGCCGGATGTTACAGTACAAATTTTCTAGACTCCGAATCCAGCATTGTGATTAGTCACAGATGCAAGTTTTCACTCCTGCTTTATAAAGCGGCTACTTTGTGCAGATAAAATTACTTCTACCATATCAACAACTGTTCTCCCAATACATTGCAGATTTATTTCTTGACATTACAGAAATAGTAAATAACCAACACCTTCGGAAAAACCTTTTTATCTGACATCACACTGGCAGCCAACAGCTATAAACACTAAACAGCACTGCAAGGGGAAGCTGAAATTCGAGTGGAAATCCAAGATGTTAAAAAATAACCGCCCCCCAGAGAGGATGACTTTATGGGCAGATGCGACCGTCCGAGAGAGAGAGAGAGAGAAAATTTATTTGTTTTTACTCTCACGTTACACAACATTTTTCTCGGAACGTTACAATGCTGTGAAATTGTAAGTTTGGGAGCATGATTTCATTTTTTGCGCTATGCTGAAGAAAAGAAAAAATCTTGCTTAGGGCCTTTAAAATCTCACGCTAAAAATTTCTGTTGCTTACACATTCTCTTCGTAATAATTTTCTTTGTAATTCAATTAATTCAGAAAATTTTCATAACATTTTTGCAATAAGTCTTCACGTGCCACAGTTACGACTCCCGCGTGCCACAATGTGGCATGCTTGCCGCGGGTTGGCCACCCCTGCTCTATGTATTAACATTCTACTTTTCTTAAAGTGTGTTATGCTGTTGGGAAACGGAACTTGTTTTGATTTTTCAATAACTATTTAAAATTCAACATATATTCATTCAACTTATTATAAGTTTTATTTTAAGAAATTAGAAATTTTTTTTGCTTGATTGATACAACCATATGCGGCCCATGGCCGTCCCCTTCTTTTGGCCGCACGAGCTGCACACCTGCTAGGATCGGCCTTAAGTACATTTGTAATTTTCATATCACTTACACTAATTATACGTTCATAAATTGAATTTTTAAGTTTTATGTATATTTTAACCTGAACGAAATTCGGTCGTAAGTCAATGGGCCACCCTTTATTTATTTATATTTCACTAGGCAACGGAACGGCATTCATATTGAAAGCTTTCGGAAATGTGATGCTTAATGCAGATTGGCAACAATTCCTTATTTTGTATTTCGAAATACTTTTTACCATGTGTTTACGGAACTTTGAGTAGGAGGATTTTGAATGTGAATACGCGTCTATCTCAGCTCTTTAGCTGTCTTGTCGAGCAACAACCGTCCTCTTGCGCTTCACTTTGTTCAGTCTCTATAGTTTCATCTGCTATACATAAAAGCTGAAAATTATTTTCTTTTCTTATGTTGATTTAAGCTGAATTTTCAAAAGAGGTATTATTTTCTCAATATTTACTTGTGATCCAACCTTGACAATTATTAATATCAAGTTTTATTTTTTCATAGCCTTGAAAATTTATCACATTTGCCTGCAACATGTTTTGAATGTAGTTTGTGATTTTGCAATTTTTTGCGATGTATTGATGAATATAAGAATAGTTTTAACACGGGTATTTTCAATGTAATGCAAAAAGCATCATATTTTTGGTGCATAATTGTGAAAATTCATGTTTGTTTCGATTTGTACAATTTTCTTTAAGAACTTTTGTGTTATGAATAAAAATTGCTTATAACTTATGTGAAAGGTAATATGTTTATAAAATGAAGAAATAGCTGTAGTATTTTTTTAGCATAATATTTTCTTAACATTTATCTCGAATATTGATTTTGCTGTAAGTTCACAAAACTTCAGAGTAAAAACTGTAAATAATTTTGCTAATTGATTTATTATTAAATATTTATGTGTGAAAAATATTCCCCAAATTTTATTTTCTAAATGTATCATGTATATATACCTTGTTTCATGCAGTTTCACTTAAGTTTCTTATACTTTAAATAAAACATTTGCGAGTTTTTTTAAGATCATGTACATGCTCATGAATTATTTCTTTTCTTTCTCTTAGTATTATGAAACAAAACAGTCTGAAATTGTTGTTAAACAACAAATTTACAATGTTTATCTTACAAGTATACACATTCATAGTATTTTATTTATGCATTCATATTAATATTTCAAATTATACATTTATTGAAATTCATATCTTGGTATATTAATATAAAAAAATACATGTATTAACAATTTTAAGTGAATTATTTCTGAAAATTTAGATGATGAAACCAGAATCTGTCGGTGATTCCAGACTTTTCATTAAAACTTATCAGCATTATATTAATGCTGGTATTGATCTTGCGGCAGGATCAGCTGGTAAGAATTTTTTGGATTTTTTTAAAAATTTTATATTAGCATTCATTTTTAAATTACTTGAATTAAATTTTACATAGTATAAAGATTCAAATGCTTATTTTAAACTTTTTATATCAGCAATGTTTTTTCAAACATTCATTTGAAACAAAATTCAATCTTCCTCTATGTGTGTGTATTTTATACAATGTGATTTTTAGTTGCTTTAACTAAAAGTTTAAAAATGAACAAGCAAAATCATAAGGGTCATCGTAACCTATTGGTCAGGGTCACATGCTTGTTGCTCGCGTCTGATGAGTTCGAGCCTGGTGCCGCTGAAGACCCACCATGTAAGGGGGGGGGGGCATGTTAAATCTGTCAAAGCTCAAAACCTCCCATTGGTGTGATGTGGAAGTTAGGAGTGGGGTTACCACCTCATGTGGGATCCTCATCCTTGACCATGGTTCAAGATTATGAGGTATGTCACCAATAGCCCTTGTGCAGCTTTAGAGTGAGATGTTAATATAATTCTCTCTTTGAAATCATTAATTAATTTGCTTTAATTTATACTAAAATCTAAAAGGTGTTCTCTGCATCATACTTCTGTCTGTAAATATGTCAATGCACATGCAAGAGCTATAAGGACATGAGGAAATAAGTCTTTCTCCAAACAGTCGGGTAAAAAAATACTTTTTTATTGGAAATCTCTTAAAAACTTTTTTGTGTACATAGCATAACTGATACAAAAAAAAAAAAATTGTGCATTTTTGATTAAATCAAATAAAAAAAACTTTTCTCTCTGATGCAGTCACACAATATAGTTTACCCAAAAACACACAAACAAATATCAAAAATATTTCTGTAGTACCATATATAGGGATTAGACTTTTTTTCCCTTTGTGGTAAAGGTAATTTTTCTATATTTTTTTTATTTTCCGGCTGTGTATAGATATATATAAAATAAGTAATATAAAAAAAAATTAAAATCACAATTCCTACTCAAGTCAACAAAAAAAAATTTTTATTTTAGTTTTTATTAAATAGTTACAATTAAAATAAATATGTATATATTTATGATAGAATTACAATATTAAGTGACAAAATAGAAAGCAATTTTCCTTGAAATTTTCTATTTTCCTTTCTATATATGGTGTTGGACTATTTCTTTTTGTTTGTTACTATTTATTCATGAATTAAATTTAATTATTTGAATAAAAGAGTGTAGTAAAAAGGAAATCACATTCTCAGAAATTAGGCCATCCCAGGTGGGATACAAACCCACAACCTTTGGATTAGAAGTCCATTGCGCCACAGGGGCACAATAAACGATTTTCCTTTCTAAATATATGCTGTTGGACTATTATTTTTGTTTATTATTTATTCATTTTTTATTTGATTAATGAATTAATATTTGAAAAACTGTATTATCAAGTGTCATTCACTACAAGTTTTTAAAAATGTATTTGAACTTGAATGGATAAATAGAAAGTATTTTATTAATGATTGAAAATTTGAACAAGATATATAAATATATATAGGGAGAGAGTGAGCTAATAGTAGGAATTGAAAAATAGTGATGTAGAGAAAAAAATGCATGTGCATGATCACTGATGATTTACATATTTCTGCATCGTTGTTTTTAAAAAATAAAGTACTTGAGTATTTCTTATTAGTGTTTTTATTGTATGCTTGATTTTCATTATTCAGAAAATTATTATTTTCAATATTTTTGCCTTATGCAATTAGTATATATATGTATGTATTGTGGACATTCAAATTTCCTTTAATTTCACATGAGGAAAATTACACCATATCTTTTTGTAAGTTCTGTACAATTGATTCAAAACAGTGAATTCTGTACAAAAGAAAGAAAAAAAACATAGTAAGTACTTAAATAGTTCAGATGATTATTATGGCTCAGAACTTATAATTTTTAATCTATTGTATTTGTGTTAAGTTAAAATAAAGACTTGTTTAGAATAAAGTATGCTAGATAATTATTTAACAGATTAATATTCACAAATTATCCTATTTTCTGTTTCTAATGCCACCTGTTTGATGGTGTTAGATCAAGGCCGACAAAATTAATCGTAGCATAGGGTTAAGGTGTATGGCCTTTGTTAGCCTTAGCTTTGAGCACCATACAGGTGACAGTACAGTTTGGCTCGGTTCAAACTCCAATTTTGAGGGAGAACACCCTGGAGGATCCTATTTTTTTCCCTAAAAATAGTAAACATGGTAATTCTGATGCGAGAATGATGTGCAGCAGGGGTGGGCTGACATTTCCAGAGTATGAGCTACTTCAAATTTTTTCAAGTTGTTGCAGTCCACCCAGGGGCATAGGTGTGGTGAGGTAAGAAAAATGTTCATAATATTTATTATAATAATAAATACGGGAATATGTACTTACCTACATAACTAAAATGGAAAACTCGCTTTTTTAAAACCATGTTTTCAGCAAAACACAATACAAGCATGATCATAGTAGCTTCAAATATAATGTCAAATGATGCATTTATTATCAAAGAATTCAAAATACATTAAAAAATAAAGCATTTTCATCTGAAGTTAGTTCTTGTTGTTATAATCTGTAGAAGATTTAGTCTGCATACTTCAGCCAATCTTGAATATTTTGGTATATAATAATTAACTGTTAATCTTCAAGTAGTCACCCCAAAATGTCTTGGCAGTCCACCAACTGATCATAATTGACTTAATGTCCACCTCAGATGTACAGCATATAAATAATGTTAATGATGAAGTTATCTGAAAAAAAGATTGTATAACATAGAAATATGAATTTTTATCCTGGTAGTGAATTAAAAAATTATTCTCAAACAAGTTGAAAATAAATTTTAAAAAAAAAAAAAGTATTTTAAGACATTATGTACATTTTTCATGAATTTATTTATTTTGTTCTGAAAAATTGCATAAGCATGTAAAAAATTAGCATTTTGAAAGATTTAAGGAAATAAAAATTTTATGAATTATTTCTACTTTATCTCTCAAAGCAAGCATATTTCTTTAAGGAAGGTTACTGAAATATCTTAAGTTATTGTACATGCAAATTCTAAGATTCTTGTGGGTAAAGTCATTAATTAAAAACTGCAAATTAACATTTGATTAACAAAAACATTTGTAGGCATTTTTTAAAAAAAATTTCAAATTTAGATCAGTTTTTAATTGAGTATAGTTTTTAGATTTCTAAAAAATAATTCTTTTACAGTTCTGTAATCATTTTTTCTTTGCATGCTTTTTTCCCCATATTTAGTCAATTGGATGGTGCTTTTTATCAACAAAAAGATGTGTAAAAACTACTATGCAATTTGTTTTGAATAAATAACTAACATGTACAAGAGATGAACACCTTTGCTTTAATTTTTTATGTACTGAATCAAAGTGTATTTTTTGATAGTAAATGATATTTTTTTTCTACACAGGCAGAGAGAGATACGTACATTATGTTTGTATTGGTGTATATATATAATGGAAAAATTTATCTGGAGAGAAATTATTTTTTCTATATATATATTAGCTATCTTATGTTTTAATGTAGTTGGTCAAGTAATATTTGTGTATATATATAATCAAGATTGTAGGATTTAACATAGCTTTGAGGCCGACCCTCCTTCTCCTATATTTGCCAAAAACCTGTGCTGAAAAGAAGAGAAGATAGTGTAAGAAAAAAAATATTTTCTAAAATATTAAACCTAAATACTATAATAAAAACATCAATCTACATACCATAAAGGAAAAACCTAAATTACAAAGAGTAATGCAATTTATATTTATTAAACTGAGAAAAATAATAATTGAACAGCAACATAAGAAAATAATTCAACCAGAATCTGTGAAAACAAACCTGATGAAAACCGCACCATAAGAAAAATTGTAAACCATGATAACCACTGTAACATGACGTAAAACCATGTAAAAATTTTAAATATACTGTTTTGGAAAGAAAATACTTATATATAAAATAAAAAGGTATATAAGAAGCCAAAAGAAAATAAAAATTCCCTAATAAAATAATTAGTGAAGTAAAATGTAAAATTATGTGGAGAATGGAGAAATAAAATTTTAAAAAATGCCCAATTAAAAAAAATATTGAACTTTCTTATTACAAATGTAAATATTAGGATATACGTGATGTAAATAATAAAGTAATGCTTTTTTAAGCATTATTAATTACTTCTCTGTTTGTATTAACTAAAAAAAAATTGTTGCATTACAAATAATAAATGATATTTCTGTAATATAAATTGCTGTTCAAGTAGGTACTGCATTATAACAGTTAAAGGCTTATTTCATCAAAAATATTACTTTTTAATTTATCTGTATTATTCAAAGTTATATCAAAGAAAATGAAGAGTTATTTGTTTCAGTTATGTTTATAGATGATAAAGTTTAAAGCTCAATATTAGAAATATATACACTATTTTCACCCACAAAATAATTAAATTTACATTTTTTAGTTAAACTTGCTAGCTGGTCCACTTTGTGATGACCCCCCCCCCCCAGGGGGCTCACCTTCTTTAGGTGAGTACGGGTGTCACAATCCCGAGGTGCCCTAGTGATCTTTTCCTTTTCCCACGGGGTTTACTGTCTTTGGTAAACACGGGCTTCACGAACCCGGGGTACCCTAGTGATCCTTCTCTATTTTCGACCCTCTTTCTTGTCATTCAATTCATTCTTTCTTTCTCTTCCCGTCTAGACCACAGATATTAAAACAAATGTTTGGCGCAGTATAGCCGAAATCGGCTCTTGCGCCAATAAACCCCAAAATCATCATCATCATTGTGATGAACCCTTTTTTGTACATAAATAATACCATTAAAATCAATATAGTTTTCCTTTTGTATTAATTCTGTAAGAGTTTTAAATTTGTGGAAGAGTTTATAGCATTCCTCAGATTATAGTTATGTAATTTTTCTAAAAGAATTTTAATTGTATTATTAATATCTATGGAGTTTAATAATTCTTCAAAGTCATAACTGAGAATGGAATAAATACGTATTTCTTTTAAGATTTAATAAGTCTAATAAAAGATAATTTTTTCTTTTGAAATTTAATAATTTGTATTTTTTTTTAATTTTTGGTAACAGCTTCAGGTGCTGAGGTGATTGGTATATATAAATATTTAGAGAATTGTATTTTTATAATATTAAGTAAACTCTCTCTCCTCCACCCCTTCCCCTTTGGATATTGTTTTCTGTTCCATGTATGGAATACAGAATAAAAGCATCAACAAATTTCAGGTTTTGCGTAGTTTTTGCTAACAAAAATAGATGAATTTTGTTTTCTCAGTATTCAATATCTAGAAATTTCTTATATTCTGTGATTCTACTCATACTCCATTTCTTAAACTATATTTTTATTTTTGAATAATGTGTCTATGCATTGTTTAACTTAGCATTTAAAATTCAAATTTTTGTTTTCCCCTGTTCAGGTGGAGCAGCTTGTGTATTTGTTGGACAGCCATTAGATACTTTAAAAGTAAAAATGCAAACTTTTCCTCATTTGTACAGAAATAGTTTAATTTGCTTTAGAGAGACTTTTATTAAGGAAGGAATTCGTGGGCTGTATGCTGGAACAGTACCTGCCTTAGTGGCTAACATTGCTGAGAATTCAGTCCTCTTTTGTGCATATGGAGTTTGTCAGAATGCTGTGAAAATTCTTGTGAGAAAAGAAAACACTCTCGAATTAAATCCATTAGAAAATGCAAGTGCTGGTTTCTTTGCTGCTTTCTTCTCTTCTTTTTCTCTTTGTCCTACAGAACTGATTAAATGTCGCCTTCAAGCAATGAGAGAAACTAGCTCTAAGGAATCAATCAAGCGAGCACACATGTAAGTTAAAAGTTTGTATGTTCTGATAACTGATCCTTACAAAAAATTGTTTTAAAAGTTTCTTATTTTCTCAGGTGAAACAGGGTATCTACCTAATATGTAAAATCCTGAAAGCTGCCCAAAGGTGAAAATGCTCATCAAATCTCTTTTAAGTGAAGAAATTTACCACAATATTTATGATGTAGGTCATAAGTATTTTCGTATTTGAGGAATTGTATCTTTCAAGCATCTGCATTTTACTTTTGATCTTTTAAAAAGGAATGTTTAATTGATATTGTATTTTATTCCTTCATGCTATGAATATCTGAATTTATGGTATAGGGGGTACTTGGGGGTAACAAGCATATTTCTTTTCAATTTTTATATTACTCCTTAACAATCAACCGAGTCCCTTAGCAGTGTTAAATAAAGAAAATTGAAGGATGATGTATTTCCTTAAATTGTAATGGTATGTGTAAAGTATAAATATGTATATTAATGAATTAAACTGTACAAATGTTAATATATATTTTCTGTTATCTTAGAAAATGACCAGTATTTTATCCAATACAATTAAGTCTCCAATTGACAAAATGCTTCTTTTAACAGTTGAAATAATTAATATAACATCCTAAATTATGTGCACCATTTAATTCTTGATTGTTAAAATATATAACTGAATTTTTATGTGTTGTTTTAATGTATGTTATAGAAATTTTGAAGTAATTATAGGATTGAAAACAATTAAATTTGAACCCCTCTTGTGTGCTGCAACTTAGCAGAAGTAAATAATGATTGCATTCTGCATTTTACTACTAATGTGGTACATTCATGTTTATTACTCTTAACATTTGAAAAATACCCCAAAGCATACTGCCATTGCTAAAATTTTATTTAATAAGGAACATTTCAAACTTGTAGAATTAAATTATGAACTAATTTCTATTAATAAAATAAGCATAAAGATCGGAAATTCTAATTTATAAGCATTTAGTAGCTGGTAATAATCACCAGGTCTTATTATTAATATTAGGTATTTATCTAGGTCTATACAGTCATACTTTTCAATATTACTATCATTACAATAAGTTCCAGCAGGGTTTTTTTTAATCATTCCCCCCCCCCCTTTTTAATCGTATATATAATAACATACCATATCTGATACTGCGTTCATATTAGGCATATCTGTATTGCAATCATATTAGATCTATAGAATGAACTATTTTTTCACAAACTTTTGTTTATTATTTATCTGTAAAGTATATATTGGTATGTTTAATATTTTAAATTGTTAACAGATATCATGCCATTTTACAGATTTTTTTCACTGTATTTTATGTAAAAGTATTGATGGTTAACATTATTTTCTGTGTTTTTATTTTTTTGACAAAGTCTTTAATATATTTCTCTGTTTAGTTTAAAATTTTTGTCTACTTTTTTAAAGAAAAATATATTAACATCAAAATGTGTAACTCATAACATGCAGAACATTTTAAATTTAAATCATTTTTATTCTAAGGTTATTTTCTTATAAATGCATCTTTCATTCTTATTCAATGCTACTTTAATATTGTGGGAATTTTTAAATTTTTATTTTCGGACAATTTTTTTTATTGTTCCAAGTGTAGTGAAGTTTTTCAGGTATTGGTGTGCTTGGAACATTATATAATAAGAGAAAATAGTTCTCCATTATAGATTACTGCAACTAAGTTGATGGAGATTACTTCATTTTATTGATGGTATTAAATATTTTAATTTTGCTTATTTTTTATAAATGAATATTGTATTGTTGGTAGAAATATGTAGAAGCATGCTACTCAAAAGAAATTGAAAGTATTTTTTGAGTTATTTGGAATTGAATTTTTAATATGAAGATAATTTAATCTTAAATGAATATTTAATTTATTAGAAGCAAAATGTGTCGTAAAAAAATTAAAACGATAACCACTCTTAGAGATATTGAGTAATATATATATAGTTGCACTATGAATTTTTTTAAAAATCATATTAACTACATAATGTTATTAGTTATTCATTTAAATGTATTGTTATCTACTCAAATTTCTTAAACATGTTATGATACATTATATTGAAAATGAATTCATAAATTTTATAATTAATGGATCAAGATGTCAAGCTGAATCAATTATTTTTGGAAGCTAAAATTTAATATCTCCTAAAAATATAGACTTGTATAGAGCATTGTATAGTAATCTTTTATGCAATTGTAAAATATGTGTTGAGGTAATTCCTTTTCACTTTGAGACAATATATTTTTTATTTGAAAATTGGAAGTATAATTATGTACTTTATATTTTTAGACTAAGTACTTTCTTTTGTACTATGGAACATCTTCCATTTTAATTATTTCTTCTGGTCTTGAATCAGTCCATACATTTTTGATTAACTTTAAATTCAAAAAGTTTTTAGATAATGCATATTATTTGCTGTTTTTCTTACTAATGAATTAATTTATTCTTAGATCTTTTTGAAAACTGTTTGTTTATTATCATCAATAAAGTTCTTTCTAAATATTTACTGCTGCTTTTTTATATTTGTTAGTGGTCCATGGGTCCTGACAAAAGAAATTTTTAAAACTGAAGGGATATTAGGTTTCTTCCGTGGTTTTGCAGTTACAGTTCTTCGTGAAATGCCTGGATATTTCTTTTTCTTTGGAGGCTATGAACTGTCAAGAAATCTATTAACACCTAAAGGAAAATCTAAAGATGAAATAGGTATAATGCACTATTTTCTAACACTCTCTAAGATTATTTTAATAATTCAGATTTTGATGAAGCTTGTTTGTTTTACAGGTTTATTAAGGACTATAATTGCTGGTGGAATTGGAGGGGTATCATTTTGGGTTGCAATTTTCCCTGCTGATGTAATCAAATCTAGACTTCAGATTTCAAAATCAAATGATTCAACTGTTGCAGTCACAAAGGAACTAATAAGAAAAGAAGGTAATACATATTTAATGTATTGGTAGTGATAATAATTATATTAATTTTTTACAAACCAATCTTTCTTAAATTTTTCCATAATAACTATAAGAATTTATTTTCCATTTTTGCTTCAAATTTTTATGCTAAGAATACTTTTAAGCACCTATTAAAAATGTATTGCTTATTTTACTATTTTAAGCTAATTATGTGTGGTTCTTAGATTATAATAATCATGTAATTACTTGTTAGAACCTTACATTTTTTTAATATTCTACAAAATGTTTACTATTTTAAATGGTTATTTTTTAATGCAAAATTGTATGCTTTACTTAATTATCTTGAAAAAAATTTTAAAAAATATTAATGTGTGTATAATTTTTAAATTTTGAGAAAATTTAAAAATGCTCAGTTTTTAAGGTGTTTTGATTCATGTTTTATGTAATTAGATGATAAACTAGAATATACTTAGTAGCATATATTTCTTCTATTTTGGTTTTCATGGATATTGAGTTTATAATTTGTGTTACATTACGCTTTTATAAAATATCTCCTTAACCATGAATAAATTTAAATTCCAATTCCATGTCTAAAGCAAATATTTTATTGTTATTGCACATTACCTTATTACTTCATTTCTTTCTAGGATTTAGAGCTTTATATAAAGGTTTGGGACCAACTGTGCTTCGAACATTTCCTGCCAGTGGAGCTTTATTTGTTGCATATGAGTATACAAAGCAGTTTTTAAATTATGGGCTAACATATATACCATGAAAAATAAATATTTTTATCTTCAAAAATTTGTAAAGTGTTATTGTTGTTCCACCCTCTGTATCAAACAAATTTTGACTTTTCATAATTACAATATTTTGTTTTGTGTTTGATAATTTTGTTTTCAAATATTTGATGTACCTAAAGGTTATTATTTTAAGAATTTCATTTAATTATGCTAACAATAAAGAGTTCTCTTTTGTAATAGTAAAATAATTATTTCATTCCAATTAATTGATTCTTAGATTTTCAGAAATAGTATTTAATTTACATAAATCTAACTAAAATGCTTTTCGTGAAATTAATGTATTATGGGCTCATATGTGTATTTAAATATTTAGTTTTAAAATTTCATCTATGATCCTACCTTTTTAAATTTTGATGTATTGATTAAATTACTTCTAGGCAATATTAATAAATAACTATTCTTGATGAACCTCGTAATTTTGATTCACAGTCAAAGGATGAGGGTCACACCTGACTTGGCTTTCCACTCTCTTAACTTCTACACAATAACACAGAGAACTTTGAGTTCAGATAGATTTTGTTACACATCGATCCTGCTGCAGATTTTTTTGAAGGACAAGACTTGAATCAATTGCCTTTCGATTACGAGTCAATTATTCTGGCAACCAGGCTACTGCAGTCCAAATTTCTTAAGATTAAAGTATCTAGAATTTGCATGCCGACCATCCGGTATAGTAGTTAGTGACGCTGACTTCGGTGCCGTAGGGTCTGTGTTCGAATACCGGAAAAGGCATGGGGGTACTCTAAATAGCTGTCAAGCCGCAAATCGTCTTGTGAGGTTGGTGGAAGAGTAAGAGAAGTGGGAGGCCTTTGACTGCCCCCAGGGTGTTCTCACTCAAAATTGGGGTGGAACTGAGCAAAATTGTACTGTCACCTGCATGGTGCTCAAAGCTTAGGCTAAAGACGGGTAAAAATCTAGCCCCTAGCCGCAGTTTATTTCATGGACCTTGATCTGATGTTACTGTTGATCAGATGGCATAAGTAACAATAACATAATTTGCATAATATTAGAACTTCTGTGATATTGGCAATAGTTTATTTTAGGAAAGGAGTTTAGTATGAAAAAACATTTCTCCACACAAAATGAAAACTTTTAAAAATCTGGAAGGAATAATTGAAAAATTCACGAATGGGTCATTTCAACTAGTCTTGGTTAAAAAAGTGCAAAACTAATACTCACAATTTTCTGTCATAACTTTTTCCATTGACCATGATTTGAATGATTATCCATTAATTTTCTACAATAAGAGTTTTAAAAAAATCAGTCTTGGTATTTTTATTCCAGTTGTATGCTGATTGTTATAGCAGTTGTTGCATTGATTTGCATTCATTTTGCCACAGAGCTAATGTGCCTGTCCATTTTATGAATGATGAAATTATAAACAAAATTGCTAAATTTACAGTACATCTGAAATTATTTTATTCATTACACACACACATCTCTTTCAGAAATTTACAAACTTGTAAACTTTCTGCATGTAATGCATATAACAAACACAGAAGTACACTCAAACTGTTAACTTTTTAGCACAATATTTTATTTGCAATTGCTTAAAATTTGATACATTAAAAGTCCATTAAATGCATACTATGAATAAAAAGGACATTTTTTTATGCATTTTGTTTAGACAAGTAGGGCTTCTAATTTGAAACAAAGTCAGTGGTACCAATGCAGTCAGTACCAATTTTGAAAGGACTTTTCTCCCATAATAAGCTTCTATCTTGTATGTGAAGTTTCTATGACATATTCTAGCACCTAACTAATAAACCATTATTACAGTCCCCAACTCTGAATGCGTGTGAGCTAGGATCTCCAAGTGATGAAAGGGATTTTAAATCTGTTCTTCACAAGAAAATGTGTTTTTGACTACAAAAAATAGTTTTATATGCATATTTCTTGGAATATTCAGTTATCTCATGATTGATATAAGCGAATAAAGCATTTAAAAATGTTCCTGTATGTAAATTTGGTTTTCTAAACAAGGAAACAATTTAAACTTGGGTTTTTAATTATATATATATTTTTATGTGGGATTTTTTATGCAGTTTCTATGCATTATATATTTTTTATATAGTTTGTATCCCAAGCACAATAACAAATTTGAGTGCTTGTTTTATTGTATTAAAGAACCTTTGTTCGATTTATATTTCATATAATTAGATTGCCAATATGGTACAAATAGTTTCCTGCTACTACACTTCCAATTTGGGCTGCCAACTATTTAGTTTGGTGAATTATAGTAAATGCTCTCTTTAATTTACAAATCAATGTGTGAGAGATTAAAGGGATGTTTCTGTAAATATTATTTTTAGCGTTTTTGACTAATAAAAATTAATATATTGGAATTGTAATTTTCTTACTGCAATTTGTTGTTAATAGAATAACATAATCAACTTTTCAAGCATAGAATAACTTTTATTTTGAAAAATTAATAATCAAAAACTATGCCACAACAGTTTTTGTAGACCCAAACATTTTGGAGATAAATTACTTCAATAAAAATATCATCTCTCTGTTACTGTTTTATTTTCTTCCATTTTTACATTTTGGCGATGTGCAAAAAATCCTTTACCAATCTTAGCTTGTTTTCTAAGAAAATTCTACTCCTTTTTTTATTGCATTATGTAAAAATGGCTTGTCATCGTGAAGAGACAACGAAAAGCGTTCAAAAATTAATTATTTTTAATTTCAATCTAGGTAAATCAGTTCGAAATATTGTAAAATTAGCAAAGGTTCCTCATTCGATGGTGCAGTATGTGATAAAGCATTTTAAAGAAGAAAATAGAATCGCGAAAACGAGCCAAGAGGAGGACGCCTAAAGAAGCTAATTCAACGTGATCAGCAATTTATTGTTTGAAAATTTATCAAAAATCCACTCTTGAGTGCTGTAAAAGTTTAGCTGAAAAAATTTTAACCACAGTTTCTTATGCAACTGTTCGAAGAGTACTTGTTGGATCAGCCGGATTACATGTGCGTTGTGGTTGAAGAAAATTTTTTGTGAATGTGAAAAATAGAAAGCTTCAACTTTCTTTTGCTGAATCCATGATAAACAAATCTGAAACGTTTTGGAATGTTTTTTTTGCAGATTAGAGCAAATTCAACATTTTTTGCTCCTACAGGCGTATAATAGTATAAGAAGGAAGAACGAGGAACTGAATCCCAATAATTCAGTAGGAACAGAGAAGCATGAAGGTAGTGTTGTTCTTGGGGGGTGGGGGTATATGTAGCTTCCGGATTAGATAATTTGCTATTTATTGGTGGTATTGTGAAGCATGAACTAAAATATTTTGAAGAACGATTTGAAATTATCTACCCAAAATTTGGGTATTGGAGACTTTCATTTTTGATCAAGGTTAAGGACCCCAAACATACTCCTCTCAACCTGCGCCTCTGGTGGCTCTATAATTATCCCCAAGTTCTAAAAACACCACTTCAGTTACCTGATTTGAACCTAACTGAACGTATTTGGGAAGAACTTGGAGTAAGAATACATGACATAAAAATTGAAAGTGAATTAAAAACTAATCGCAGAAGAATGGAGGAGCATCTATGCAGAAATTACAAAAAAAAACCTGTTGAAATCTGTACCAAGACGTTTAAAAGTTGTTGTGGAGACTAAAAGATATCCTTCTAAGTACTAAATATATATTAAGGAAAAATATTTTAATTACAATCATGTTGTGATTTTTTTTAGTGTATAAAGGCTTTTGTGGCATCATTTTTTGTAGTTTTTTTATTATTAATTTTTCAAAATAAAAGTTATATTATGTTTGAAAAATTGATTATGCTCTTCCATTAAGATCAAATTGCAGATGCTATTTAAAAAAAACTACAATTCTGATTTATTGTTATATTTGAAAGCATTACATTTTACAGAAAATCACAAGTGTAAGAACACTTTTGACGGCCACTTTATATATATATTCAGAAACTTAAGTTGATGCTCTTACAGTATGTTTTTTTTTAATTTGATGTGCTATTTTAAGGGTACATTACCCAGTTAGTATTGTTTCAGTTCTTAAGAGCAGCTAATTACTGGTTTGTATATTGTAAGATTTGTTTATTATGAGGGCTACTGTGTGTTTGCACACTTGACCTCTAAATCTTCCCATGCCATGATACAGGAATGATAATATATCAGTTCAGGTGTTTGTTTATTGAAATTTGTGATGTCTGTTTCAAATAAGCCAATGTCTCATTATAGTGACATGAATTTTAACAAACCAACCCAATTTTCTCTGTTATCAAATTTCTATTTCAATATTTTGGAGAACAATGCTTTAATGTCGTTAATTGAGAAAGAACAATAAGCAGGATTTTATGTCTATGGATTGGTTAATATCAATTATATTGGTCTAAAGCAGCATTTCTCAACCAGGTTCATTGAAAAGAAAATTTATTTTGTGGGTCTATACTATGAACTAAGGGGTTTTTCCTTGTTAAAAAATAAATGTAATAATAAAATATTATGTCACACAAAAGTACAAATATTTACTGTTAGAATATATTATTTTCTAGGACTTGCTTTAGTTAGTAGGAAAAGAAAATTCTCAAAGAAATGCTAAAATATGTCGCCATTTTCCCATCATATTTTATATTGTAAACTGACTGTAACATGATTGTTAAAAATTCATTATTGACTTCATATGGTAAAAAGAGGTGATCTTTGTATGTGTCTCACAAAATTTTAGCAAGATATACCAAACCATCGGCCACTATGATCTCATTAGTAAGGCCTATGTATTTTATAGTCTTAATAAATTTGCGTGTTTGAAATTGCACATTTTTAATAACACAATATTTTATAAATAAAAATTTTAAAAATTTATAATTTATACTTTTATATAATATTGAAATGGTTAGATTAATATTTTATTGAGAAATTTTGATTATATTAGTTTTTAGTATCCTGCAAAAATATTTATATAGTTTTGGAATATTCTACATTTAGCCCTCATATTTAAATTTGACTCGTGAGTCCACAAGTAAAACAATTGGGAAATTTGTGCTCTAAAACAGTAATTTCTATTTTGTGTGTGTGTGTGTGCGCTTTTGCCCTACTTTTTGCATAAGAAAATTATTGCTCTTTCCTCCATTGTTTTTGTAACAATCTAATTTTGCAGACAACTTTTATATTGTAATTTGTTTTATGGTCTACAAAACAATGTATCATATTCCATGTTTATATTGTTATTGTACACACATAAAAAATAAGTATTTACAATAGTGTAATACTTTTTAGTAATTTCACATATCTTACAAGTATCTAATGTAATAAGTATTGTGTATTAAATATGTATTTCAATATATAATATGTATTACATAACTCACATAAAAATACATATTTTAGGCAACATATTTTATTTAATATGATTGTTTGGCTTGTTTTAAAGTGCACAGTTTCCCCAAAACCATTGTATTATTGAAGATATCACTATACTCTATTTCTTTTCAATCACCAAATGAGATATAGATTATTTGCCTTTAAAACAACCATGACAGAAAACAGGGTCACATAAGTACACAAATGGCAATAAAGTTCTTAAAGCTTTGTTAAAATTGGAAAACATTTTTGAACTTGTAACCAAAATGTACTAGTATTTTTCTTTAAACATCAGTTTAAATGTACTACCACAAAATAAACCAATTAATGCCTTTTGTTATGCTGTTGGGAAGCTTAAAACTTTAAAACTTTTAATTGCTAATGGGTTTCTTATCCTTTAAATTCCCATATTTGTAAAGTAAAATAAGAATTGTGCCTTCATTGACTGATCAAGTGATTATCTAGAGATTAATTTTACTCTGTTCAGTTTCGTTTGCTGGGCAGGTTAGCTTAAAATTGGGGAATATATCAAAATTATTATATATATTTTATTATCTTTTATATGAATGCAGTAATTTTGTCTATTTTCATCGGTGCATGCATTTTAAAGTTCTTCCATAAATTTATTTAAATTACTGAAATTTTTCAAAAATGTCTACCCAAGTATATACAAGTATAGCAAAGAATTTTGTATCATAAAACAAGTTTATTTCATTTATTATTTTTACCCAGAAACTTAGGGACCTCGTCTTTTAACTGGAAGACCCAAAGTGCATTGCAACGAGTAAACCACCATACTTCACAATATTGTAGATGCGGTTTATATGTTTCTAATCATCACATAATTTTGCAAAGAGCTGTGCATTTAATGGGCTGTTTTTAGCTACAGTTATTACTCTTATAACATCAAATATACTCTGTAAATCTAGTCATTTTTAAACAGTGATTATTGATGAAGTATGCAATGTGTCCAAAGCTGACAACAAAGAAAACATTATGCCTGCAATACATATATTTTTGGCCCAATTAGATGCAAATTAAGATTTTATTCTAGAGGGAAAAAATATATCACAGCATTTCCACGTTTATTCCGATTTAAATTCAAATTTTTGCGTGTGTAGTAAACAGATGCCTAATTAGGATAGAATGAAAAAAATGTACATTAGGAGTGACCACCCCATGGCACGGTGAAGTTGTAACAGTGGCACACGAAGACTTCATTAAAAATTGAAACATTTTAAAAGATACTAAAATGATTTTCTGAAATGCGGTTGTCTCAGACAAAAAAAAACCTCAAAATTTATTTTAAATACATTTAATTAATTAAATTACAGTAGAAAATTATGTTGAGAACGAGAACACTCCTTCAGAGTTGTATGCTCTCGAATTTCATAGGCACCGAGTGCACTCGCGAGATTTGGGAAATGAAATGAGCGTGTACTAGAAGTGTTAAACTATGAACTACCCAATGAGTGCTAGGTACTCAAAAATGAAGATTGACTATGGGATTTAGCCTTTTTGCCGAAACTATGGGAAATTAAAATTTAAGATTTCAGTGAAAAGTTTGAATTTTTCCTTCCCTAGTTGGTCATACATCTTTCTTTTGTGAACAAACGTTTGCTTTTTTTTTGTATAGATTCTTAAGAAAATAGAATAACACATTTCACATTAATGCAGGAAAAGTCAAAAAGCAGCAATGCTCCGAGCTATGATTGATTTAAAAATTTACTATCTGTTTTGCAAGATTTTCAATTTCTCTTCAAGACATTAATTGTTACTCACCTGAAATCCAATCAACGTTTGAACTACATCACCATAATATACGGAAAAGTAAATATAAGGTACTTTTTTCAACTGATCGCAAGTGATCCGAATTCCATTCAATTTTGGATATTAGTCTCAACAAGCTGTTTTCAAAATTTACAAATTCGGCTGTCAGATATTTTAGGTTTGGATCAACATATGTTTGTGAACAAATGTTTTCTATATTATGAACATTATAAAATCAAAATATCGCGCAAAATTAACTGATGCGCACCTAAAACAACTTAATTTTACTAGCACACATCGAGAACTAATCCTAATGTAAATGACTGGGTAAAAATTAGAAAAATTCAAAAACCACATTAGGCAAGTCTACAAACTGTTTAATAATTATTTAAAATTTAATGTTTCAATTAATTCATGTTTTTAATATACCTAATCTCATTTGAACCTATAAAAACGTTTGTTAACAATAAAACCGAAGTTTATACTTTTGTCTCTTACTTGTCTTATTTATTATATTAGAGTTTTAAGCTTCTATTAGTTATATTTGCATAAAAAAAAAATACGTGATGTGCATAAATGTACGCAAAAATCCTCTAAGCAAGAGATTTTTTGTTAGTTCCCACCCCTGGTGTACACATCTTCTCTGTACGCTAATTTAAGAAATACACTAGCCTTAAATAGGATTACATAAAAAAAACTTATTTAAAAGTCTCACAATAAGTAGACATAGACACACAATGTGTATTTAAAATGGGTATTTTTCTCGGCAAACACAATAATAATTTCCTTAGTTGACTGTATAAAGTAAACGAGTTCAATGCTTTTAACGATGGTGCTGCTTTGATACAAAGTATATTACGGACTAAAATAATTAGTTATTATGGGCCACAAAAACAAACCGATGACTGTTGTTTATAAGTTATTTAAAGATTCAAAGGGATAAAAGCTCGTCAACCCAACCCTAGATATTAAAGAGGTCGATTTCCGTTAATAGTTCAGTACAGTGATTGTACAGTTCACTGTATAATTGGAGACTTTGCTATCGCCTTATGCTCCGACAGAATTTGATGAATATAGTAAATTTAGAATCTTTTTGGTTGATATTAAGAATTCTACTTTTTGCACATGCTCTATTGTTTTACAATTCGCTATTGTTGAATAGGACCATTCTCCGTGGTTGGAGATAAAAGTTTTCGTTGTGTTTTGTATTTGTTGCAGGTTAAAATGAAATGTTCACTTGTTTCTGGCACTTGACATTCCGAACACAATTTAGAATCTGTTTGCTTAAAAAGAAAATAAATATCTTT
The DNA here is from genome assembly GCA_019973975.1 of Trichonephila clavata. Classification (NCBI taxonomy): domain Eukaryota; kingdom Metazoa; phylum Arthropoda; class Arachnida; order Araneae; family Nephilidae; genus Trichonephila; species Trichonephila clavata. Next base: position 421,350 of record BMAO01021825.1, read on the forward strand.
CAATGGAAGTTTTTTTTTTTTGCTCGCATCGTATTAATTAAAACCTCTGAGTTTCTATTGTTTGCTGTCTGTCTATTCCACTTTTCAAGATGTGAAATATAATTATAATTTTTATATCTTCTGCTCCCTATCCATGCTTCTGTATTTTTATGATATTTTTTTGAAATATGTATGAAGATCTTCCACTGAAACCCAAGGAATAATACTCCAAGGATCTGGAGAGGCTTTGGCTAATTTATCAACTTCTTCATTGATCTCTATTCCTTTATGTGCCGGTACCCAAATGAATGTGATGGATTGAATTATTTTGAGACTCTCTTGCAAAGCTGAACTTAAATTTAAAATTATCGTTTTGGATTTTCTATTAATATTTTTGATACTTTTTTAAAACTGATAAACTGTCCGTCAGGAAAACATAGCTTTCTGCTTCTGTAATCCAATTTTGTATTGCAGTCCATATGGCTATTGCTTCAGCTGTGAAAATTGAAATCATCTCTTTTAGTAGGAAATTTTGTCGGACATTTTTCTTGGGAATCAAAATTCCTAATGATGTCTGATTTGTATTTTTTGAGCCATCTATTGCTATTAGGATACTGTTATTGAAATTTGTTTGGATGTAATCAATAAACATATTTTGTACTATGATATCAGGAAGATCTTTGTTTTGAAAAAGCAATTCATGCATATAGATGTTTATTTTGACTTTCATAAATAGGTGGAGGTGGGATCCATTGAATAATATCCAAGAACTCTACATCTCTAGAGGAGGTTGATTGTCTTTTGAAAAATACTGGTTTCTTTTTTTCCATATTTATAGAAAATTTCATTAATATCCCAAAATAATCTTGCATTCTGTGACCAGTTCTTGAACGTTAGATATTTAGTTAAAAAAATTTTGACAAAGAAGATTATGATGATTATAAATACTGCTATTTATAGATTCTGCTGTTAATAAATCCACCGGGGTGTGCGACCTAGGGCTAATCGCAAGGCAGCATTATATATCGGTTCTAGTTTATGTCTATTAGTACTGCTAAAAAAGGGAAATAGTTTACTTCCATAGTCAAAGATAGATCGGATTGTGGAATTTATAATTGTTAAAAGATGGTCAGTTCTTGTTCCTATTTTAGGAGAAGATAAGGCTTTAATGACATTTAAGTATTTGTGGATCCTTTTTGTCTTAAGTAAATATGATTTTTCCAAGTGATATTGGAGTCAAAGATTATACCTAGGATCTTTAGATGCTTCACTTCGGGAATAGGTTTGTTGGTGTGGCGTGGTAGTTAGGAGAGGGGGGTGCCAGCTCAGGTGTCGTCCGCGTCACTTGACCATGGTTCAAAATTACGCGGACCGTCGCCAAAAGCCCTCGTGTTGCTAATCAGTGCGACGTTAATATTCTCTCACTCACTCGGGAATAGGTTTGCCGCATATTTTTAGTAGCGGTGGTATAGTGCTTCTTTTTCTGGAAAAGTTGATTAGAGGCTGCTTTTTTCTGGAGAGGTAGTCAATTTCCATTTGTTACAAAATGCTGAAATATTATTTAATGATACTTGCATTTCACCTATTGTTTCATTCCAATTTGTGCCGCTATTATATAAAAAGATATCATCTGCATATATTAGTAAATGGCTGTTATGTTGGATTTCAAATAAGTATGACATTTAAATCATAAAAGGGAAAGGGCTCAAAATACAACTTTGAGATACACCATAATTATTTTTGATGATTTTCGAAAATTTATTTCTCCATTTTATTTGTATTGCTCTCTGATGTAAGAAGTTTTGAATCCATCGCTGCAAACTACCAGAATATCCGACTTTTTTAAATTTTGAAACCAGACCACTTGGCCACATTGAGTCATATGCTGCTTTATCTTACCAAGAAAAAATATTCTCTAGCTAGTATATCATGGTGTAATTGAGTTAGAGCAGGGGTAGGCAACGCGGCGTCCCCGATTGATTTTTAATGCGCCCTCGCTGGACTAATGTAAATGTATGATAGCCAGAGCGATTTACTTACTCTTGAAGCAAAACTTTCCCTTTTTGTTTTGTCTATGTGGCGCCAGAGCGCTCGCTTCTAATTTATTGCTTAGATCAGTGTAATCACTATTTTTTATTAGGCAGAATAAAACTACATTTCGAAGGGAGAGGTTGTTGCAATGTCTCTCTTATTATGAATAGTAATATTGATTTTTTTTCACTCTTGTCAAACGGCGATATACAGCAAGTAGTCAGTTGAGTTTAGGATTGTGCATAGATTAGCAGTTTGCTAACCTTGAGCGTATCTAATAGCACGCACGTATCTTTTGTTAGTGTGTGATCGCATTTCGAATAGACCACGCGTAGACCGTGCATTTAAAACTATCAAGTAATCCGAAATAATTCTTTTCTTTTAAAACAATTCATGGATAAATGTAAAAGAAAAAGAACATATTATTTTAACGATGAATGGGAACATCTATATTGTTTCGTTGATTACAAAGGGAAGTGTATTTGTTTGTTGTGTAATAATAGTGTTGCGATTCCCAAGAAAAGTAATATTGAACGACATTTTAAGACCGTTCATACCAATTTTGATAGTGACTATCCAATGAACTCTGAAATTAGAAGAAAAAAATTATTTCTTTAAAATCTTCAATAACTAACCAGCAAAGTTTTTTTACTAAACCACTGCAGCAACATAAAGCAGCAACGATCACGTCATATAAAATATCGCATTTGCTAGCTAAGAATAAAAAACCATTTACAGATGGAGAATTAGTGAAAGAAGCCATGTTAGAAGCTGCTGAATCACTTTTTGAAGAATTTAAAAATAAAAAGGAAATAGTTTCAGCTATAAACACGTTGCAATTATCAGCACGAACTGTTACTAGAAGAAGTGAAGTATTTGCGGAGAATTTGGAGGCAGAATTAGCAAATGATATGGAAAATTGTATTTTCTTTTCGCTACAGATGGATGAATCGACAGACGTGACAAATATATCACAATTAGCAATTTGCGTGAAGATGGTATTTTCTGATTTTACAACAAAAGAAGAATTCCTTAAAGTTCTGCCATTAAAGGGAAGCACCAGAGGAGAAGATATCTTTTCTACTTTTAAAAAGTATATAACAGATGTAAAATTACCTGTACAAAAGTTATCGTCAATTACAACAGACGGGGCACCAGCGATGACTGGTAAGAAAAAAGGATTTATTGCCTTATGTAGACAGGATTCCTTATTCCCGAAATTTATTTATTATCATTGTCTCATACATCAGGAAATGTTATGCTCAAAAACAATCGGTTTTCAACACGTATTTACGATAGTAACAAAAATTATTAATTCCATAAGATCGGGAGCTATGCAACACAGATTGTTTAAATTACTTTTAGAAGATGAGGACGTTCAGTTCACAGATCTTCTTTTACATACTGAAGTGAGGTGGCTGAGCAGAGGTAAAATACTTGAGCGGTTTATCATGCTTTTGCCACAAATAAAGGAATTTATTGCATCAAGAGGCGAATTTTACGAGCAATTAGAAAATAAGGATTGGCTAATTGACCTTGGATTTCTGACAGATATAACGGCAAAGTTGAATGAATTAAATTTAAAAATACAAGGGAAAAATCAGCATATCGCTGACATGATTAGTGCAGTAAATGCATTCAAATGCAAGTTAGTGTTGTTGAAATCCCATCTATTGAAAAAATCATTATCACATTTCCCAAATATAAAATATACTGTTGAGAGTTTAAATTTGAATAATGAAAATTTTACTGCTACATCATATTTAGAAATTTTAGATAAGCTAATAGAAGAGTTTTCTTCTAGATTTGAAGATTTTGCAGCATTAGAACCCGTTCTAAGATTTTTCATAAATCCATTCAATGTTACTGAAGATGATGTCCTTGAAATAGTTTCAGTGTATTTCGAGCTTCATAATATCGAAGACCTAGAATAAGAAATAATAAACTTGCAAAGTGATATTATTTTAAAAGCGCATAGTAATGATGAAATGTTTTGGAACTTAGTCGATGAAAGTAAGTATCCTATTTTAAGGAAATGTGCGCTAAAAATTTATTCATATTGTGCAACAACATACAATTGCGAGTCATTGTTCTCAAATATGAAATATTTGAAATCAAAATACCGAACAAAGCTTAATGACTCACATTTAGATAATTGTTTAAGGACCGGGAACTCTAAATATATCCCCAATTATAAGAAATTAGCTGAAAATATGGACACCCAAGTTTCACACTGAATTATATGTATCATTATGTATGACACCAACAAAATAAAGTTATGAAAAATCTGGTTTTTTTTAATGCCTATTTATACCTGTTGATTATCTGTAAAATATGCGCCCTCGGTGATTTTCAAATTTAGTATTGCGCCCTTAAGGACAAACAGTTTGCCGACCCCTGAGTTAGAGTATTAATGCTGCTTCTATATGAAGGAAAAAACCATGATGATTTGCATGAAAAATTTTATTGCAAAAACTGAAATCTAACATTCTGTTCAGGATCATTCTTTCTAATAATTTAGCAATTACTGTATGACGCAACTTCCTTGGGATTTTTGGGAGGTTTTAAGAGGTAAAATAACTGAGTGAGTCCAATCCGTTGGAATATTACTTGTAAACCAATTGTCATTTAAAGATTTCAGAAGTAAATTTATTCCTTTGGTGGGGAGATGGTTGATTGTTTGGATAGAAATTTTACCATGTCCTGGACTGCTGTTGTTTTGATGAGATATTGCTATTTCTAATTCTTTTTAAGGAAAACTGTTTATTAATATCTTGATTATTATCCGGAATAGAGGTATTTTGAATACTATCGCTATTTTGTTTTGCATAGCATTGTAAAAATGTTTGCTTGGGATTGTTCGTTAGTTAGTATGATTCCGTTGTTCTCAATAATATTAAATGAAGAATGGTTAGAATTTGTTCTATTTTTGACTCTATCCGAGTTATTTTAAAAAGATCTTTGGGAAAGGGGATTTTTTCGCATGTCTTGTACCAATAGCCTTCTTTACTAGCTTTAATTTTTCTCTTCAGTTTTACACTTATTCCTTTGTATTTTATCTAATCTTCCTCTTTAAAGTGTTTTCTTGCTTTCCCAAGGAGTTGTCTCTTTTTTGCTCTTAAATATCCGCATGCTTCTGTCCACCATGGCGCTCTTGAGTTGATCAGTTTTGATTCTAAATGCTGAGATGAAATTTGAACTTTTTTTAATTTCTTCTATTATATCCATATTGATATTTTTATTTGAATTTAATTTTTGTTGAAGAAAATTGGTAAATTTGTTTTTTGTCTACAAGGACTTATTGCTGAGCTGTATGATCCTTTGTATTTAATGGTTATAGGAAGGTGGTCACTTCCAAAATTATTGATATTTGTTGACCAAGATAATTCATAATTTAAATTTATTGATGATAAAGAAAGGTCTATTGATGTAAATATTCCTGATGAATGGAGATAAGTTGGACTTTTATCATTTAGCAACATTAGGTCATTTTCTAGAATCCAATCAAAGATCTTTTTTCCAGGAGCATTGGAATTTTTTAAGCCCCATACTTCATGAGATGCATTGAAATCTCCTAGGATCAAACTGTGATCATCAGTATAGGATGCTATTTTCAATAGATTGGCGTCATTAAAATTTCCCGGTAGAATGTAAATGTTAAAAATCATAAGAGGAATTGTATTTATCTGAGCTCTGACTTAAAATTTCTAGGTCTTCACTAATTTTGGGGGGGGGGAAATTTCGGCACTAATATCTTTTCTCAAGGCAATCAACAATCATCCGCCTCTTCTGTTTTCTCTATCAATTCGGAAGATGGGCTTGTTGGGAATAGTGAAAATATTTGGATATAACCATATCTCTTGAATTATTAAGATGCTTGCTTGTTGAAAAATTGGCTCAAATATAAAATCTGATCTCTTGTTTTTAACTCTGTGTGCATTCCATTGGATAAAATTCATAATCTGAGGGGATAATAAAGATGCTAAACAAAGTATCAGATTAAATTTCCAGGGAAAAAAATAAAGCAGATTAGTATTAATTTTTAACTGAAACTAAAGGAAAAATTGTATGCATTTATATATTTTGATTTTGTTTCAATGACCTTTCTAATATATTTCCTCTTTGATCTGATAATTTTTAAAGTCTTTTCGCCTTTTCATTTACACTGCTGGCCACCGTAAATGCAACACCAAGAAAGACGAGATAGCACAACAAAATTTATTTTGTAGATAACATGTTGACCAAGTATCAAATTATTAAATTTATGGACTTCCGTGAAGTGTGGTTCCTGCCAGAATCAGTAGCCAGAGTAGCCGCCATTGTTGGAGATCACCGCTGCCACACGCCTCAGCATTGATTCAAAGAGACTTTGGATGTGTTCTTGGGGTACAGCAGACCAAGAAGCTTCCACACGTTGCCAAAGTTGATCTGGTGTGGCAGCTAGGGGTGTAATCTGGGTCAATCGTTGAGCAACCATGGACCACATGTTTTCTATCGGTGAAAGATCCGGAGAGCGAGCCGGCCAGGGAGGCAATTCAATCTGGTGATTGGCGAAGAACCTTTGGACAAAGCATGCCACGTGTGGTCGTGCATTATCCTGTTGAAATATGGCTGTGGCCAAGCCCTGAAGGTAAGGAGGGTAAGAAGGTCCGAGGCTCCAACACCTCGGAGATGTACCGCTGGCTGTTCAGTGTACTGGTAATGCGTACTAGAAGGGTGCGGCAGTGAAATCCAATAACACCCCAAACCATGATACCGGGTGCAGGACCAGTGTGGCGATGCACCACGCAACAGTTCAGCAGCCTCTCACCCCGGTGTCTCCAAACTCCAATCCGACCATCGTGATGTTGCAGGCATAAGTGGGATTCGTCAATAAACACAATATCGTTCCATTCCGTTGTCCATGTCCGCCGTTCATCGCACCATTGGCGGCGGAGACGTCTGTGGTACTGCGTCAAGGGTAGACTAAGCAATGGACGTCTTGCGGACAGACCTCTCTGCTGCAAGCAACGTCGAATGGTACGCGCAGACACTGAATGTGTTAGAGACTCAATGTGCTGTGCTATGGTTCGTGATGTGACTGAGTGATCCGTCACTACCATGCGCACAATTTTCCAGTCCTCACGTGAAGTGGTGCACTGAGGTAGATGCGATCGACCACGTCTGTCCGTCGTACTCTCCTGCATCCAACGGTCACATAATCCGCATTACAGTTGTTTCGTTTCGTCCAACACGACTACCGATTTCCCTGAAAGATAATCCACAATCTCGGTAGGCCACTATCCTTCCTCTGTCGAACTCGGATACTTGATCAAAAGACGATCGCTGTTTTCTACGAGACATAACTGATCATTTTTTGAAAAAACCACAAGAAAAACACAATTGCCGAACTTGAAATCGTCGAAATCTCCAAGCCTTAAATAGCGCTTTGAGGTGTCTCCACAGGCGTGCGTGATGTGTGTCTGCGCTGAAATTCTAATCATTTTGCATATCTCTCCTCCGCTAATGCATGTTGTAAATTTCATGTTATTTGCGTGCTCCCTTCAGGGTGTTGCATTTACGGTGGCCAGCAGTGTATTAAGGGGATCCAGTCCGTGGGAGCCCATGTTAAATTGCGTAAATTTATGTACCTTTTTCTCAGAAACTACTTTTTTCTCATGAATAAAATTTTTACAGAAGAGTATGTGTTCTATCAATAGCACTTTAAAGAAGGGTTTTGTCTTTTTGTTTAAAATTAAATTAATTATAAATTTTTTAAAAATTGTTAACCCCCCCCCCCTTAAAATTTATTTTAAAAAGTCATATCTGAAAAGGTTTGCTATATATATGTAGTATATCTAATTCCCTCCATTAAAATGTGTAAACATGTTAAAAGTCTACTCACTGAAAATTTGAGGATTATATGATTAGTAGTTTTTGAGAAAAAGGTACATAAAGTGAAAGATATTACATTTTGAGAAAACGGGCTTTAGAGAAAAAAGTTGTAATTTTTTGAGCATTTACTTTTTTTAGTACTTTCCAGAAGCATATTAAGCATTTGTTTTACTCTCTGCTCGTACAAAAGACCCTTCTTATTTTCATTATTTTTAACAATTTTGCCTTTTTTTTGGGATCTCAAGATGATTTCGTTCGGCTACAAGCAAATCATACGTGTATCTAGTTTTTTGAAGCATGACATACATTTATAACTTGACTCAATATCACAATGTTTTAAGATAATTAATTTTGCTAAATGACTCGTATTGAACTGTACAATAGACATATTTAACCCTAATTTTAGAGTTTTAATTCTACTAATGAAAAGTTTGGAATCACTGACCATATGGTGTTATTAACTGACTCATTTGGGGCTCCGATTCTTTCCATGTAAACATTTTTTTAATAACATAGGATCACCTAGGTCTCTAAAAATTGGCTTCATTTAATTCATTACGGTTTATGATCATAGTGCCTTTCGTTACATTCAGCTTCTGTCATTTGAAACTTGCATCAGGCATTTATAATCGCTGGACACAGTCTATGTTAAGGGCTCTTGTTTGGAGACTGAAGATGAAAATAAACAGCCCAAACAGTAGTTTTTATGCTGTGTAGATCATTGATATTATTTCTAATAGCCACACCATACTACTTTTGAATTTTTAATATTAAAAAATCAGTGAATCGATTACGACCTCTTAGGCTTTTTCCATCACTTGGCTTTTTTTTCTGTTTCGCTTTTAAGATCCAAAAGACGTGTACCCATAAACTTTTGGATAAGCCCAATACACTCTAATTTTTCCACTTGAACATCATATGGGTTCGCTTATGCAAGGGAAATACAGGTGCTACTAAAAGGGCTTATTTGATACGCGTCAAAGAGTAGATTCATTTAAAAAAATTAATAAAAACACTACTAATTATGGTATTTTCTCATATCACATATCATTTTAAACAGAAATATTTGAACTTTTAGAAAATATAAAAAGTAAAAATCGATAAATGTTCGAAAATTCATGTGCCGGACCCCCAACTGTATCAAATTCAACTCACAAAAAAAAAGGTTTTATATGTTTATAGTGATACAGTGACGAGCAAAATTATATTTTCACGAAAAATCAAACAAGTTGTTGATCCGTTTTCTGCCCTCGAAATAGTCATGATCCTAATAGTCTTGAAGCAACATATATTTTTTTTTGATATTTTTCGCTTGGAAGACATAAGGGTTGATAAAAAAAAATAGTATCACACATGAAATGGTCACTACTCCATTGTTACTTATCACTAATCATTACAAAAAAAAAAAAAAAAAAATCACGCAATTCGTACTGGCACGACATGGGCAGCAAAACTGATACATTAAATTCCTTGTGTGTGATTCATGGAATTTCTCGCTGAATTTTTAATAGATTGTTCTTAAATAATTGAATTTGTTAGCACTACGGCCCACTTAGAAAGGTCTAGCGAGTCACATGCGACCCGAAGATTGAGTATCGCTGCCCTAGACCCCCACAAGCCGTAACTCTACTTACAGTGGCCAACAAAAGTGTTCGTACACTTGCAATTTTCTATAAAATTTAATGTTTTCGACTAATAAAAATTGATGTATCGGAATTGTAATTTTTTTTATGACATCTGCAACTTATTCTTAATGGAATAACATAACCAATTTTTAAAACATAATGTAACTATTATTTTGAAAAATTAATAAAAAAACTACTAAAAAATTACGCCACAATAGTCTTCGTACACTTAAAAAAATCTCAATATAGCGTAAAATATATTCTATTTTTATCTTAACTTAATAATACTTAGTAGGATATATTTTATCGTCCACAGTAACATCACGATGTAGATTGCATCAGTTTTTGTAATTTCTGCATTAATGTTCCTCCATTCTTTTTCTGTGATTGTTATTTCACACATTTGTTTTTTATATATATACGTCAAATTTTCTTCTCTTAAAATCAAATTCTCACGACATATGTTCTACTAGGCCTAAATCAGGTGATTTAGAAAGTTTTTCTGAACTTGGTACAGTTATAGAAACACCAGCGGCATACATTGAGAGTAGTGCGCTTGGTGTCATGTTGTTAAAAAAAAAAACGAAGTCGTCTACAATATGCAAATTTTGGGCGAATAACTTCAAATTGTCCATTAAAATATTTAAAAAGTGCTCATGATTCACAAATACCACAAAAAAATACCAAATTACCTAACCCTGAAGCCGATTTACAACTCCACGCAAGAGCACCACTTTCATGCTGAAGCATAGAGATGGACATGTTTCCAACTAAATTCTTGGGACTAAAGTTCCTCATTTGTTTTCTCTACGAACTATTATGCGATCGTCAGAACCAAAAATGTTGAATTTTCTCTCATCCCAACCAATTTGCTTTCAATGTTGAATTTTCTGAAGCTTAATCTCACGAATCTAGTTGGAACAGTGAAGGATGGAGGTGGCAGCATTCTTGCGTGGGGATGTAAATCGACATGTGCTAGATAATTTGGAATTCTTTGATGGTATTGTGAATTATGAGCTCTGTTTAAATATTTTAAAGAAATGTGAAATTATCCAACCAAAATTTGGATATTGTAGACGACTTCCTTTTTTTAACAAGATGAAGCAACTATAAGCGCACTGCTCTCAATGTACGTTGCTGGTCTCTATAACTGTCCAAAATTCGGAAAAACCTCCTAAATCACTTGATGTAAGCCTAATGGAACACATTTCATGAGAATTTAACTTTAAAAGAAAACATGCCACATAAAAATAAAATGTGAAGTAGAAACAATCACAGAAACATAAAGAAATATCGATGAAGAAATTACAAAAAAATGATCAAATCTATACAAGATGTTTAAAAGTTATTGTGGAAGCTAAAATAGATCCTAGTAAGTATTAAATTAAGAAAAAATACTTTAAAGCTCTATGTCGATATTTTTTTAAAGTGTACGAAGACTTTTGTGGCGTAATTTTTTATTAATTTTTCTAAACAATGGTTAGAATACGTTTTAAAAATTGGTTATGTTATTCCATAAGAACAAGTTGTAGATATAAAAAAATTACAATTCTAATACATCGATTTTTATTAGACCAAAAATATTCAACTATATAGAAAATTGCAAGTGTACGGACACTTTAGTGGTCCACTGTATATACACTCACTTCCAAAAGTTAAGCACGAAGATGTAAAATGCAAAAAAATCAACAAATACTGCTTTGATTGACACACAATTTGGCAGTAAAGTAGCATATATATTTATACATAAAACAAAATCAATAATTATATACAGAAATGAAAACAATATTAAATTTTTGTAAGTTATCAGATAATGTCTTACTGGAGACTTAAACAGAATTATGTATAAAGTGAAAATAAACAGCATAAAATGAAAAAAAGGACATTAATAGGGTATGTGATCCCCCCTCATCTGTATGCAAAGTTTACACCTTCTGACCATGCTTTCTATTAGGTGGTCAACCACCGCAGAACTAAGCAATCGCCATTCTTCTTGTAGAGCAGTTTCCAGCTTAATAAGAGTGGGTGGAGGTGGGAAACGTGAAGATACAGCACGGCCGAGAGCATCCCAAAGATTTTCAATGGAATTAATGTCAGGCGAATATGCTGACCACACCATACGCGCAATCCTTTCACTCTCCAGGTAGTCATCGACGATGTCAGCTCTATGGGGACGTGCGTTATCGTCCATTAAAACCAAAGTAGGGCCAACTGCTGCAGCGTACAATCTCACAATGGGTTCTACGACTTCATCTAGATACCGGACAGCCGTCACAGAACCCGTTTAAAGATGTGCAGGTCGGTGCGGTATTCTAATGAAATCCCTGCCCACACCATAATGCTTCCGCCTCGGAATGCGTGATGTTCGGTGATGTTTTGGGGCTGATTGCGTGTTCCTTGTTTACGCCATATCCTTATACGCTTGTCATCTAGCTCCAGAGCAAATCTTGACTCATCAGTAAACATGGCATTGCCCCTGTCAGACACAGTCCAATTGCCATATTCCCGGCACCACATTAATCGTGCCCCTCTTGATTGGACGGATAGAGGAACACAAACTCGAGGTACCCGGGCATACAGTCCATTCATATGTAATCTTCGGTGTGCAGTAGCTGCAGATATAGCCTAACCAATGGACGCTGTAACCATAGATGTCAGACGTGTGGAGGTCGCTCTGCGATTCCGCTTGGCTACCATAGCAATATATCGATCTTCCGCGGGGGGTTGTAACCCTTGGGAGACCACCTACGGGCCTTCGGACAACTGGCTGTGTGGTTTGGAATTGTTTCCATAAACGTGAAATTACAGAATGATGAACGCCGAAGAAAAGAGAAACATCTGTGATGGACTGTCCTGCTTCAATGCGCCCCACAGCACGCCAGTTCTCAGAATCTTCCATTCGTTTTCTGGAAGTCATAGAAACACGTATGTCTTGAAAACAAGTTGTACAAAAGTTTTAAACACCTTCTATCAGCACTTACAATCAACTTCTGTAACCCGTAATAAAGTTGGCTTCTTATAAGACTGCTCTTTTAGCATATTTCTTGACATGAAAGCCCGATTGACTGTTACCTAATATATTTGCATACTTCCATCTTGCCTCTGCAGCGAATTGCATCCTCTTCAATTCTGATTGGCTTCCGGAAATTAGCATTTTCCTCTCCGTGCTTAACTTTTGGAAGTGAGTGTATAAAGTAGAAAAAGCGACTCTCCCTCATCACGATATATCCCGAAACTATTAAACCTACCGACTTGAAAATTGGTTGCATGTTCCTTCCACCAATAACAGATTTAGCAAAAATCGAAAGCCAAGGGGCGCTACGAGGGCTTAAGGTGCGTTATAAATATTCCCGTTTTTGTAATATTAGACCTACAAACTTGAAATTTGGTACCAATTTTCCTTTCATGAGATAGAGGTTCGTTACAAAAGAAAGGTTTTGCGAAAATTGACCCCCAAAGGACTTTAAAGATAAATATTTCCGTTTTAGAACTAATAAACTTACAGACTGGAAATTTGGTATTCTTGTTCCTTTCATGGAGTAGAATTCAACTTGGAACTGGTTCTGTAAATTTGACCCCAGGGAGTTAGCAATTGATTAAAGGGCGTTATAAATATTCCCGTTTTGGAACTATTAAACTACAAACTAGAAATTTGATGGTGAATGATTCAGTTCCGAATTGTATTCTTTTTCTCCTAAAATAATAATCTTAAAAAATTTGACAGTAGACTGCAGGAATTTGACTGCACATAAAAGTGCCGAGGCACAGTGGTTGAGAATCACTGAACTAGACATACAGTGATGAAATTTGTTATGCGTGTTTGTTGTTACTAATGCCACCTGTCTGACGTAGTCAGATCGAGGCCCACGAAATTCATCATGGCATAGGGCTTATTGATAAAAAAATTCTGTTTTTGAACTATTAGATTTTCTTTAAATTTGACAAGCATGTTTACATTGTTTAGTAGAGATCCACTAAAAATGGGTTAGGTGGAAATCCACTTTAGGGGAGGAGGTTACGAGAGTGTGAAATCCTACAATTTTAGGAGAATTCATCCTTTTCATTTTGTATGAAGAGACGAGTTTTAAGAATGTTTTTCAATACAAGTGAATGATTAAATAGTATATGTTCAAACATCATGAAATACCCAGTGAAACAGGAGGGGAGCGACTAAAGTATATTAGAATAAAAATGCAATCAAATTAACCATCTTCTGGTTGATTCTAGACACAAGTCAGATATATTGGATGCAAGAACTTATCGTGAGGCTAACCTGGATTCAGATCAGTTTTTGGTTATGGCAAGGGTTAAAGCAAGAATTTCAAATTTCCGAAAGACTCATGGAAAATGTCTGGAAAATTTTTTGACTGCGGACAGTTAAAAAATAAGGCATTGAGGCTAAAATTCCAGGAACAGCTTGAAAAAAAAATACAAAGAAATTAATATTTTTATTGATGAGGATAGTATAGACAAAAAATGGAATATACTAAAAGGAGCAATCATTGAAATAGGTAACCAAGTTGTGAAAAAGGTAAAAAAAAATAAGTAAGGATTGGTTTGATAATGATTGTTTCGTGGCTACAAAGAGGAAGAATGAGTCCTATCGTAAAACGCTGAGCAAGAGACATTCAAGAAACTCAGTGATTGCATTGAAAGAAGAGAGAAAGGATATAATAAGAACAACAAACAAACAAAAAGATTTTCACCAAGGATCTGTTTAAAAATGTTCAACATTTGGGGGATCCAATGAAAGCAGAGCTTTCTTTCGGGAAATAAACCTTGGACGCAAAGAATTTAAGCCAAGAGCAACCTCTTGCTGTAATAGGGAAGGAGTTCTTTTGAGTGATAAAGCTGAAGTGTTAAGGAGATGGAATGAACATTTCGACAACTTACTTAACAATGATAATAGTAACTATAAAGCACGGAACTCAAAGCTAAGGTGTAGTTGAACCACCACCATAGGAGCAGAGGCGGATTAAGATTAAGCGGGTGGCGGACGCCAGGGGCCCCAAGCTTGGATTCCATTTATAAGTTCAACGTGCAGGAAAAAAAAACTCTAACCGATATTGCAACCCCGATATTTTCTCGTTTTTTAGTCGTGTAGCAGCCCTAGCCACCTTTTTCTTGTATAGCTGTATTGTTGCAATTTGTACAAACTTTTCACATGCATTTTTTTTGCCCAAATTTTATTTCAAGCAAATGAATGCTATTTAAATCAAACAAGCTCGTTTTCAGTTTACAGGCGTGCTTGACTACTCTCGGGTACATTTTACAATGATCGAAAAAAAAATCCGAACACCAAGTAAAAAATATTGTCGACTAATAAAACTTCGGCAATATAAATCGGTAATAAGCTACCTATACAAATGTATAGGTAGCATATTAAATTGATTAAATGCAAGCATGCATGCCTCATGTCGTACTGGCTGGTACCGGATATCAGTATGTGGGATGGAATTGCATGCTTGGTGTTCTTGGTCGGTCATTATACACTAGTGTGCAAAAATTAAGGACGAAGTCGAAAAATTAGCATATCAGCTGAACGAAGAGGCAGAGCGGACAGAAAGACCAATCAGGAGATTAAGTGAGGTGATGTACGGTAGCACATGCGCAGATATGCAGGTAGACATAATGGGGGAGTGTCTGAGTAGTAAAGCATGTGGTAGGTATAAGATTAGTATTTCTGGCAAAGAGATTGCACACCGTATTAGCAGTTAAAATCACACCGAGTTGCTGCCTCAGCGAGAAATGGCGAATAATCAATCTGTTAGACGACATCTGGATGCTTTTACCCGAGGTCGAATCATTGGGAAGTTGGAGGAAGGTCGCAGTGGGACAAGTGTGGCTGCAGAGTTCGGAATTGCTCACAGCATCGTTTCACGACTTTGGAGACAATTTCAAACTACAGGAACAGCTATCCGGGGGTTCAGTAGTGGTCGTCCACGAGGAACCACACCCGCAGATGATCGGTATATTGCCTTACAGGCCAGAAGAAACAGGCGGCAGACAGCGGGAGAAATCGCTAGACACACGACACAGGCGACTGGACGGCCGATATCGCGTTTTACCGTGGCCAGAAGACTACACGGTGGTGGTCTGTTTGCACGACGCCCTGTACGGTGTGTACCTCTAACGCCTGCCCATCGGAGAAGGCGTTCTTTGTGGTGCCGGGAATACCGGAATTGGAGAGACAATGAATGGGGACGAGTACTCTTTACAGATGAGAGCAGATTCAGTCTAAGTAGCGATTCTCATCGCATACTCATCTGGAGAGAGCGGGGAAGCCGCAATCATCCCTCGAACATCATTGAAAGGGACAGGTATGGAGGTGGCGGTGTTCTCGTTTGGGGAGGCATCATGCTTGGTAGTCGTACAGACCTTCACATCTTCGACGCAGGTTCAGTCAACGGGACCCGTTATTGTAACGAGATTCTTCTTCCATATGTGCGTCTTTTTAGAGGCGCTATGGGTCCGCAGTTCCTTTTCATGGACGGCAATGCACCATGTCATCGCACAGTAGCTGCCGAACAGCTCTTAGAGAGTGAGGATATTGAAAGTATGGATTGGCCGGCACGATCTCCGGATCTCAATCCCATCGAGCATGTATGGGATTTTCTAGGCAGACGCTTGGCAGCTCGTACCTTACCACCAGTAACGATTCCGGAGCTTCGATTGGCGCTGCAAGACGAATGGGCAGCAATGCCTCAACAACTCATTGACACCCTCATTCTCAGCATAGGCAGACGCTGCGAAACCTGCCTAGCAGTCAGGGGAGATCATATCCCCTACTAAAGACCGGATATTTCTTGCTGGACACCCATCACAGGGATGTTTCGGCCTTCAGTCGCATTGCGCTCCATGCTACTTTTTCAATAAAGCTTCTTTTTATCCCTCTGATTTCTCTTTTAGTAAGTGTTGCTTACATTACTCATGTCCTTACGTATTGGGGATCTTACGGTATTAAATGTGTTGATTTGGAATGCTTTTGTACAAAGTTATATTGAAAAAACCGTCTCGTCCTTAATTTTTGCACACCAGTGTAAGGTTGTTTAATTCTGGTTGTGGATGAAGCTGTCATTGCGTTTAATGATGTCCCCTTCCTGCTCGATTGGAAAAAGATCTGGTGATCTAGCAGGCCAACTCAACACGTCGTCACTCTATAGAGCCTGTTGTATTACAACAGGGATGAGGTAGCACGATATCCTGTTGGAAAACACCCCTTGAATGATGTTTATAAATCGCAGTGCAACAGTTTGTATCGCCAGACTGGCGTACTAGTTTGCAGTCAGGGTGTGTGAATTAACCTCGAGAGTGCTCCATCAATCAAAGACAATTGCACTCTCTCGACCATAATTGTTGGTGAAAGCCCAGTGTATTAAAAAGAAAGCTACACAAAAATGAAAGGAAATCTACAGACGATATTGAATCATTTAATTTTGACTATATGAATTGTGGATCATGGGTTGAATGCTTATTGGAGTGCCTGCTTCCCCCCACAGGGAAGCTTAAACTCCTATCAAGAAAAGAAAGGAAAACAAAGATATAATGAAAACATCCGATAGAAATTTATCGAGTTGCAAGAGAAATCCTAATGTAGAAATACTTTTGAAAATATTTTTAACTATACCGTTATCGAATGCATCAGGCGAAAGATCTTTTTCAGTTTTAAAAAGTGTTAAAATAATTTAAGAAATACTATGGGAGAAAAGACAAATAGAACAACATGGCCATATTATATGCAGAACAAAATGTTTTGGACAAAATAGATATGGTAAAAATAATTGATGAATTTGCCAAAGAGAAATCAATTTGTATAGCGAAACTGTAAGCTCTTTAGTAAGGTTTTTTTTATATACAGTTAAGATTTTTCTTTAACCGTTGAGTTTTATTATTAGCAATAAATTTTATTTTGAGAATTTAAAGTAAGCGGCTCTTTTCACTATTTTAATTTTCCGACGCTTGAGCCCATGGGCCACAAACCTTTTACCGCCAGGGGCCTCCAACTACCTTAATCCGCCTCTGCATAGGAGGAAGTCATTGAAGCCATAAATAAACTTAAAGACAATAAGACACCTGGCCCGGATGCTATTCCAACTAAGCTACTAAAAAGTGGAGGAAAGGAAACCTTTAAGGTTTATAATTTGGCTCAAGCAATTTGGGAACATGAGGTAATCCCTAAGAAATGGAAATTGAGTATAATTTGTATTATACACAAGAAAGGAGATATACTTGAGTCTTCTAATTATAGAGTAATCGGTCTGCTCTATACAAGTTATAAGGTATTCTCAAATATTCTATTCAACAAACTTTCTGTACTAGTGGAAATTACAGTTGGAGACTACCAAAATGGATTTCAGAAGGGAAGATCCACTACAGAGCAGATATTAAACATCAGATTTTGGAGAAAACAAGGGAATTTGGA
This sequence comes from Trichonephila clavata, assembly GCA_019973975.1. NCBI lineage: Eukaryota > Metazoa > Arthropoda > Arachnida > Araneae > Nephilidae > Trichonephila > Trichonephila clavata. The sequence continues at coordinate 439,281 of BMAO01021825.1, forward strand.
ATTGATACGCATCACCTCTTTGATTTTAAAACCGCTTATGATAGCATCAACAGAAAGGCTCTTGTATATTGCAGCCATGGAAGAGTTTAAAATCCCTGATAAGTTAGTAAGGCTAATAAGCCTGAAATTAAGTGAAACCAAGATCATGGTCAAGGTGCAGAATGATCTTTTGGAACCATTGGAAATAAAAAATGGCGTTCGACAGGGAGATGCACTAGTGAGTCTCCTCTTTAATCTAGCACTGCAAAAAGTTGTAAGAGATTCCAATATCAATACCAGAGGAAATGTCTTTAATAAATTAATACAGTTGTTGGCTTCTGCTGATGACATTGATATCATTCCTCGAGTACCCACCACATTAAAGATAAGACAAGCCTTCTTATCTTTAGAGAAAGAGGCCATCAGAATGGGACTGAAAAATCAATGAGAACAAGACCAACTACATGCCCTGCACCAAGTTTTGTTTTAACAATTCCCACTTTAAAATTGAAGAGTAATTTTGAAGCTATTGATAGTTTCACCTATTTAGGTTCAGAAATTAATAGAAACGACTGTACTACTGAAATCTAAAAGAGAATTACCATGGCTAATAGATGTTTTAATGGAATACGAAAATAAATTAAATCTAATTTAATCAAAAGAAAAACAAAGGTTCTATTGTGTATAAAAGTCTTTTAAGCTCAGTATTAACTTATGCATGTGAAACTTGGTCCATGTCTCGAGCCGATGAGAACATAAGCATCTACAAAAGGAAGATCTTAAGATTTATTTTTGGAGGAATTCAGGAAAATGGAACGTGACGATGATCAAATTTTGAACTCTATTAATCATATAAAGAATCTGACATCGTTAACTTCAAAATTCAACGAATTAAATGGGTAGGTCACATTATAAGAATGAATGAAGACTGCATCACTAAAAAAGTCTTCAATGCCCAACCAATTGGCACACAAAGAAACGGAAGGCCTAATCTTAGATGGATTGATGGTCTGCAAAAAGATCTAGTTTTGAGAACTAAGAATTGGAAAACACTAGCAGAAAGAAGGCTAGCTTGGAAGGGCAAGGTTCACCCTGAGCTGTCGAGCCACTGAGGAAGGAAAGAATAAAAATAGTTGATAATTACATGAATCATATTCATAACAAGTACACATACAGCATTAAAATACGAAATAAATAGAACATATTTTACAAGATGTTTTTACTGCCGCTCTGACGTTGCGCACTTATTACCAGATATTAGTCTTGGCGAGGGGTTGCGACTCTTGGTCGACCTGATACTGGTTGTCGGGTAACATCTCCCGTTCTTTGAAACCTCTGTCAGTCTTGAGATCACAAACTGGTCTACATTCAGAATTAGAGACACTTCGGTTTGTGATCATGAGGATTCCAGCATTCCAACAATTCTTCCTTTTGTAAACATGTCTAATTGGCGTCTTTGTGCCATCATTCACCTTGTTTGATGGTTAACAAAGATTCCTTCGCACAGCAGTTGCACGAAACTTGTCTGAACTGCCTATGCTGCGTGAATCTGTTTCTCCCCGTTCTGACATGCGGTGTTTCAAGCAGGACGTAGTCGACTGAAAAGTATTGCATAAACCCAATGTTTTCTTCACGCAATTAATATCCGCAAGAAATTTGGAATAATTTTACGAATATTTACTCCATGTTTTTTTGCATTTTACGATTTATGCTTAACTTTTGGACACCAGTGTATATTACACATATTAATCACTCAACATTTAAATTAGGTGGAATTCTCAATCAACAATTTCTAAACATTGAAATCTTTAGAAAAACATTTACAATTGCCTTCAACAAAATTTTTACCAAAACGCTTTTAAAAAATTTCTGTAGTTTGAATTTATTCCAAATCTTCTTTTAGAATTTCATGTTAAACTTTCCAATATCCCTTTGTGTGTATGATAATAGTAATCTAACAATTTACTTACAAAAAGAATTAGAAAAATTCTACACAACTCATTTTTAAATACAAATAATGATTCCTCGTTGATATCATTTTAGTTTTTATTAAAATATTTACAAAAATCCAATTTCACAATTCAACTGCAGTTATATATGTAAAAAATGATTTTGCCAAATAGAACATCAGAAATAAAATACATTTAAAATAACCAGAAAAATATCTGAAATACATCATACTGTAATTTCAAATATATTTCATATAAACTGAAAATTAGTAATAACTATGTTCATAAATTAAACATATAAAGAGTACAAATTGGTTGATAAGAATCGATTAATATATAATAAAAATAGATCCACTCTTAAAGTAAAATATGCATTGTATATAAAGTATAAAACACATAATTAGCACATTTCAATTATGCCTGACAGCTTCAAACTAGTGCTGTTTTATTACAGTTGTATAAATATAAGAAATTAAAGTCAGATCATATATAAGATTTATAAAAAGATCACAGATTGAACACAATTTTAGCATTATATTAAAATGTTAATCTATTTTACTTCATTGGAATGTAAAGAAAAGTATTCAATATTTACAAATATCAATTAACCATAATTAAATGGACAAATTTAACATTATAACATTGTACAATAGCAACCAATGGATTTTTAGTTATTTTCATTACAATACATTATATAGGAATGAGAAATTGAATATTGACAATTATAAACAAGATGCAGAAAGTGAACAAGTCATTTTTATGAAATGTGATCCAATCTCATTCAAAAGATACAGGAGGAAGCTGCACAAAACAAGTTAACCGAGTTCTAAAAAAGTGTTAACAAAGGTATACATAATATTTTGATAAAACATTTAAAAGTTCCATGTGGTTATAGATTTCTTTTATTGTTAAAAGACAAAACAATCTTTTCAACCTGTACAAAGCTCCCATTGAACAAAAAACTCCTCAAAGAATACAAAGACAGCCTTGTAAGGAATAATGCCCAGTTAAAACTAAAAACATTTCAGTGAAGTGGAATATCTTGTTTGTCATCAGGCGGACTAAACAGAAGTTCAATGGACAATTTTTCTCGAAAAACTTTCCAAGTTTTTGGTTTATGGGGATTGTCTAAATAATCACGTTGTACATAAAATCTACAAGGAAAAATATACTTAGTAATCATGCATTTACACAATCATACATAAAATATTCAATCTCAACAACTGAATTGTTACATGTTTACATTTAAAGACAAAAATATCCCCCCATGAAATTATTAAAAAAAAAACCAATTTCATTATAGTAATACAAAAACTTTTAAAACCCCTTAGGTGTATCGTAGATGAAGTTGAAAGAAATCTAAATTATCAGGAAGTTTAAATGGTTATTAGCTTCTACATACCTATTGTTTTTAATAAAACTAGTGTGAAACCAAAAATAAAATGGACAATTTTCATAGCCTTTAGGTACACCTCTCTGTTAAGATAAGACATGTAATTTTAGTTTCACAAACAATCAACATATTGATAAATATATTTCTAGACATCACACTTCAATAAGATAAGAAATTAAACTTACAGAAGAGCACTGAAATTTCAATTTCACATCACCATGAAGAATAGGGCAATTCAACACACTAACTTCCAGAACATCTGCTTCTGATTTGTATTCAGCCTAATATAAAATTAAGTTCTCAAACTTAAAAATCTATGTTAAATAACCAGTCCAATGCACAAAAATAATTCGAATGATTTCAGCTTTACAATCATAGTTGGCAAATAGCTTCTTAATCGTTTATTGTTTAAATATCAGCTTAATAAGGCTTGTCTTGATAAAGGTCAATACTTTTCCCATAAAGAATAAAAAAGACATGCATCCTAATTAAATATTCTCATTTCCATAATTATAATCCTAGTATTCTTAAAGATTCAAAATAAATAAAAGCTTTTCGTTAATTTTTTAAATTAAGCATTGGATAAATTTAAATAAAGTTACACCTTAAAAATCTTAAATATAAATTACATAAAAGCTGAAAATCATTAAAATTTTAAATTCAAGCAAATTTGTTTCCTCAGGAATTTTTTTTTACATAAGGCGAAAGCTATTAATTTACAACATTATGATTCATCCGGAAGGAAAAAAGCTCTTTATTAAGTACCAAATTCTTTAAATAAATAGAAATACAGAAGACGAAACTGTACCAAACGATGTTTCATGTACAAGGGGTGATCAAATGAAAAGGTACGAAACGACACGGTGGGTACAAATATAGACTTTATTCAAAATATACACCATAGGCCTGAGCACAACGATCCCACTGATGAACAAGCCGCAGGATTCCTTGTTCCCAGAATTCCTATGGCGGTGACGAGACCCAGTCCTTCACAGTGTCCTTGAGTACGTCGTCCGAGTTGAAGCGCTTTCCTTTCAGGTGTTTCTTCAGTGGACCAAACACATGGAAATCGCAGGGTGACATGTCCGGACTGTAGGACGGATGGTCCAACTTCTCCCATTGGAACTTGTCCAGTTCCATTTGTGTGACTCTGGAGACGTGTGGACGCGCGTTATCATGGAGCAGAACCACACCCTCCGTGAGCAGCCCCGGTCTTTTGTTCTTGATGAACCTGAGTAGGCGTCTGAGTGTCTCACAGTACACATCGGAGTTAATGCTTTTTCTGTGCTCGAGTAATTCTGTGCTCGCATCATTTGGACGCCGCTTTTTATAAGAGCCTTTGCTCTCTCCTGCGCATGCGGGCACCCGCGCATGATCCGATCCCAGTCAGAGTCTCCAATGGCATCCCGAGATGTCTCGCTACATTCTCCCTTGGCGGAATATGCAAATATTTAATTGTTTCATTTTTATGTCATTTCGTACCTTTTCATTTGCTCATCCCTTGTATTATAGATATAAATCATGCAATAATTGAAGTTTTCTTCAGAATGTGTCATTGTTTTAATGTTTGTGATGCATTTTCTTGTGAACACACCTTTCTGTAAAACTAAATTTATGTGAGAATTACATTTATTACAAATTTTGTTTTTTCTATTAAGTACAGAGACTTAAATATCAATTTTCTATCTTTATTCCATTTAGTAAGATCTTCAAAGTAGAGATGAAATTCTTTAGCAAAAGTGAAAAGCAAATCTCAAATTAAAAGTAATCATCAGAGCTGAAATCATTCCCCCTTCCTTTGACACAAAGGATATTATCGTATTCAATATTTCCTAATCAAACACTTTGTGTGCATAAGTAATTTTAAAATGTGGCTTTTACACACATTTTTTTCCCCTTTTGAAAACTGCTAATATACTTAATAGTAGAAAAATTTTAAAATATCAAATGCTCATTAAAATTAATTTAGTAATATTTAAATGGGCGATTTTGGGGTTTATTGGCGCAAGAGCCGATTTCGGCTATACTGCGCCAAACATTTGTTTTAATATCTGTGGTCTAGACGGGAAGAGAAAGAAAGAGTGAATTGAATGACAAGAAAGAGGGTCGAAAATAGAGAAGGATCACTAGGGTACCCCGGGTTCGTGAAGCCCATGTTTACCAAAGACAGTAAACTCTGTGGGAAAAGGAAAAGATCACTAGGGCACCTCGGGATTGTGACATCAGTACTCATCTAAAGAAGGTGAGCCCCCTGAGGGGAATATTTAAATGGAAAAAGACTTAAACAAAGATGCAAACACTTTGCCTCAAATCCTTAGTACACTAATAAAAAAAAAAAATCTTTCCTTCAAATTATTGTAAGGATAACGAATAAATTTAAGTAAAACGAAAGACAAACATTTTCTTAAGCAAATGTTTGAAAATTGCATTAGGAATGCTTCAGCAAAATAGAATTTAAAAAAAAAAAGCAAAATACAAATTAATCTGATGTAGGGATAAAATAAAGTACCTAAATGCCAGAATGTAAAATAAAAAAAATACATGGTATTAGTTTTTTGAGTTATTCATTTATTCCGGGAGCAGGTACACACTCGTTACTAACATTAATGGTCGCACGGTGACTATATATATAAGTCACTAATCTTTTTAAAAAAATTATTTTTATTGTACATGATAAAAATTGCAAATTCAGTGAATAATTCAATTGAGAAAAAGTATACTTGCCTTCTTTTAAGGTCCTTTCAATTTTTCTTTGATAATTTGAGAAAATATTAAACTGAACCAAGTTTCAAATGTGCATGACTATAGTTAAGAACACAAATGACAGACACTTTTCGCTAACATCAAAAGAATATTACTTGCACGCAAAACTTTCATACTTTGTTCAAATTATTGCAGTTTTATTATCCTTTGATGATCAACAAATAGCATGTTCAACTTTTGCTTGCTTGTATCTTTTTGACAAGGCAAAGTGTGTCTTGTGCTACACTTATGGCTTCATATTTTTCCTGACTGGTGTTCGAGTGGCATTTGAAATTTTTTTCAATTCAAACGTTTCATGTTCATCCTTTTTTCTCAAAATTAGTTTTGTTATGATTAATATGAATTATTTCAGCAGGTTCTTCCTTTTCTTGTTCAGTTACAACTTCCTTCAATAGAGATCACACATGCTCATTTCTTTTTTTTATATTCTGCTCAATACATTTATAAACCATACGTCGTACAGCACAGCAATCCAAACCACTAAGTTGTTCACAAGGGAAAAATGTTACATGTTCATAGAAAATATTTTGGAACTAAAGTGGTGGCATGGGGTACTCAAAAGAAGTACCTTAAGATAGTTAAAAAAACCGCTTGCCATTCCCAAAAAAGGAAATGTGTGACAAATACATTTTAGTTCCCATAAAGACTGTCGCATAGGAGGAAAATAGACAAAGTTATTGATAGCAAAAATAAAGTTTACCCATAATTAACAATTTAGTGAACCTGGGATGATTCTGTACCCCGCACGTCCACTCCCCGGTTAATATGGATATTTTATAAAGGTATTAACTTTCAAGACCTCTCTTAAGTTTATCAACCAATTAAAACAGTGAAAGTATCACGTCAAATAAACATTCATTACAATTCCGCTAATTATAGAAAATCAAATACGATTATATTTCAAGCAGAAACAAAATGCATTACATATGAAAGTGTTCAAATGAATCAAACATACTTGACAATTTTTGTTAATACCAAAGTCACAGTCGAATACTTTAGAACGGCCATTGAAAATTTCACAAGTGAAATCTGAGCCATCACCTTTTCCAATTCCTAAAATTTAAAAAGTACATTAATTGTATATGTTACCGGCAAAGTATGAAATCGGGCATTCTATACAATGCCTAAATCTAGCCGGCAATGTATGAAATGATTCCTATTTCACACATTGCCTAGGCATTCTATAGAATGCCTAATGAGAAACCGGCAAAGTATGAAATACATCTCAGATTCATTTCGAATATTGTCAAGACATAAAACTTGTAACGCTCAGGCTCAGAATCTGTTAGTTGTACATTGCTGTTTGCTCGGAAATGTCAAAATACTCAATTTTACTTAAACTTGTTCAACAAAAAAATGTTTTTTTTTTCCTGTGCTACCTGAAAAAAGAGGAGCAAGCTATAATGTTAGAGAAGGTGCCATGGTCTATAGCAGGGGTTGGCAACCTGTGTCACACGTGCCACATTTGGCACGTGGTACAATTCTCAGTTGCACTTTGCACTACTCAACAAATTTGTAAATTTTTGAAATGTTTCACAAATGCTCTACTGTAAGGTTCGATTAATCATTTTGGTAGATTGGTTTGACAGGCAACAGCTAAAAGTTTGCCAACATAAGTTCATGGTTCATAGACATAAAACAACTATTCAACGGCTAAATGCCCAAAATTGGAGTTGATGCTCCAAAAAAAGTTTTTTTTTTTAACTGAAAATACTTACTAGAAGTTAATAACTGATATAAAAAAAATGCTAAAATGACTACTAAGAAGGAACCCATGGACTATTGGTTGCTGAATAGCTATGATGTGATGTCTGCGGAAAGTAAAAGTAAACTCATTTAAACTGTTAAAGAAGGCGTCAGTACCATAAAACAGTGGCCCCCAACCCTTAGTAGCCTGATACCCCAAAGGGTATCAGGCCACTCAAAGAGCATTAAATTATTTCCATTATATTTACTGGGGTGTTTGTGTGACTTTGCTTGGAAAATCATATTTTATGTAAAATCATTTTATAACTATTTTTTGGTGCAACTGAATTTTACTCTGAAGGCATGTTTAAATACAATTAAATAATAAAATCAAAGCAATTTAAAATATAAATAATCAACGTCCCACCCTCAGTGGGCTGCCGTAAAATTATCAAACGTTGAAATATCCGAGAAGAGAAAACAGTTGGGAAGAACTGCTACACGCGTCACAGATTCTTTTTCGCTCCAATGGAGCTACAGATTGATATTTTTACCATTTTCAGACCTAATACATTCCCCAGGTGCTGGTATCCCTTTTTAGTGTGGCACCATGTAGGTGATACCGATTGCTAACGGTAATTTTAACACCTAGTTTGATGATGTGAACTTGTTCTAGGAATTTAATTTGCCAAAAGCAAAACTAGATTCTGGGGATGTGATAGAATTCTGAAAGAACTTTCAACCAAATACAAAAATGTTACTCATTATGAGATTGAACTGTACATCCACCTATGTGAAACTTGCAAGAAAAAACAGACAAATATTTTTAAAAAAAGGTATTTTTAGTACAAAACTTTGATTTTTTTTCCGAATGCCAATATATTGGCACTAGTAATGAGTGAGAAATAGGATGGTTTCTATCAACTTGGAACTACTGAAGGAATTCCAGTACAAATATATGCGAAATCACAATTTAGCAATAATTTTTTTAATGTCAGTCTCAGTATTTTGTCAGAGTAACATTTGTTCTTTTAGGAATGTAAGTCATTGATATAATTTCTTTATCATGACCTTTTTTCATACTTTGCCTAAATAGCTTTAGGCATTCTATACAATGCCTAGGCATTCTACACAATGCCTAGGCAAAGTATGTAATAAATCTCATATTTCATACTTTGCCTAAAAACATCCGGCATTGTATAGAATGACTAGGCATTCTATAGAATGCCGGCATTTCATACTTTGCCGGTAACATATATAACACTAAACAATGTAATTAGTGTATTTATAAGACATACATAATAATAACAGCTAAAATTCTTAATATAAGTCATTTTATTTCATCAACACACACACACACACACAGTTAACAAACAATTCAGTAGCTATTGTATTTACCACCAGGGGTACTTTAGGTTCCATTTAGTTTTCTCCACTTCACCTTTTATATATAGTAAGTTTTAATAAATAGAACCCACGACCCATGTGACAGTAGTAGAGTATATTTACCTCAACTGGTGTATTTAACATCACATTTCAAAGCGACATGAAGACTACTGCTGAAGGAACTCATTTCAAATCTCAAGCGATGAAGTGGGTAACACGTGGTTACAAAAAAGCATATGTTTACAAAGGGGAGACACCACCACTCTCATCCAAAACTGGTGTGCATCAGAAGGCTATGTTGTGTTGGTGAGACAGCAAAGGTACAGTGCATTATGAAAGAAAATGAAATGGTCATTCCTGTTTGCAACTAGACGTTTTGAATAAAAAAATTTAACATAAATGTCTATATTTGGCCAACAGAAAGGATGAGATTCTTCATCATGACAACATTAGACTACATATGGCAAGGGACACAGCATAAAAAATTGCAGAGTTGGGTTAGAAAACTTTACCAGAGGTAGCATATACTCCTGATATTGCACCATTTGATTATCCTCTGTTCAGGACGCAGTAAAATGTTCTTGATGGAAATGAATACATAAATTATGTGGGTGTTTAAATGGCAGTGGAACAATACTTTGTCTCCAAAACAGAACTTTTCCAGGGGGGCAAGAACTTTTACAGCCAACTTTTTACAAGAGGTTTTAATATAATTGTACGTGTACAGTCTTACAGGGGAAAATAATTTTTTTGAAAGATTTAATTATTAAAAATTCTTTTAATTTGGATGGGTTCTAATACTGATGAAATTTAAGAAATGTTTAGCTTAAAATTTAGTAACATAAGCAAAATAGTTATGACAATTAACAATTTGTAATGAGTAGGAACTTTTAATAATGAAACAATGCAGTACATTAACAAAAACTAAATGTCCATCACAGAAATCAAAAATTCAAATTTTTAGCAACGAATTGAGTATAAAAATTAATGTGTAGCTATTAAAATTTCATTTGAATATTGAAAGAAATTTGACAAAACTAGTAAGCAATTATGTTGATATTTAAAAAGACTACTTCACAATTTATTCTATAAAAGAGCAAACGAGACTAGTAATGAATAAAATTTACATAGAAGGAATGGAAATCACATTTAAACTGGGATGACAGAATTAGTCTAGTCACATTAATGTGACCATCTGTTAAAAGCCAGAATAACTACCTTTCGCAGAGAGGACTGCTGCGGGAAGAGAGTCAATCAAGTTCCTGAAGGTGTTCACATTAAGCCAGCCTGACTCCAGTGCAGTGGCCAGCTGTGCTAGATTATGCGGGTAAGGATTCATAACGTGAACAAGCCGATCGAGATGGTCTTAGATTCTCAATTGGGTTCAAGTCAGGCGAGTATCCTGGCCAGGGGAGAATGGTAAACTCATCCTGGTGCTCTTCGAACCATGCACGTACACTGCCAGCTGCATGACAATAGCATTGTCCAGCTGGTAGATGCCATCCTCCTCAGGAAAAACAATGAACGTATAGCGGCAGGCATGGTCCGCAAGGGCAGATGCGTACTTGTATTGCTCCATCATACTTTCTACAATGACGAGTGAAACCAGAGAATGCCAGGAAAACATTCCACAAACCATAATGCTCCCACCTCCAACCTGGACCATTAAGGGAATGGTTGTAGGGCTGTTTGCTTACAGAGGTTTCACGCCATATACGCCAACGTCCATCTGTCCGATGGAGCATAAAACGCGATTCATAGGAAAACACTACTTTTCGCCACTCAGTGGAAGCCCAGTTGCGGCACTTGTGGAAATTTCAGCCTTCGTTGCAGATGAACAGCAGTCAGCATAGGTGCATGAACCAAGTGTCTGCTTCGGAGGCCCACACGCAGCAATGATCACTGAGCAGTTGTTTGGGAGACACTTTTGGTAGCCCCTTGGTACATTCGGGCGGTCAGTTGCTCAACGGTAGCATTTCTATTCGCCAGAAAGCATTTCTGAAGCCATCATTCACCTCCATCATATATGGCTCATGGTGCACCACATTTACCCATCGCTGAATATGGACAGACCCTTTTTGCCACATGCATGGTATACTTTTACCACAGAAGCACACGAGCAATTCACAAGCTTGGCCATTTCGGAAATAATTCCACCCATGGCCCGAACGCCAATGATCATACCCTTTTGAACGTTGGATAAATCGCTCCATTTCCGCATCACACCAACGATTGCAATGTTTTCTGAAGCCCTCACACACCCTTTAAAATGCTCAACTGCACTGTGCAGCCATCAGCCTTCTGCGATTAGTTATCTAACGGCAATGTCGGAAGTATGTGGTGGCCACATTAATGTGACTGGACTGTGTATACAATAAACATATATTTGGAAGATTGATACTTTATCAAGAGTAAAAGCTGACTAAATTCAAGGGATTCAAAAGCTGCTGGCATTTTAAGACACTTGATAAAATGCGAATTTGCCATTTTCCCAAAATAGAAACTGAAGTACAAAAATAATCACAGGTGTTTACTTATTAAAGTTTTTTTTATCTAAATAAAATTTCCTTTTATAGTATAAAAAAAAATGTAATGCAAAATATTTTTCAAAACAAAATATTGGGGAAGACCGTCAGTTGTTTAACATCTTGCATGACATCTAGATGGCGTTGACTTTTGCGAAATGTTTGGCACAAATATTTTTCTGAAGATTCCCAAGATGGGCAATAAAATTCTCTCTCGGGTACTCCTCTCAACAAAATTCTCCCCTCAGCGAAAGCCGACGCTCTCTAAGGAATGGGGATTGGGGGGTGGGTCACAATCGTAAAATTGGTAGTTCTTTTTTCTTTTTCAGGGGAGGCAGGGGGTAAAACAGCGGTGAATCTTGTCCATGGAAGAGTTATTTCTGGACAAAGATCAGTGGTCAAACTTTTCGACTCACGGAACCCTTAAAACTGTAAGATGTTTTCCGCAGTGTTGGATAAAACGACATGGATACCCCCTAGGCAGTCCAGTTCTCAGGGCCCTGTAGCCTAATAATCTTATTACACAACATTTTAGCAATATATATCATTGCACAAATAAAATAACAGATAATCAGCGAATTAAAAAATATGTAACTAAACACTAATTATTTATTAGAATCTGTAATAAAAACTAATTCTTGCAGCAAAAAATAGCTAAATATTTGGTTTTTATTTTATTTTTGGGACCCTTAAAAAGAGTGGGCCCATAGGCAATCACCTACTCCACCTAATGAGTAATTCAGCACTGGTTTTGGGGGAATCCCATTCCACACTTAGAAGAATATATCTTAAAATAATATTTAAAGTATATAGATAAACATATTTTTGATGTTATATGAAAAGAAAATTTTAAAAATTTTATTTCTTATTAGAAAATTTTATGATTTAATGTTAATGTTATTTATTCATTAATAATATTAATTTGTGATCCAAATGTCACCTGCGCATGCATCATATTTAGTAACTGAGATATGTGTTCACATTTTTTACACAAACTAATGGCCCTTGGAAATTATGTGCAGTTTAGCATTTCATATTCCGCGTTTAATTCGTTTTTATATTTTGTTTTTGTAGACACTCGCGTTGAGAAATATTTTTCACTTACTAAATACATTTTTGTGAATGGCATTAAAATGTTCACAGCTATGTGAGAAATTCTGCGTATTTTGCAAGAATTGGCAACCTAAAATTTTGGTGTTCTAGCTTAAATTTAAATTTTAGCATTGAATCTCTTGATATGTCGATAAATTGTTCCTTGTTCTTCATTATAGGTGTTTTAAGGTTTCAGAATATTACACTAACTATAGTATAAAATTACTTTGTGGAACTCGGGATAGCAAACAATAGTATATTCATAATCTAATAGATAGAGAAAGAAAGTTTTAAATTCATTTTTATTATAAAAAAAATAAAAGTTTAAAAAGTTTTTCACAACAAAGTTATGTATAAATAAAATTTTTTATTTTAATGTATGAGATCATTTTTAGATAATTGTGGTTATACGAATTTCATGAGAACTTGAATCCGTTTTGCATACACATTTATAATTTTTCTTTTCGATTTTTTTTTATTGTGACTCGTGGAATCCCAAGGTTCTGTGGAACACAGTTTGAAGATCAATGCTCTAGATAAATGATGTAGAGAACGAAACTGTGTGTTTAATTTTTTCTGAATAAATGATTTTCAAAGGAAGAATGGGTGGATTTAAAGCAATGAAAAGCTTAATTTCACGTTTTAATATGCTGTATTAAATGAACAAACAATGATACAATTTTACATTCATGCGATAGAAAAGGGGTTGGCAACCTATTTCACGTGTGGCATGCGGCACAATTCACAGTGGCACTCTGCACTACTCAACAAATGTGTCAATTTTTGAGAGGATGGAAGTTGATAAATTTGTAATGGATCTTATTTGAAATAGATCTCCAAAATTATGGACAATTACAAAATGTCGAAAAAATCGGAAAGGCAACTCCAAAGATAAATTTACAGCTTTTTTGTAATTTATTGAATGCCATTGCTGGAGAGATTTAATTGTTTCAAAAGAGAAAATTGTATGCACATTGCTCCGTTTTTGGTTCCAGTTATCTAAGTAAAAAAATCTTTCCTCTCAAAAAAAATATTTCGAGTCCGCATAGAAAATCAACAAAGAGTTATCTCAATTTTCTTCTAAGACTAATTCTTACCTATAAAATATAATTAAATATTTTTCAAACAAAATGAGCAAATAATAACTTCATTACATTACTTTTAATTATAAATAGCGGTACAATAGCATCACGTGTATCTGAAAAATATTAAAACAATTTTTAAATGAAGAAAGTACAAACAAAAGGAAAAATATTAATTTTTTCCCCAGCGTTTCTCAGTACAAATTCTGAAATATATCAACATTGATAAAAGCATGATATATTTTATGCTACATATACATATAAATTAAAATACAATTTTTAAATCACATACAATTATTGATTTTAATATACAATAACATAAATTTAACATTGATACCGTTGGATAACCATAAGATTATTTATTTTTTACGTATATTTGGCAACAAAATAATAGTATTGTTTTATGTAGTGGATGACACTTGATTCTAATACAGTTTTTTCAAATATTTATCTATTAATTACCAATTAATTAAATAAATTAATTACCGGTTTTCGACACCAACTTAGATTCGTCTCCATTATTGTAACATTGTAAATGCTAAAACAAAACAATGACAAAAGTTGGAGCCGAAAACCAGTTTTTCATCCAAACTAGCCAAACCGGGTGCGCATTGTTACAACAATTCAGACCAAACCATGCTTTTTTTCAATTCCTACTATAAGTTCACTCTCTCCCTATACATATATCTATATATATCTTGTTGAAATTTTCAATCGTTGATAAAATACTTTGTATTCATTCATTCAAAGTAGGAATTGTCTTAAAATTTCTTTTATATTACTTGTTTCCCTTGAAAATGAAATTAATCTAACAGGAAATTGCGCTCAAACTTATTGGACAAAAACCTGCAGCATCAATTACGATGTACAAATATATGCATAGAGATCTATTGCAAAAACTCAGTGAAAGAGTTGTGAAACAAATATCTCACTAATCAAATAAATTTAAATATTATTAAATTCATTGCATTTTCATTATTATAATATCTTTGTTTGTATACATATAAAAATAATGAAAACAATAATAATTCGTTCAGTTTTAAATTTTTACTCCAATAAATGCTTGTAATAAATCCAAATCTATCATAGAGATATATATTTTTAAATGTGGCCCGCTGAATTGTAATGTTTTTCCGAAGTGACCTGCAAGGTCATTTGGGTTGGCCATCCCTGTTCTACGCAAAACCCCATCAGAAGACTTTTCAAGTATCACCAAAAGAGAGGACTCCCTTCCCCCCCACACTCTGCAGTTTCTTCAGCTCTTTTCTGTTTTATTACAGAGCAATAAAAGTTTCCTACCCTCTCCTCCCCCTTTTTTTTGTACCTTTCTCTTCTTTCCAAGAGACTTCGGACCAGTGTTTGTCGTGAACTAATGAAAACACCGTTTACATATTTAAAAAATTTATTTTTTAAAGGAAAGTTTTTAAAAGATTATTCAGTGGATTATTATTTTGTGTGAATACTTTATTTTCTAATTTAAAAATAAACTAGACCGAATCAATATTTTAACTATAGTACTAAAAGAATTTTATAAAAATTTTACTACTTAAAAATGTTATTTACATATTTAACTAAAATGGATATATTCCGAATTAACTTTAATTCTGACTTTGATATGTGTAAAATGTATTGTGCAAAGAAACTGCAGCATCTATTATATTCAAAATTTAGTCAGACTTGACCAAGGAATTGAAAATGTTCAATGTTAGAAAATACCAGTCAGTGTCTGTTTATCCATTGGGCACTTGGGGCGGGCGCCCTGGGCCGGGAAGGGCTCGGATAGGCTGGACTTAAACTGGTTTTCTAGTTATAAATTAGGCTTCTCCAGAGCAAAGAGTATCTGTGGATCTTCTACTCCCAGGCATCGAAATGAGCTTATACCGGCACTGCAGACAGTAATTTTGAATCATGGTCAAGTGACGAGGACGACACCTGAGCTAGTATCCCTCTCCTAACTACCACATCACACCAACAGAAGAGCATTTAAGCTCTCAAAAGTTTTATAAATTGAACTACAAACAGAGTACAAATAGAATTTTAAAGTTTAATGATGAAATGAGCTTTTTATAAAAGATACTTGTAGTTATACAAACTTCAATCCATTTTACATACACATTTATAATCTCCTTTTTACGATTGTTTATTGTGACTTGGGTAACCTTGAGTGCCCCAGGGTTCCGTGAAACACAGTTTGAAGACCACTGCACTATATGAATGCTGAGGAGAACAAAACAGAAGAAAAGGTAGATATACAGTAGTGAAAAATTAAGTTTCATGTTTCAAACTGTTGTATTAAAAGTGGACTAATAGTATGAAGCAATTTTACTCTTATCGAATAAATATAGTACCATAAAAAATTATATGTTGTATTTTCCAGAATTAAGCTGGCATATAATTTACAAATAAATCTTCATAATTTGCTATGAATTCCATGTAAAAATAAATTCTATGTAATTGGTGAGTATGGTGTCTTTTGGGGAGAATTTTGTTTTTATTCTTTTATCCCCTTCTCTCACAAAAAAATAATATTCCTAACATGTGTCAAAAATTTCCAATCTTATTAGTTTTGGAAGAAGCATAACAATCATCAATCAAAAAAGTATCAAAATAGTAAAAAATGTTGGTTTCTTTTTTCACTGATATATAAAACATTTCTTGTCAAATAATTCTTATTTATTCACCTATTCTACAAAGTAAGAAGTAAATTTCTATGTTAAGTAATGATTGTTCTTACATGTTCTAATAATATGCACTTTTATATAATTTATAAATAGCAATAACATCCATGTGAGTTGATGAGTTGTGAAATAAGTCGTATAAGAAGTATAAAGGTTCCTACTCTAAATTTCAAAAGTGACTAAGACGAGCAACGTATTTTACTTCAGTCAGAATAATTATTCAACACCATCCAATTAGAAGACCTCAAAAAGCACGGAAAGTTGAGACCCCCCCTCACACATCTTCCTACCGCTTCTTCCCCTCTTATCTGTTTCAGTACACAGCAATAAAAGTTTCCTTTTTCTCCCCTTTTTTGTATTTTTCTTTCATAAAGACATCCGAGAAACAAGTGTTTTCTGGTCAAATCCGAAGTGAAATTCCCATGAGATATTGACATCATCAAAGTAATTTATCACATAGTAATTATACTGAGTAACAGATTGTCTTAAAACAATAATATATGGTAAAATAGCTTTGTAATAATTAGATCGACAAGTTTTCTAGTGGATAGAAACATCCCCCCCCTCCAAGGTGTAAAAAGTTCATAACTGATTATGAACTTCTCTGAGCAAATGATTACTGGAAAAGTTAAGAAATGTAAAACTTCTTAACATTTGAAAATCGAGCAATTCGATTCGCAATTGCGAGATTAAAAAAGCAAACATTATTAATTATTACAATTACATTTTCACTTCGTTTATAAAATAAACCATTCATTTTAAAAGTCTTCCAAAATTGAAAATTATATATATTTGATGTAAAAAATTAAAACACCGTTTAAATATTTAAAAAATCAAGTTTTAATTTTTTTAAACTAATTTTTTTAAAGTTTATTCAGCTGATCTGTGTTGTGTGTGTGAATGCTTTGTTTTATAATTTAAAAACAAACTAGTAATGAAAATCAATATCTTAACTATAGTACTAAAAGAAAAACTCCAATGAGCAGCAAATATCTGTTCATACGGTAATGCCTCACATATTTCTTTTTTCATAAAAAGTTATATAAAAGATGTACTACTTAAAATTTTTTATCATATATTTAAATAAAATGGACATATTTTGAATAAACTTTGATTTCTTTTTGCGGAATACATTTTGCACATATCAAATTTAGAATCACACACAGAGACTATTATATTAAACATTTAGTCACAAGAACAGGTTATTGAAAATGTTCAATGATAGAAAATGTCAGAGACAGTAATTTTTAATAGAAAAAAAGGCAAACTTAAAGATACAAAAACTTTAAAATTACGATATTGCCATATTTATTTGACTCTAAGTCGCACTACTTCCCTTATGCTACTAAAAATTGGGTGCTGCTTAGAATCGAAGACTGAAAAATTCACCGGGGGGGGGGGGGGAAATTGGACAAGATACTGTCGGATAGAAAAGTTACTGGTTCTCGTTTATTTTTAAAAGTTTTTAATAAATAATAAATTAATTACTCATTTCTTATTAATTCACCATTATTTTTTTTTATTTCGTTAAGTGAATATTAACGTCGTACTGATCAGTTATACTCGAGGGCTCTTGGAGACAGACCTCGTAATTTTGAACTATGATCAAGTGACGAGGACGACACCTGAGCTACCACCCCTCTCCTGACTGCCACATCACACCAACAGGAGGACATCTGAGTTCTAGACAGATTAAGCTCCCCTATATGGCGGGTCTTGAGCGGTACTAGGCTAGAACTCATGACACGGCAGCCACGATTCTGTTACATAACCATTAGGCTACCGCAGCCACTTTTTATTTCGTAAATATATCATATCTCAATAACATATTTTACACTATTTTTAATTTTTTTCCACAAAAACGGCCTGAGAATTTGGGGTACAGCTTAGAATTGGAGAAAATTAATTGAAAAAATAAGTTTCTGCTAATTTAATTAGAAAACAAGATTTGGTTTGTTGCAACAAGATTGTTCCAATGGTTTAATGGTAAAATTGTACGTTAAATATAAAATCGATTCAAATTTTTGTTAGTTAAAAAATAATAATAATTGCATTACAATAATTAGATTAAAATTTTAAATTGTGAGCTTCAAGGAGTAGTAATTTGTATTCTTTAGTCAATTCATAACTTTCGGTCAAGTATAAAATAAGTATACTTTCAATTTTTCATTCAGTCGCTTCACAGAATTTAGATATTTTTATATGCATTTCATCAATAACAGGCAAAAAAAAAAAAAATCTAAGCAACATAATTATAAATTATGTATATAAATTAAACTTTTAAAGCACACATGCAGAAAATGTTAAAAACATTCCTAAATAGGAAAGTTCATCAGGTTTGAGATGTTAAATCTCAGTGTGTGTGGTACATCATAAATATTCTTTATTTTCCACACTATTTGTCACAACTTGCAAGTTACCATAATTTCAGCTGGCGACTATATTGCAGAAATTTATCGCCAAAATTAAGTATTTGTAGCCAAGTAAAATTCGTGTTACAAAACGATGGTGGCGCCATCTTTTTGAGATAGTCCTAACTACGCCAAAAATAATTCAGAATGAACTTAAAATTTTAAAAAAGTTCATTAATAAAAACATAAAACTTAATTATGGCTACACCAGTCAAAAGAGGGAAGCATGCTTTCTTATATACTATTTAATTCTACTCAAAAAAATCAATTTTTTTCTATTAAAATGTGCTTTGCGTTTTCACTTCCTATACTTTAACATAGAAAACTCCAATTTCATTTTGCAATAATGCTGAAAACTGCGTATTTTTTTCAAAAATCAAAATTCAAAGAACACTATCCTCTAAACAATAATTTTTTTTATACCCATAGAAATTTTTATTATTATTGGAGCTTTTTCCTGCCGGCAAATGTGCTTCCCGTTTGATCCTATCCTTTAACATTGACCGAAACAGTTGCATGGGTTATTACATTTGGAGGAGATAAGTATTTCAAAATCACTTATAATTGGAAATAGCATTAGTTCTAACCGTTTGTAAATTGGATTTGTAATTGATCTTGTGGTGTGGATATGTTCCACAGTAATATGGTTTATTTAAATTTGATCAAGACTAAAGTATTAAATTTCTTGTAATCACAAAGATTTAAGCGGTAATAAGAAATATAAATGTTCATACAGTTCAGAGGAAATTATTTGTTGAATATCTTTCGCTGAAGAATGAGTTATAAAATGAATATCTATGAGCTTTTCATTTTCAAAATCCTATCTGATTTCTTCATTAAACTAATACAAACCTAATTTTTAATTCAGAGTTGTAAATATTTTTATTTTGAATTAACTTTATACAAATGACATTTTGAGAAACATCATCACTAAATACAGATTTTGATGCTTCAGACTTAAAACCACCCTGGCAAAACAGTCTGCTGAGAATTATATGTCGTTCTATTTTGAATACTGTGTTTCTATTCTCACGGGACTTAAAATCTACATTTTCTGGAGTGGAAATATGCTTAGATTCTGTTATTTGTAATATGAGATTTATAACATTGTGTAATGGTGTTTAACAATATGTGGGAAAATATTTGCTGGTTCATCTATATTTTATATCCATAAGCATGCATTTTAAACCAGGTTTCATTTTCATATACCTCTGGGGTTTTGAGGTTGTAGAATATTCTATTTCATGGTTCTACAACCTATTCTTGATAGTGTACAAAATCAAAGGAGAATCTGAAAAGTACCTTAATTTGAATGGAATGGACTGGCTGAATGTGTATTTAAAACTCCATTTTATAACAAATTGGAGGATAAGATGCTCCGATCTGATGTGAGATTAAGAATTTTATGATTCAGAGTGGTACTAGAATACATTTGGTGAAACAAAAGGAGGAACGGTTTCTTTAAGAACAAAATAGTTAAGGCCAGTGCTAAAGTATTATGATTGCAAACTATTCTCAAACACTTGCCATGCAGTGGCCTGTGATGTTAAGGCAGTGGTTTCCAGATCGGGCTTGGGTAGAGTAAAATATCCGCGTTTCGCCAATTTGTAGTGTAAGGACATTTTGAAATGTCGAAGCTAGCCCAATCATTGTTTTTAATTTTTCTGTTTACCCATCGTTGTATGGGCAACACCGGTTCAGATAATGCCACATGGCGAATAATTGGAAGGCTCAAGGCAGAGGCCGATTGTAGGCTACTTGTTAGAACCGGGAGGGTTGAGAATGTGGTCCATCCAGTGGAAAATGATCATGGAGACGAGAACAGTTATCGCCAATTTGGCCATGGCCGCAAAGAGCAACAATACCAGCTCAAGATCATTATTTGAGACCAGTTATAAAGTATAGGTCCGTGATAGCAACACAACTCACAACTTGTATAACAACAGGAACATCCTTTCACAGTTAACAGTCACCCAGAGACTTAATGCAGGTAGCCTGCATCGGCACACCATGTAGCCTGCATCCCTTGACTGTGAGCCATAACAAATCAAGGTTCAGCATACGTTGCCGAAAACACCCGCCTTGGACAGAATGATTGGTGTATTTCTTCAATGATGAATTGTGATTCAGTTCGGACACATGTTCATCTGGAGAGAACCTGACTCAGTATCACCTGCTAATATTGTTGATAAGAACTACTACGGTCGAGATTTTCTGATGGTCTGAGAGGCATCATGGCTGACAAGTACTGACCATGTGTTTGATAGAGGTATTTCCACAGTCAGCGGCACAAGAACAAAATCTCGCACTTATATCAGACTCTTCATTGTAATGTGGACCAAATTTTTATCTTTGTGGACGGTAATGCATGCCCACACAGGGTTCACTCCAGGATGAATGGCCCAATCAGTAACATTCGACAATTGAGGACCTGTTATGTCCCCTGACCTAACTTCATTGAACACTAAGGGACGCTCCTTGGATGCTCGATTGCAGCTCAAATACTCATTCCAATAGCCGTCGATGAACTCAAGAGGATTATGCAAAATGTGCCAAGTTGCCACAGGAACTCTGCTAACAAGGCCTGCTCTTGCAGATTTGCCGCTCTTTTGACAAAATGGAAATGCCGTCTTCCAAATAAAAATTATAATTGAAGATAAATTGTTTACATAGATACACACCAATTGAATAACTTAGAACAAATAGGTAGTAGATAATTTAGTTATTTATAGACAACTAGGTATTTCGCCATGAAATAAATCTGGTCAATCAGTTAAAGTATATAATAAATAAAAATTTCACTTAACCTAGTTATTCATGCGAACAACTAATGATAGATCCGTTAAAGAGTGAAAATAAGTTATTTCTGAGTTATTTATAAATTATATAAGGAATAGCTAAAATTCTCGAAAATTTAACATAGATTTTAATTTGAGCTGGTCCACTACCAGAACAAATTGGACAAAAGATGTAGCTTGACGAGGAAACCTATGATTTGAGTTTCGTGCCAGGGACTTGAAAATTCCCAGAGAGGTGACTATTATAAAAATTTAAAATACTTTGAAATGTGAAAGGAGGGAAGGAAATAGAATTATTGCAATAAAATTATATGCAGAAAGTCTATAGATATATATCGAATCGGGCATATACATATGACCAAGGTGGGGCCTAGGATTCGATTAAAGGAAGAGTCTGGGAGGGCACTGAGATGTTGATTTCTCAATGCGGTATCTCGCACACATGATGTAATACTATCGAATCTCCAACATCAAGACCCTAGTTTGCCCAAAGAGTATAAAATTTCACTCAACCTCATGTGGACAGTATGGAACATGATATTTATGGTTAGCTCCTAGACCTATACCAAAAGAGGGCTAAGAAGATAATGATGGGTTCACAGGAGAACTTGTGACCAAACTCAAAGCAGAGACTCAAATGCATTTCAAGATATTACAGATTTAAAAGCTAAAACATTGAAATAAATTACGCGAATGAACCTAAGAGCAAGAAATTTGCGCTAATGGCTACCAGAAGCAGGGACGGATGGAATGATTAGGTCCGGATCGGACTGAGATGCTAGGTGTTGAAAGCCATGCCAAAATGCTGTCTAAGGGGAGGCAACTGGGGGTAGAGTCCTTGTACTTCCTAACCACAGGTAGCTCTATCGATCCCCAAATATCAACCCCATATCATCATAAATGGCACCATAGGATTAACATAGAGATTGCTTTTAGTGTGTAAGCCTCCCTTCCAAACAGGTTTCGGGCCATCTTTGTTCCTAATCAAAAGTATTCAGAACAGTTTCAAAGAACTTTGACTGTCATATTTCACTTAACGATCGGGCAATCATTATTTTATAGAATACCTAGTTAAATCATAAAAGTCAATATTTTTATGTTTTAACTGATTTTAAGCCTTAAGAAAATACAAAATAATTAAAATTTAGTACAGAATTTACTTGTTATTTAAAACAAGTAAATGTAAGATAATGAATTGTCCACAGCAAGTTCATTTCTTCAAAGAAGTCTTCAAATGAGTATCGTTAAGTTAACGCTTGTGTAATCCATACCACATTAAAAGAATATCTCCCATGCCTTCATCTACAAAACTCTGCCATCGTGTTCCACTTGATAGATGAATGACATCATATGGGTGAAAAGGAATGTCCATTGTAATCACCGGGATAGGAGAAAGGTAAACATATCAACTTTCGTGAATTATCATTTACCTCACCTCTAACCCTTCCAAGTTTCAACATAGAAAACCACATTTAACGGATGAGTACAAATTATGAAATAAGATAATAAATGAAACGCCACCACACCCACAATATTTCAGAAAATGTTAAATTTTTGTAACAATAAGATTCTTTTAATTCGATCCAAATGCCATGCTTAAATTTGCTGCCCTGAGCAGGTGCCCAGTTCGGGCCCGAGAGCTGCCCCTGCTGCTAACAGTATGAAATGCTGAGGTGTAGCTATGAAAGGTGATCATATACCTTATTAAGTTTTCTGATCTACATGAATAGTCAGATGCTGTGCTGACAAGTGACCAATTTTTAGAGTGCAGGTTGGGCCCATTTTGTTTTCCCTTTATATGATATTTTGGCCAGTTTGTTTTATTTGCTTTGTTAGTTTTCTTTATTACAAAACTATTTTGTCTCAGAATCATACCAGTGTATATTAAAACACATTAAATATAATCTTCAAAGCAAACTATAACTTAAATGGTTTTGCTAAATTTGTATATATAGTCTGTGTATATACATGTGAATGACGATCATTACTGACCATGTAGACTGAAAAATTAAACAATTACTATAACTTGATTCATCGTGGTTTTCTTCACATGTTGTTGTTAATTAAGATTAGAATATGACATATTCCTTAATTATTTTTGTTTGCTCACAATATGTGAAATGTGGTGGTTGAAGACCTAATTCCTATTTATCTTAAAGTAATAAAGTTCATTACTTGTAGGAGTAGTTTAATATCAAAGGTGCAACTTTGCAATTTTGTAAGCCCAAATTTAATTTTCTTGTAATGGCATTCTAACAACCGCTTGTAGCCCAATAAATGATTTTTATGATGTATGGAATGAACTCATTACCTACTAACTTTAGAACTATGAAATTTTGCACTTTCTTTGTTGTTTGTAAATTTTGCACATCATACATTTTTAGGTATTTGACTCATTAGAATTATGGCAAAAGATTTGAATAAAATTCTGCTCATAATTGCTATTAAGTCTCAACAAGCTCTACTGCTTACCTGACATATCCCAATCTAACATTATTTGGCATCTAATAAGTCTTATATTCTTCCCATCTGATACCAAGAGGTGCCTTGCATGTGCACTTCTATATTCAACTCCAAATATACTTTATCTTACTATTACCACAATGTCCTTAAACACTGGTCTGATTAATTTGTATGTATAATAATTTACACATATGATATAATTAACTTCAATACACCTTATTTCGAGATCTTGTCTCAAAACTCAAATATCATCCATGTGGCATTGAAGTTTACAACATTTAAATTCGATCTTAACACCTTATTTTGAAATCAAATGTTTAGTATTATGTTGTGGTATTAAATGATACCTAAAACTTCTCTAGTGGGAGATTAAATGCAGGCACAATATTTCTTAAAGTTTTGTTACTTTTCCCTGCAATTTATACTTGATAATTTTGAATTGAAGAACGTTTGTAGTATCTGCATGTGGCAAAGAATGTACTTATATTTAACATGCATTTTTCTATCCAAATTATATACTACATAATATGAAAACAATGTACGCTTAAAATTAAGTTTTAACATCAGGTGTGAAACATTACACAGTATTTCAAGTTTGATTTAATGAATTTTATGAAGTTATTTGAAAGTTGGCAGGGTTTTCGCCAATTTTAGCTTCCTTAAATGTGTGTCATTCATTAATCAACAACAAATGAATCTTCAGTGTGAGATTTTTATACTGTTTTATCATTTTGAAGTAACCCTTAGGTGCTAGAGGAATAGAAATTTCATACTATAACAGTGAAAAGCGAACAGAAGTAGGATTCCCCGAAGCATCGCCAGAGGAGGGATAGTGAGTGGGGCAGGTTAATCTATGGTTTGGGGTCATATCCATGAAAAGTTGACATTGCTATGTGAATGCATCAGAGGTATGGAGGCATCTTGCTGCTATGGTATTGGTGACATTGGCGGGTACTATTACTCAACGAACTTACAGCATATTTTCATGTTTTATGTAAGAAACGACTGTTTGAACGAATATCAAATACCACCTAAAATATACCATTATATGGCCTCCTTCCTGTTTGGGAGTGTCCGTCCATTGTGTATGTCACCAACGTTCATGCCAGAATCGCTACAGATAGCGGTCTTGTAAACAAAACAGGACTTCTGTGAGTGATGCATTGTTTATACACTTTATTTCATTGAATTAAAATAAATTTGGTCAGAATGCTCTTAGAACAAATGCAAAAGAGGAAAAGTTTCATAAAGGTGGAAAAAGGGAACTAGCAGCAAGTCCAGTAAAAGTCTATATATCACCAGGTAGTTCTTGTTGTAGTTTATCATCTTTATCCATAAAGTTTTAGTGATGTACACACCAAGACTGCTGCAATCATTGATCTGATGATTAAAAGCCTATTATCTTGATCCGGAGACTTTAATGCTAATTTTGTCAGAAGAAGCAGCCACCATTGAATTCTTCTGAAACGGACTGAATTTGACAATGAGTATTGATTTGTGAGAAGGAAAACAAAGGAGCCAATGATTGATGCAGTTTTCGCGTTTTCGATCAACGGAGGATTTTATATCTACTTCAGTTACCACACAACTTTTGTGCCTTCTTGAAAATGAGCAGAAAATTGAGTCAAAATTATTTTCCTAATAAGTCTGAATCTTATTTGATTAAAGTAAGTTCTATCAACAGTTTAATATAATTAGATCTATTCCTGTATTTACAGCCAAAGAAGTTTCACTTCTATTGCATGGCTTTTGGCATTTTTAAATCTTCTTTTTCTATGTTATTTCTAAAGTTTATTTAAAAGTTGATTCCTTTTTCTGCATCAAATTATGTGCTTTTAATGGTTGTTGAAATGGATTAAATGAAAAGGTTAGTTGACTCTTTAAACTAAAGTTAATGTAAAATCTACAAAATACTTATTTTAATTCCAAAATGGATCTTATTCATACTTACAATTGTCATTAATAATTAGAAACTATATTTCTTTCTGCTTGCAGTATTAATTTCTTATCTTCAGGCCAGCAATTCTTCAATGAATGGTTTAATGTCGTAGATTTGGTAGTTATGATAGTTTCTTTATAGTTACTGTAATTTATATATCGCTGATCTTTGGTTTTAAGCAGGCAAAGTAAGTAAATTAATTTTTAATCACTGTAATTTTTCCCTGATTATGCTCTGTATAGTTGTTTTACTCTTTGTAAACAACTTATTTTGAATTCTGTGAAAGCTTTAATATCCTTTGCTTGTAGACTTAGAAGTTGCAGGTCGTTTGATACGTATAGTAACATTTATCCGACGGTACACTGAAAGGAAACATTAGTAAAAGGAGTTTCACAAAATGGTTTCACAAAATAAACGAAGATATCAAAAGGATGTGGGTTTGACGTGGATTTGACCTATGTAACAGGTGAGAAGTTCTTTTCTTGTTTATGTTATTATATGCATAGAAATGCTATAATATATTTTAACTTAAACGATTGTTTTATATTGGATTGAAACACAGTCCAAAATGCAGTCTTTGATTAATGTCAATCATTTCAAAGATTAACTTAGTGGTGTAACTATTCATAAATATATTTTCAGTTCCAGTTTTATAATAGACTTAATTGTATAAGTATAAAAGTTTTCATGTTCTCCAGAAAGTGTATGGATAATTGCAAAATAAGCATCACTATGAAGTTATGAAAGTTTAGAGGGATTGTATGTTGTAATTATTTGACTATTCAAAATTTTGATCTGTCGCTAATAGTTCTCTAACATTCTTCTTCCCAACGTATTCTATTTTCAATTAACCAGTTTCGTTTTCTTACCTGTCTGTGTTTCTGAATATCAGTATGCTGTTCTATTTGGTTTTATCTTCTGACCTTTGCTATTGATGTAATGTTTGGCTCATGCCTTTAATATTTTAGATTAAATAATAAATATATCATACAGCATAAAATAATAGTGATATTGTTTCCATCTAATTTGCACTGATTTTTAAACTTTCAGTTTTGTATTTTGAGTATTCTTATTGTTAAGAGAGGAAGTGGACTATACACCTTACTTTAGTAAATGTCTGAATTAATATAAATAAATCTTACAAGATAACTTGTAGAATTTAATGTATAGACACTACATTAAAGCTTATTTATACATTTTGTGCTGTAAAACTTTCCAATTGGTAATAGCCTGTTCAATTTTCATTATACATTTTAAATAACAGCATTGATCAGCATTACTTTGGAGGCTAGGTAAACAAAAATATTGTACTAACTTATATATAATATTGTAAAAAGACATTAATTACCAATTTTATTGTTGAAACTAATTGCTTTCTTAATGAGTGAAGGATTTAAATTAAGTTAATACTTTCAAAGGTGATGACACGCCCCAGACATATTTGAGATGTATATTGCGTTTATCACACTACAGACTAAATTTCAAGAAGTTTTGTGTTCTATTAATTGTAGTTGAACAATTATCTGTTTTGAAGGAATGGTATTTTCATCCGGGTATTTAAATCCTTGTAAGTAAGGGACAAGCAGCTATTTTGGTGTGTTACATTCTTTAAATTTCTTCTTAATATAGTTACTAAAATTATTCAGACAATTATTGAATCTAACTTGGGACAGATTAGAAAAATCATTACATCATCTCCACAAACACCAAGAATCTAGTTACACAATCAAATGGCACAAAATATCAGATTTCCGTTGCACCTTATTTAAAAACTAGAATTTACTAATTTGTCTCCATTTTGTATAGAAGATAGGAGAGTTGGGAACAATTGATGGTATAATTGTCATCTGAGATTTCAAATGATATATGTTACCAATAACATTACAGTTTTAAATGAGCAAATTATATTAGGTTTTAAACTTCACTGTAGATAAGAAGTTGATAGGCAATATAATTTAGGATTTGTAGTTTTATTTGGAGAAAGTAAAGGTTTTCACAATTGTAAGGGTTTCTGTATAACTGCTTAGAATCTTTAATTAATAATAAAAATAACTTTTAAACCAAATCTGAATTTATTTTGATTTATGATTGATGTATTAAATTTGTTTTAAATTTTTCTTCTGAACAAAATATATGAATTTATTTGCAAAAGTTTTATGTAGCAGAATTCTGCAATTTTCTTTTACAATATTTAGGTAATCAGGATATACCTTATTTATACTTATTTTTCTTCAGAAAGAGTCATTGCTATGTCTTTTCCTTCGAGGAAATGTCCTTGTACAGAAACTTATAAAGGCAAGTAATGTTTCTGTTCTTATTTAAATTTCAAAAGTTTTGTACACATTATTTAATTTTATAAATGATTTAGAAGTAGCTGCCATTTCTGGATTTCAAGCATAAAGATCACAAAGTATATACTTTAGTAGTGAGTATATATGAAATGTTATTCAATTATTATTTTTAAAATTACTTTGTTCTACTTCTATTTTTCCTTTATAGGTGAAAAGACTTATGATGATACATTTTCGCTAGAGTTGAAAGATTCATAATAGATGATCACAACGTCCTTCCATAAAGTGAATAGATTTCTTTCATATGACTGTTTAATATATTGAAATTCGTTCTTTGGTAATTCTATTTACTTAAATGTTAGTATATCACCTAAAATCTTTATTTACATGAAATCGAATTTTTCTTATAATGTATTATTTGATTTACAAAACTTTTCTTTATAGTTCCTTAACCAAACACCATAAACTTGTATCAGTATTTCTATTTACATTTTTAATGTTTCATCATTAATTCTGTTTATTTTGCATATTCCTATCTTATAGTGAATATTTGCATATCTATTCCAGTTCTGAATTTGATTTTTCAGTGATATGGATCCGATTTGTCAAAATGTAAGAGAATGGTTTAACATGATAAAATAACGTTATTGCTGTTCAATGCAAAGGAGGAAAAGGAAGAACTGGCAATAATGATATGTGGTCGTAGAAGCCGGATTATTTGAAGTGCTGAAGAATTTTTATTTTGGTTCTCGCCATTGTGATTAAAAAGCATTTGTTAATGTATAGGAGTATTTAGATTGAATTAAGAACATTATTTAATTTTTAGTTTATGTAAATATAATTATAAATGAATCCAAAGGTCGAGCTTGTAAATTTTCATTTTCTAATTAATGTACCCCACTTTCTAATTTGAGATTTATTATTTTAACTTAAAGCAAAGTAAATTTGTGAATTTGAAAAGGCTGTTTGTATAACATGCTACTAATTACTAAACTGAACTTCACACATTTGTAAATGTATACAGCCATATCAAAAGAAACTTATCACCCATGTGTCAATACTTTAGTTTAATATCAGTTATAACATTTTCCGTTATACAAGAAATTTCTTTTAGGCTAGCTTAGACTACTTCGAAACAGACGCGACAGATTTAAAAGTAACAAGTTTCAGGGTGTTGAAACACTATCAGGTGATATCATTCGTATATATTTTAGCTATGGAATCTTGAATGGTGTTTGTATTTTTCCTCTAGAATCGCTATGTTATTACTTTCAAGAAGTTAAAGAAAATATAATGAATACCTCCAGAAGAAGTTCCACTGAAGGCGACAGATAAAATAACTGCATTAGCTGGTAAGATAAGTTTATTTGATTTTTATAGCAATAGAGAATAGACTTTGGAGAATTTATTATGTAGAATTACACAACCGTACCTGAGCTACTGTTAAATGTTTTTATAATTTTCACACCGCCATAAAAGTAGTCAAAGAAACCAAAATTTAATGTCTAACTGAATTTAATATGTAGGTATACAATTATTTTCATATGTTGCGCTCAGAAGAATGATCACAATTTCTTGATCCATAATCTACCACTGTTCGATGAAGTCTAGATAGTAGATTTCAATTTTCTATTAATTTCAAAATTATAAAATTACATACTTATTCACGAATGGCCATTTCGATAATTTTATTTTGTGGCTTCTGAGACAAAAATAAAAGCATTAATAAATTTAGTTAACAAATTTTAAATATTGTGAATATTAAGTTTTACTTTTGTTGAGTCCATTTCTAGGTTGCTGTGGATTTTAGCATAAGGAGACTGTAGATTACTTTCGAACAAGACACTCTGCCTAAATCCCAAACGCATCCCTTGATTATTCTGTGTGACTGGTAATCACAGCACCATCTTGCAATAGTCATCAAAACTTAAAGAAGGAAGAGAGTAACTTTAAGACTGGAGCCCCATACTTCTGAGAAAGCTCTGGATGAATGATGAGAATAATTTAAACTTTGTTATGGTAAAATTCATAAAAATCAAAATTACATTTTTCCTCAAATCTACCTACATATAAAAAGAAAATTCTATTCCATCTAAATGCATCATCTAAAACTGTAGATAGTCTGAAACTAGTAATTTGCATATTCTATTATTTGAAATTTATTCCAACTTTTGTGTTAACAAAATATATGGGAACATATAATATATATTTTTGAATTCAGCTTAAAGATATTGCGCTTAAGGCTGTTTTC